>NDFG01001437.1:111022-435654 GCA_002167245.1 Sporophila hypoxantha
CAGAACAAGCCCATCTGCCCAACAAAACCTCATTCACCACTGTGTCTTGGGCTCAGATGCTGGCGAAGGGAGAAGTGCCTCGCATTAACGTGTGGAATGCCAGAAGCGGTGGGAATGTAGATACCTACAGGGACTTTTAGACACAGGAAAGCAGAATGTGACAATCATTCCCTCTTGGGAGTGACTGTCACATTGGGAGCTGCAAAACATGAGCTGGTCCAATGTGTGTCAAAGATATAGGGGCATTCGAATTGGCCTAAGCAATCGAAAAGCATCTGTACAAAACTGCAGGGCCAGAAAAGCAAACTGACATCAATTACATGTGGGAGACAGCCATGGATATATGGTATCAATGCCGCACGGGAGGGACATATGTTTAAGTCATGAGTGAGAGACTGCCATACAATTTTCCCATGTTCTATTGCTTGTTAATGCGCTGTTGCCATCACTGCTGTTTTGTCCCCCAGTGTTCCACAAGTTCTGTACTCCACTTCTCCGCTGGCTTTCCCTGAGAGACCCCTCTGACTCTGCTCCTCCATTGGTGTGTTCCCGTGTCACCCCACCTTAAACTCCACCTCCCTGACTCCCTTCCCCTTTGACATTTTGCTACATACACCTCCCATACATATAGATCCGTCACCAGTTAATGTACCCTGGCCCCACCCCTGCTCCTGCTCTTTGTCCTATCTCTTCCCTTTCACCGGTTGTTCCTGCTTGCTCCTGTTTCCCCCTCCTCACTCTCACCTACCCTGGTCCTTGGATTTTTCGGTCTTAATACCCACGCTGGAGTCTGGCTGCAAAGAGTCCTCTTCGTCACTTCTGGTGAGCTTTGATTTCACCATCGGGCTCAGCGTCTGCGGGGGCTGGGGGAGTTGTCAAGGCAGCCCAAAGTGGAGACGTTACTTGTGCTGCAGGCACCCCAACAGTCTATTCTCCCTGATGCTGGCGGTGGTAAGCTTACTTCCTGCCACCGCGTTCATTTTTAGGAATTTGTGCGTCAATCCTTTGTGGGTGGAGAACCTCATGGCCCAGTGGGGGCCAGAATTGACCTACCTAAGACCCGCCCCCCCAGTTTCTTTGGGCAGCAGCCACTGGAAGAGTGCCTTACCCCAAAAACTGAATTGGAAGACTGACTATCTTATTATAGTGTCCACTACCCCCCCCCAATAATAAAACAAAAACAAAAATTAAAAGGCACTTGAGGGATTCTCGTAGAGGAATAGCAGCGCAAAGGAAAACATTGTGGAGCCATGAGTCCCTGAACTCCCCTGTCCTGATCAAAAAAGACCAAATATCAAGTGGCAACTCTCTCTTCTCATATGTTCCTCCGCCAATTAACAACATAATTCGAAGGAGATGGGCTCCCTCCTACCAGGGATGCCATCCCCCATCAACTTGCGATCATTTGGCTGCTACTTGATAATCAAAGCAGTTGCCTTCTTCTCATATTCCCCTACACTCTCTGACAACGCC
Source organism: Sporophila hypoxantha (assembly GCA_002167245.1). Taxonomy (NCBI): domain Eukaryota; kingdom Metazoa; phylum Chordata; class Aves; order Passeriformes; family Thraupidae; genus Sporophila; species Sporophila hypoxantha. Next base: position 112,496 of record NDFG01001437.1, read on the forward strand.
CCACAATCGCCTTCTTGGTTTCCTCCATCAATCCAGAAACCCAAGGAGATATACCAACTGGAACTCCTCCCAACAAGGAATGAAGAATAGTCCAGTGAGTTTGCCAGTGGTATTCTCCTCCTGCTGTCTCCTGTCTGTGCAGCGCAAAAGACGCCCATTAATTCTTACATATATATTGCGACATCTTGGTGTGTGCCTCCGAAATGACGACCTACTTAACAATGTGCTTGACCTTCACAATCAATTGTGTTGGTTGGTTTGCAGAGTTCGAGCAAGCTTCAAGAGAAATTCAATGGAATGCCACCCTGAAGTACCTACGGCTTTGAATCTGAAAGCAGGACCAATTGTTCTGTAAAAACTGGCATCAAAACTAAACATCAAGACCCTGGCGGATGCCAACCACTGTTGGGTTTTGAACTGGGTGAGGCTTGGCTATCATTCCCACTGAAAACTTAGCCCTCACTTCTTCAAATTTTTATTGAAGGGGGAGAGGAGCTCAGGTTCTCCTAGGAGACACTTACCCAGGAGAGCGAGGAACACTGGGAAGACTGCGACAATGGTCCAGGAAACGATCTCTGCAACAGCCCTAGTAACAAGCCAGGCCCATGCCCTTCAAACTTATTGTGCCTGAGAAAATTACCCCCCTCCATGTGGCCGATTTTTCAGTGGCGACACTATCCCGGACAAGGGACCAGGGCCGAGGGAATCCACTCTTCAATCACAGCATGGGTTTTCTCATCAACCATCGGTCCAAAAGAATGGCAACGGCCACAAGACGCTGTGGCGGGATTGGATTCCGCAAAGCAAGAATCACAGATCAGGAGTAGTTGCAGGTGTGACCTTGACTGCAATCCATTGTGCCCATTTCAATTTACATTTCGACGGCCACCAACCAAGGTTAAGGTGGAAACATTTGCTTTCAGCGGAGAACGAAGCCCTACAGGTTTGCATTGGAATAGCTACACTGGTCAAAATTTTCCCTTTCATCTGCGGCTTCACTAAATTCTTTGATTCAAAATGTTCAATTTTTGTTATCTCTTAAAAGGCAATCACAAATAGAACCCTCTAAAAGGCCTTGAAAATTTTTAACAGACGTGTCCACAGCATCCAGTAAGTCAGTAATGACTTGGACGAATCCTCAAACTCAGCCGCGTGGCGGAGGCAGATGTTGCTGAGGTGGAAGATGTCACTCCAAGTAGCTGAGTTGGCTGCTGTCGTTCAGGGCCTTCGAGAGGGTTTCCCCTGAACCATTCAAGTTGTTAACTGTTTCGGCTATGTTAGCCGGGTAGTATAAACCCGAGCAGATTCCAAATGCGAACACTGCAGGAGATATTCCACCACGCCCTCGTTTTCGAGTGTGCGCTCAACACTAGTAGGGCTCTACGCTCCACCGAGAGCGACAATTTTTATGGAAGTATGTCAGTGTCACACACACACCTGCTGGGGTTCATCACGGAAGTAATCACAGACCAATGCCCTGGCTGCCCTGTCGAGATGGCCCCTAGTCCGCTGATGTATTCAACAGGCAAAGATCAGTCGCCGGCTCAATCACACAGAATACACCTGGCTGGTTCGGCCAGTTCACCTTAATCTTGAGAACAGGCCAGAGCGATTGTGGCCACGTGCCCCTTGTGCCAGTCCCACCAGATACCTTCTCTAAGATTGAGCACAAAACCCCCGTGGGCTGCAAAAGCTGTGAAGTGTGGCAAACAGACATCACCCACACTCCCCTCTTCGGGCACAAGCCAACACGTCCCTATCTCAGTGGACACTTTCTCTGGGCTGTTTATGCCTCAGCCCATGCAGGGAGAAAGCGGCTTACACCAAAAAGCCTTCTTGTGCAGGCTTCTCTGGTCTGGGTGTCCCCAAAGTGATCAAAAGGAACAACAGGCCTCGTGTACAAGTCCAGGAAGTTCTGAGCTTCCTGCAAACAATAGGGAATCTGACATAAGACCGGCATCCCCTATTCCCAACGGGCCCAAGCCATGGTCAAGAGGGCCCACCAAGTCTCAAAAGAACCGTCCAACTAGAACAACAGACAATAGACAATGAAGGTGGAACACCCTCAGATCCACTCTCCAAAGCACTTTTCACTTTAAACTTTTAAAACTGCACTTTTGACAACCTAAATCCGCCCACTATCCAGCACTTCAAACAAAATTCTCAGTTGCACCTGAACGCCAGGCTCCAGTCCTGGTCAAAGATCCAGGGTCTTGGAAGACAGAGGGGCCCTACGATCTGGTTACCTGGGGGAGGGGGTATGCCTGTGTGTCCACCCCCTCAGGACTGAAGTGGGTCCGTCCCCTCCAAATGGGTCAAACCGTTACCTAAGAAACAGCCCGAAATCAGTGATGTGGTGGCAAGTAGAAGAGGCCTGGTGGAGAAGGAGGTGCACCCTAACTCCTTTAAAACAGTGGCAGAACACAAGTCCTTTTTAAGTTACCCTATTAACTTACTATGCTTTTTTTTATGGACCCGAGCCGATGGCCCTGATCTGAACTGCGGAATTTGCCTCACGGTTATCCTGTGCGTCCATCATCACCCTACAGGACTAATGGATTGTTCCCAAGCCAAAGGCCAATGTCTGGAGAACCCTCACAAAAGTTCTCAGCCAGGACCACATTTGACTCGCCACCACCTCTGCAGAAGACCCTATGTCAAACCTGCCTTATGGGAATCCCTTTTTAAACTGAATGAGTTTCCCCCTTTTTTTAGCTGATTCCCTGACCCCCTGTGGGAGACAGCCGGATGGAGAAGACAAACCTGGAATGCCACGGGAGGACACCACTGTTTTAAGTTAGGGTGAGAGACTGGCACAATTTCCCATGTTCTTTGCTTGTTAATGCACTGTTGTCAATCGACTGCTGTTTGTCCCCCAGTTCCAGAAAGTTCTGTACTCCCACTTCCTCCGCTGGCTTTCCCTGAGAGACCCCTCTGACTCTGCTCCTCCATTGGTGTGTCCTGTGTCACCCCACCCTTAACTCCACCCCTGACTCCCTTCCCCTTTGCATAATTTGTACCCTGACCCTCCTACCTTCCCCCAGTTATGTACCCTGGCCCCACCCCTGCTCCTGGGCTCTTTGCCCCTGCTTCCCTTCTGCAACAGGTTGTGTTTCTGCTTGCTCCTGTTTCCCTCCTCACCCTCACCTCACCTGGACCCTTGGATTTTCCCTTAATAAACCCAGCTGGATCTGCTATGCAAGCAGTTCTCTCGTCACTCTGGTGAGGCTTTGATTTCACCATCCGGGCTCAGGCGTCTGGGGGGCTGGGGGAGTTGTCAAGGCAGCCCAAAGTGGAGACGCTCTTGGTGCTGCAGGCACCCTGACAGCACCTGCCTGGGGAAGCTACTCTGGCCACCCACAACTGTAACCCTAGTCTCCCACTGAGAGCAACCATTCTATGTGATGCATGTCATGTCACACACAGACCTGCTGGGGGTTCATCACGGAGGGCAATTGCTGAGCCAATGCCCATGCCGCCCTGTCGAAATGGCCCCGCTCTCCAATGCAGTCCAGCAAAGATCAGTCACCAGCTCTTTCATAATTATGAAAGAGCTGGTGACTGATCTTTGCTGGACTGCATTGGAGAGCGGGGCCATTTCGACAGGGCGGCATGGCATTGCTCAGCAATTGCCCCTCCGTGATGAACCCCCGCAGGTCTGTGTGTGACATGACATGCATCACATAGAATGGTTGCTCTCAGTGGGAGACTAGGGTTTACCAGTTGTGGGTGGCCAGAGTAGCTTCCCCAGGCAGGTGCTGTCAGGGTGCCTGCAGCACCAAGAGCGTCTCCACTTTGGGCTGCCTTGACAACTCCCCCAGCCCCCCAGACGCCTGAGCCCGGATGGTGAAATCAAAGCCTCACCAAGAGTGACGAAGAGAACTGCTTGCATAGCAGATCCAGCTGGGTTTATTAAGGGAAAATCCAAGGGTCCAGGTGAGGTGAGGGTGAGGAGGGAAACAGGAGCAAGCAGAACACAACCTGTTGCAGAAGGGAAGCAGGGGCAAAGAGCCAGGAGCAGGGGTTGGGGCCAGGGTACATAACTGGGGAAGGTAGGAGGGTCAGGGTACAAATTAATGCAAAGGGGAAGGGGTCAGGGGTGGAGTTAAGGGTGGGGTGACACAGGACACACCAATGGAGGAGCAGAGTCAGAGGGGTCTCTCAGGGAAAGCCAGCGGAGGAAGTGGGAGTACAGAACTTTTCTGGAACTGGGGACAAACAGCAGTCGATTGACAACAGTGCATTAACAAGCAAAGAACCATGGGAAATTGTGCCAGTCTCTCACCCTAACTTAAAACAGTGGTGTCCTCCCGTGGCATTCCAGGTTTGTCTTCTCCATCCGGCTGTCTCCCACAGGGGGTCAGGGAATCAGCTAAAAAAAGGGGGAAACTCATTCAGTTTAAAAAGGGATTCCCATAAGGCAGGTTTGACATAGGGTCTTCTGCAGAGGTGAGTGGCGAGTCAAATGTGGTCCTGGCTGAGAACTTTTGTGAGGGTTCTCCAGACATTGGCCTTTGGCTTGGGAACAATCCATTAGTCTGTAGGGTATGATGGACCACAGGATAACCGTGAGGCAAATCCGCAGTTCAGATCAGGGCCATCGGCTCGGGTCACTAAAAAAAAGCATAGTAAGTTAATAGGGTAACTTAAAAAGGACTTGGTTCTGCCACTGTTTTAAAGGAGTTAGGGTGCACCTCCTTCTCCACCAGGCCTCTTCTACTTGCCACACATCACTGATTTCGGGCTGTTTCTTAGGTACGTTTGACCCATTTGGAGGGGACGACCCACTTCAGTCCTGAGGGGGTGACACACAGGCATACCCCCTCCCCCAGGTTAACCAGATCGTAGGGCCCGCTCTGTCTTCCAAGACCCTGGATCTTTGACCAGGACTGGAGCCTGGCGTTCAGGTGCAACTGAAATTTTGTTTGAAGTGCTGGATAGTGGGCGGATTTAGGTTGTCAAAAGTGCAGTTTAAAAGTTTAAAGTGAAAAGTGCTTTGGAAGAGTGGATCTGAGGGTTCCACCTTCATTGTCTCTTTGGCGCCAAGTAGACATGTGCTCACCACCATTGTGATGTTCAAGGGCACCATTTTGAGGGCGAACACACGGGGAAATAACTGGGGGATCAACTCGGGGACTCACAACTGGGGAAATGGGGGACTGGGAAAAAGGGGTTAGGGAAGAGCCCGCAGCCGTCCGGGCCCTTGGACAGCCATGGGTAAGGGCTGCTCTCCCTTGAGAGGGGCCAGGGGAGAGATGGGCACCCTGCCTGGTGCTATCCCAACCCCTTCCGCCTCGTTCCTCCTCCTCCTTCGGCTCCTCACTGTTCCTTGGCTCCTCCCCTAGGCCAACCCATCAGTCCCGCCCCTCCTTATGACCCCGCCTTCTGGGCGGAGTCTGCCCAAGAAAAAGTCACCACCTCCTCCGAAGTCAGCCCCGCCCATCCTCTTCCTCTTTCTCACGCCCCGCCTTCCGGTTCCCACGCATCCGCCATGTTTTCTCACRGRCCCGGAGCCAAGCCGAAGCCAGTTTTTTCCAGGCCGGCTGGGGGGACACCAAGGGAGGCAGGGGGTGAGAAACRGGAATGGGGTGCAGCCAATACCATCTYGGCTGCACCAGTCACCTATCTAGCGACCTCAGATGGCACTGTTGTCACCCAGTGGCAGCCGATCCCCCACCAGACAATTAAGGAATTGGTAAAGGCCCAGCGCGAGTACGGCAGGGAAAGCGAATTTTTCCGCGGCCTGCTGAGGGCCACTGTCTCCGAGTCAGTGGTCACCCCTGCAGATCTGCGCTCGCTTTTCGCATGCCTGTTGAACCCCACCGAATTTTCGGTGTGGGAGAGAGTGTGGGAGAAGCGGGCTGTAGATCTGCTTCCTGCCATCTAGGATGACCCCGACTTTTCAGCTGACAGCAGGGGGGAGATGATAGCCAGAAGCCATCTGATGGGAACGGGTAGGTGGGCCGATGGGCACACAGCAGCGGCTGAAATTCCAGCAGAAATCCTGAGGCGGACGGCAAAGGCTGCAGAGGCGGCATTTCACGCTATGCGCCCTGCAGCCGTTCTCCCAGCCTTTTCAGATTCAAACAGCTAGAGGGAGAGCCGTTCGCTGTTTTCGTGGAAAAAATCCGGCGTGCTGTTGAGCAGCCAGTGGAAGAAGACAGCGCCAGACCTTCTATCGTTAAAGAAATGGCAATGCGCCATGCAAACTCAGCACGTAAAACTATAATTATGAGTTTGCCACTGCGTCCACCACCGACCTTGCAGGACATGCTGGAGGCTTGCGAGACCAAGGTACCACTGTTCCTCAGTGAGCCTCCAGCATGTCCAAAGCCAACAACGCGCAAGGTCGCCGTTGCAGACGCCGCAGAGACCACACCAGAAGCCGCCGCTGCTGCAGCGACCACCCCGGGAGCGACGCGACGAGGAACTGCACCATGTCACCTTTGTGGGCAGGCCGGGCACTGGATGCCCGACTGCCCACTGCGCAAAGAATTTTATGACTTTAAAAAACAAAGAGAGTAGCAAGGGGCTCGGGGAGAGTCAAAAAACGTGTAAAGAAGCGCAGTTCCCCCCTGCGCGAGGATAAAAATAAGGCGGGAACACCTTCTTTTCCTCGTCCTGGGTGAGAAGCCTCCCACCTCTGCCGTGGGGGGTCTCACCATCGGCTGCAGCTCCAGGAGCCTGACTCCAGACCAGAGCCGCCGCTCCCACCTGTGGACTGCAGTCCCCCTGGGACACTGCTGCGCGGTGCTATCGCTTGCTAGCCGGGGATTCTAGGGCACCCCAGCAGTTATTTAATTGAGCCAGGTGTTGGTTTATCTGTTTGTTACTTAGCTACTTCCTTGCCAAGTTTCAAACCCCCTTCCCCCCATCCAGCTGTTAACCCCTCCTGTCCCAACTGTTCCCCTCCCYTGAAATCCTTCATTGRTTTACACGTTGTAAAGGTGTTTGTGTTTCASCCCCAGCTCTCCTGATTAGCTAGAGATTGTATCCTCCCCTGAGACCTCCCCCCAGTTTATAAGCTGGTTTTTGACCTCAGTTTGGCACCTGGGACCCTGGACTTGGGGARTTTTACCATCAAATAAAGTAACCCYAGTGCCACCCCAGATCTGTGCTGTTGTCCTTTTGTTCAGCACTGCACCTCCACTGSTAGCTGGGATTATGCGGAGCCCGAGAGAGGAGGACTGTTGCCCCCCCTATCGCCATCTAGCCGGGATATGTGACAGGTAGGGATTCCCCTGAAGCCCAACAAGTATCCCTTCACAGGGAAGGAACCTAATCCGGTGGAACATGGGACGAGTGGACAAGGATTTTGCCACATGCACCAGAGGAGCCCCGAGATTTGGAGCTTTTGAGGTCCTCCAAGGCTACATATTGTATTAAGTTTTACTACMGCCCACCAGGTAAGCCATGGCCTGCAGCAGAATATCAAAAATCTATTTATATGAGAGATGCGTCACCAAATGACAAAACATACAATTATTTAATTGGTGCAATTACACCAACAGCACACTTTCTGTCTCCACCCATCAYTCCAGAGTGTTACCCTGGGCCATGTTCCTGATCTGTTGGGACAGAGTGTGGGCCAGCATTCCCTTCCTCCTGCAAGGAGGTCCTTGCATGCTTGGCCAGCTTACCATCCCCTCACTCCAAACTCCACAACTATTACTAATTGGCAGAAAAAGAATTAATTGGCCCTCCAAGAACAAGAGYTCACTCAATTAGATGAAAATTGTGACAGCAAAATTAGCGATTGGTCATATATATTGGTGGTGATGTCCATTTTCCTAATTTGGGTTTCTGCCGCCAAAGCCCTCAGTGAGCTTTCTCACCTGGAGTGCTGGCTTGATAAGCAARCCAACTTATCCGCTGTGTTACGAAGCGACCTTCTGACCAATGAGGAAACCACCCATCATGCGATGCTTCAAAATCATGCTGCAATCAAATTTTATTTCTTGCCCACAGACRTGTCTTCAAGGAATTCGACAGGCTGTGCTTCTTCAATCTATCTAGGCACGGTGAAGGCATCCATGCCCGCATCCAAAAGATTCAGGACATGGTCAAGGAACTCAACGAGAAAGAACYCCAGTGGTCTGAGAGCTTCTCTGGAAGCTTGGGACTCAAGGGTTGGGTTGGTTCCCTTCTTCCAAATGTTTTCTGTTTTTTCTTAGTCATCCTTATTTCTATGGATGTTTTAAGACTGCTTAACAAGTCTCTAGGAGATGGTTTTGTATTAAATAAAGAAAGGGGAGTTCCGGGGGCTGAGGAATYGRCCAGCAAGAGAGTTATTGCTCTCCCCTGGAGAGCCAACCCTTGAATGAAGCACATGACGCTTAGAGTGAGGAAACCCTCCTGCCCACAATCCTTTGCAGTTCTATGTTAATGCAYTGTATCCCCTTGCTTTCTCCCATCACTCTTCCAAGTTGCGTGTATCCCCCCCCCATTCATTCCTTGTTTCTCCCCACCCTTCCAGTTACTATATAAACTCCTGTATTCCCCTGTGAGGGACGAGCTGCTGCTGCCCCTGGCTCCCTCTAGAGAATCCCTTCTCTAATAAAGGCCTCCACTCTGTGGAACCTGCCACACAGTGCTTGAGTCTCTTTCTCTKCGTCACTGGCACCACCACCAGGCTGAGAGCTGGGAAATAACTCAGCTGCCAGGATTGTGCCTGTGCCCCCAGGACGTCTTTATAAAGGTGCTTCTTCAGGAATGTCACAGCACTCCAGCCATCAACGCTGCCGTGGCAACCTAGCGCAAAAAAGGGCTCAGGTTGAAATGAGAGACTAGGAAGAATCCAGCAACGCAACACTGCAAAGCACTGAGTACTCTGTCTGAGCAGGACCAAGACAAGCTGTGTTCAACCACACCAGGAGTGTGGCCTGCACCCACTGGCTTGCCCTGCCTGTGTGAACTGCAAAGAGCATAGTTCCCAGGGCTGGGGGGGAAAGAACAGGGGCTCGGTCTCTCCCAGTGTGGCAGAAGCCCAGAGCAGCTCTGGGGACATTTCCAGGTGCCCCAGGTTCCTGCTCCCACCCAGGCAGATGTGCCAGAACGTGCGCTCACTTGGGTTTGGCACAGTGCAGAAAAGGCTCAGGTTGAAATGAAGGACTAGGAAGAATCCCAGCAAAGCAACACTGCAAAGCATCTGAGTACTCTGTCTGAGCAGGAGCCAAGACAAGCTGTGTTCAACCACACCAGGAGTGTGCTGGAACCCCACTGGCTTGCTCTGCCTGTGTGAACTGCACAGGCCAGGGCTGGGGGAGAAGAGCAGGGGCTCTGTCCTCCCAGTGTGGCAGAAGCCAGAGAAACCCTGGACATTTGTAGGTGCCTCAGGTTCCTGCTCCCTCCCAGCCAGATGTGCCCAGAACGTGCCTCACTTGGGTTTGGCACAGTGCAGAAAAGGCCTCAGGTTGAAATGAAAGGACTAGGAAGAATCCCAGCAATACAACACTGCAAAGCATCTGAGTACTCTGTCTGAGCAGGACCCAAGACAAGCTGTGTTCAACCACACCAGGAGTGTGACTGCAACCCCCACTGGCTTGCTCTGCCTGTGTGAACTGCACAGGCCAGGGCTGGGGAGGAAGAGCAGGGGCTCTGTCCTCCCAGTGTGCAGAAGCCCAGAGAGACCTGGACATTTGCAGGTGCCCCAGCTTCCTGCTCCCACCCAGCAGATATGTTCAGAGCGTGCCTCACTTGGGTTGGCACAGTGCAGAAAAGGCCTCGGTTGAAATGAAGGACTAGGAAGAATCCCAGCAACACCACACTGCAAAGCATCTGAGTACTCTGTCTGAGCAGGACCCAAGACAAGCTGTGTTCAACCACACCAGGATTGTGCCTGCAGCTCTGCTGGCTTGCCCTGCCTGTGTGAACTGCAAAGAGCATGGTTCCCAGGGCTGGGGGGAAAGAACGAGGGCTCGGTCCTCCCAGTGTGGCAGAAGCCCAGAGCAGCTCTGGGGACATTTCCAGGTGCCCAGGTTCCTGCTCCCCCACGCAGGCAGATGTGCCCAGAACGTGCCTCACTTGGGTTTTGGCACAGTGCAGAAAAGGCTCGGGTTGAAATGAGGCTGGAAGAATCCCAGCAACGCAACACTGCAAAGCATCTGAGTACTCTGTCTRAGCAGGASCSAAGACAAGCTGTGTTCAACCACACYAGRAGTGTCTCAGATGAGATTGTTTGGGTCCATGTTCTTGAGGTTGCAGGCAGAAATCAGAGGAAGTTTGAGAKAGGTTGAGGTTGCATGGGTCCATGCTCTGACGAAGAATTTCGGTGTTTTTACACCTGTCCAGTGAGCAWAAGATGTCACCAATCGAGGTTTTATATGTGCCAATCAAGACATGAAGGAGGCTCCCCTATGAGCCCAGTACAGTAAGGGATTTGGGTTYACTGGAAAGCATAGATCTCATGCAGTGCCTGTGTGTCTCTAAGAGTGGTGGCAGGGAAGAATGGACTCATTTTACAATGAGTGTACACTTCCCRAAAGAGGTAATGAAATGATAAAGAATGGTCTTTGTTTTCCTGAAAGGACAGGTACACCTTGTGTGGACGAAGRGAGGAGAGGAACACGTCCATCATCGCAACAATCCCGGGAATCCCCATCAACGCAGCCAGTGTCCCCGCCTTCGCCTGCATCCTCRCATCCATCCAGGTGACCCCAGGATGGATCGTCCCCCAGCCCAAGCAGAACGTCTGGGTCACCTTGGCCAAGTTCCTCCAGCAGGACAACTTTTGTATGGCCACGGGAAGCATGGACAATTTGTTATCCACGTGTCTGGTGGGAATCCCCCCATCCRAAAACTATCCATTTGTATGTAAGAMACCCAACCCTGTGGACTCCTGGGATGAATGGACRAGGATTCTCCCACACGCCTCACAGGAGCCCCAAGAATTAGATCTACKGGGCTCCACGAGGTCAATGTACTGTGTTAACTTTGGGCATAAGGCAAGATCCAATTGGCAATACACCACAAAGCCACAAAGCAAAGATGTCTCGCCAAAYGACAAGCGGTACAATATAGCTAAATGATACAACTACACCAGCACCACACCATCCGAGTCCATGTTATACCACACCACAGGGAGCTCCCATGGGGGGTGTTTCTTATCAGCGGCAATAGGGTGTGGGCAGGAATCCCCTCCAACATCAAAGGGGGTCCCCTGCAGCCTAGGCCAGCTGACTACCCTCACCCCAAATACTACCCTATTGCACAACTGGAAACRGAGTAACAAATTGGCCCGCCAAAAGCGATCCTTTGAAGAATTCRATCCAGATTGCGATAACCAAATTTACACTTGGGGAATGACAAAGAGGGTTGCGGTATCCATCTTTCTGCCTTGGGTTGCCGCTGCAAAGGCCCTTGGTGAGCTTTCTCACCTGGGGTGTTGGCTTAGTAAGCAGGCCAATGCAACGTCCACTGCATTGTCCAATTTACTAGCAAACGAGGTGACCACCAGCCATACCACGCTGTAAAACAGGACTGCCATCGAATTCCTGCTACTCTCCCATGGCCGTGGGTGCAAGGGACTTTGCTGCTTCAACCTATCCTCACACAGCAGCTCGATCTAGACAAACTTAAAAGGACTATGAGACCAAGTAAAGGACAGTAAAATTGAGAAAAAGGGGGCCAACTGGCTGGACAAACTGTTCGAACAATGGGGGATTCCTGAGCGGCCCTCCTCTGTTTTAAGAAGCCTGCTGTGGATTTTCATCATAATCGGGATCATTGCAATTGCCATTTCRTGCCTCAAGAAAGCCATCTTAAAAACGGTAGGCGAGGCCTTTTTAATAAACAGAAAAGGGGGAGATGTGGGAGGAGGACACAGGGAAAATGAGGCAGAGGCGCCCTGGGAGGATTCTCATATCAATCATCTGTAATCCACTCCCTCCCTTCTGGAACATTCCCTGTTCCTCACTCCTCCATTGGACCTCATCACAAGACGACCCTTTTCCCCCCACATTCTTATAGGTGTACCCGCGATCACCCCACCTTGTCCCCTCCTCTGAAACCTCTCCCCACTGGTTGATTTGTACCCTGGTCCTGCCTACCTTATCCCCTTTATAAACCCCGGTCCCACCCCGGTTCGGGGCTCGAGCTCACCCTGACACCGGCTCCCTTTGACAACACCAGCTCTCTTTGACTGCGGTTGTACCCCTGCTTTCCCTCCCTCCTTGGACCCTTGGACTCTCCACGAGTAAACCCAGTTGGATCTGCACCAGTGCCTCGAGTCCTCCTTCACCCTGGTCATGCGAGAGATATCCATCCAGGACAGTGCACATGGTGGACGGGGAGGAGCCGCTCCTCCGGGACCCATGAAGGAGTGACCTGCCCACAACTGCCCTGGAGATCCCCAACAGGAGGGACAATCCCGCAGTCCCTGCCTTCTTTTCCTATCCCCGTTTCCCCAACATCGAATGGACAAGGCAGAGCAACCCATCTGCAGCAGATGCGGGGTTGCTACTGTCTCCCTTGCTCCCCCCAGTCCCCTTGGTAACTTTGCCCTGACAGTGGTGGCCACACTATCTATCAGGGAATCTGTTCCTAAACTTTTTCCCAATCCCTTTTTCCCTGTAGCTAATCCCAAGAATATTCAAGGTTGCTTTATTCCCCAAAACCCATTCCTTGCACATTCCGGAAAAGTGCCACAAGATGGCCACCACCTCATGGCAGCTGCCCTGACACCCCAAAATGGCCACCACCTCATGGCAGCTGCTCCTGCACCACAAAATGGCTGCCACCTCGTGGCAGAGGTTTCTCCTCCCCAGAATCCCTTCCTTCCTGTGCTACCCCCTGASCCCGCCACCWTTCCYCCCTCCTCTTGCCCTGCATCAAGGCTGAGGATGTTTTTTGTCACTGGAGTAACCGAGTTTTGGKAAAGTCAGAGATCACAGAAAAGCTTCAGCTTTTGTTCACCCTCTTAATTCTCGTTTCTCTATCATTTTTTAAATTATCGCTGCATGTTTTGTTTTTATGTATTCCTTAACAAAGCATATAATTAAACCATTGCTCACAATTAAATAGCTCATCTTTCTCATTGACACAAAGCAATGTGCATCAACRTATTTGGCAAGCATTTACAAAAAACTGAAAGCATGTATTCCTTCTGCTTCTCTAACTGCAAATATCCCCTGCTTATCTCTGTTCTCTTGGTTAACACCCATGGTCTTGTTCCTTTCAATAGGTGCTTCCAACTAGCTTGTTTTACCACAGTCTAGAGGCACAAAAGACTGCTATTTGTTCCAGCAGACATTYCTAGGCACACACAGCATGAGAATACATTGACTCTAGAGGCACTTCGCTCACAGCATCCCTCTAACAAGGAATTCTAAATTATTAACTACATCTGGGAACTCATTGAAGACCTACGCACTTGAACTTGTAATCCAATTGGATTTGAGCATAGCAAAGAATTCTGGCAGTATTTTGATGTGTATTTCTCTCAGAGTGGAGTGAGTGTAGAAATTTATTCTTCATCACGACACAGCTTCAAAGGTGTATTACAGCCCCTGGGTTTTCACATACTGTGCTGTTTTYCAAGCAAAATGTAAAATGCCATCAYGGCTGAGGACATTTTTTGTTGCTGGAATAACACAGTTCTGGGAAAGTCAGAGGGCACAGAAAATCTTCAGCTTTTGTTCCTTACTTAGATTCCCTCTTATTTCTCTAACCTTAAATTCTACTGTGAAATGCAAATACCACAAAGAGATAATCACCTCCTAAAAAAAAAAATCTTGAAATTTGTCTAACTTAATACTACTTGGTTTTGCTGAWTTTTTCTTAACATCATATGCAGATTTAATGGAAGTGTATCTGCTGAGTATTATTTTTCAGGCCTCAAATGAGATACMCTCCAAATTCCTGCATCAGCTGCAATGGAAACCTAACAGAGTGTCAAGCCTGCATGGCTGAATTAACTATGTCATTTTTTTTTCTCTTTYAGGCAGAGAAGGGTATCAGATGGGCTGTTCATGTCCACGGTGCTGCCAATGCCCAGGGAACAGAGAAAGCCGACAGCCCCTGGGCTGTGCCAGCCGTGGGGTGGCAGCAGGAGCGGCCAGCCCAGCTGAGGCCGCACCTCGGGGGCTGCGGCACCTCTGGGCCCTCACACAAGGAATGGAGGGGCTGCAGCGTGGCCAGGCAAGGGAACGGAGCTGGGAAGGGAATGGAGCCCCAGGAGAKGCTGAGGGAGGTGGTCATAGGCTCGACTCCATAACCTCAGAAGCCTTTCCAATCCTAATTCACTCTGTGAACTCAAATCATTTCAATCGAGACGTACTTCCAAGGCTCTACAATTAGAGATCTACACAGGATGCTTGATTGCGCCTCAAGGCTGTCCTTTTAAAGCTGAAGTCTAAAAGCACTACGTAATTCAGACCCACATTCCACCCACAGCAGCTCCCGCRCTCCGCCAACGTGGCACTGCCGAGAGCCCGCCCGCGCCGCCGTTTTTATACGCTTGCGGAGCGAACCAAGCTGAGGGCGGAAGACGGGGGTGCGACCCCCCTGCGAAGGGCCGTTGGACCCGGCCGTGAGAGACGTGGCATGGCGCGGCGGCAGTGGCGCGGAGRATGCTGGGAGTTGAAGTCCGAGGCGGCGCCGGCTGCGGCCTCCTTCCGTGTATCCCTGGGACGGGGAAGGCCGGGARGAGACAAAACGGGACGGGGGGGATCTGTCTCGGTGAGGGCGCTTTTGGCGGCGGGAGGAGGCGCCGCGTTGTGGACCTGTGGTTCCCGGCGGCGGAGAGGAGCGGCCGGAGGGCTGGGCCGGGCGGTGCCGGGGACCGGAGCGGCTGCGGGAGGTGCGGGGTTCGCTCCTCGTGTTCTGACCCGGCGCGTCCTTGCAGGGCTGCGGCGGCTCCTGCGCTCCGAGGGCTGCCAGCGCTGAGGCTCGCTGTGAGGTGAGGGTCGGGGAGCAGCACTGCGCAGAATTCCCGGTGCAATTTATCCTGGTGATTCCTTGGGTCGCCGGCGCCGTCSTGCTCCTGCCTCAACCCGGGTTTCCTCCTGCGTGGAGAGTCTGGGTGCCGGGTTGTTCGGAGCCTCGGGGCACCGAATTCCAGCCCCGCAGCGAGGAATGGGACTGCTGGTCCTGGTAAAATGCCGGCGGGTTCCTCCTCACTTTTGTTAATGCCGGAGGGAAATGGTGYTTCAGGAACCTTATTGCTTTATTGTGGTGTCTCTGTAGGCATAATTTGCTCCTTGTCTGGTTTATTTGATTTTATTACCGCATAAAAAAACCCACATTATTCCTTTTGGGAGAATAGCTCTGAAAGTGCTGGAGCTGTTGCATCACGCCCTGTGATATCCATACCCTGGAAAAACGATGTCAGTGTGTTGTTGGAATGGGCTGGGTCTGGCTTTTTCTTTGGTGCTGTTATTTCACGGTGTTATGCAGTTCTCCTGCTGCAGCCATCACTGGCGTGTGAGGTTTTGAGAGGGTTTTGTGACACTGAAATATTTGATAGCAAAGGGAGGAGGCCGGGGGGAGTTGTTTGCTGCAAATCCTGAGGGTTGGCAGTGGCGTGAAAATGTGAAATAATTGGCGTTCTAATGATTCTGATAAGGTCAGGCAGCCTTTGGAAAAATGGAGCTTATGGGTTTATGGTGTCTGTGGACTCTGCCAGCACTAGTGATAAGGGAAGGCCAACAGCCCTTGCTGTCATGCTTGGTGTTTCCAGCTGTTCCTGGTGTGTGTTAGTTCTCATGCACACTGGTGAAAGGGCTTCTTTGGTGTTGCTTTTTGGGGTTTCTTTTAAGGCGAAAAGKTTATGCTGTTGTTGTGGTTAACACAATTTATGTGGTGAATATRGAATCACAGAATGGTTTGGGTTGGAAGGGGCCTTAAAGRTCATTTTGTTCCATCCCCTGCCATGGGCAGGGACACTTTGCACTATCCCAAGTTACTCCAAGTCCTGYCCAGCTTGACCTTGGACACTGCCAGGGATCCAGGGGCAGCCACAGCTTCTCTGGGCACCCTGTGCCAGGGCCTCACCACCCTCACAGGGAAAGATTTCTTCCTAATATCTGACCTAAACCTACTTTCTTTTAGTGTGAATGTYTTTCACTATCTATTGATAGTTTAACACATCAGATTCTTCATTAAGCTCTACCACAAAACATGTAAAGTAGCACACTGCACAGTTATTTCATTTWTGGATTTTCTAGCTTATGTCACATTTTTGAAGTGCCCATGGTTAACTTGGAGGAAGCACAGCTTAAACAGAGCCCCAAAATAGTAAGTGCACAGTACTGTTTACCTGGTGCAATCAGCTTCATTGTGAATTGGGATGAAAGTTGACTTAGCTTCAGTTTCCTCCTGTAAGGCCTTAATCATGACAAGTTATCTGCCACCTCAGTTTCAAGTCAAGGGATCACCTCACACCCGGGTGCATTGTCGGAGGTATGACATCAGTGAAGAGCCCAAAGTCTCAGAAATCAGGTATAGGAGAGTTCTGGGGGGGTTGGTTTGTTGGGGTTTTTTTTGTGTTGTTTGTTCCCTGTCCTGATTACCTCTCTTTAAGACTTCGCACTTTGGAACAAGYCGTTCAAACGAGGTGATTAAACTGATGGCCTCTCTGTGCACTTTCTTTGCRCAGAGAAAAGTGATCTCCTTAGTGCTCTCCCTTTCTAAAGTGAGAGGGAAAAAACCCAAAAAAACCACGAGGAACTTTTCAGATGAAAGTTTTAAATGCACTCAGGGTCCGGTTCTGGTTTGGTTTCATATTTTGAAGAGTGTTGTCATTTGCTTGGTGTTAGCTGCACCTCATTCTGGACAGGTGTCAGCRTGTGCTTAGCCACGAGCAGTGCCTGCAGCATGTGGAAAACTTAATTAAAAGTTATGCTTATTGTGATTAAAGTCAAAGGGTTTAGTGACATTTCAATTTAGTGTTCCAGCTTAGTGGTTATGTTTCATTTTAGGCTCTATTTAGAGAGCAGTTTCCTCTCTTAGTGTGCTTAAATATATTGTGGTTTCTTTTTGTRGGTTTYATGGGAGGGWTGTTTTTTGTTTTGGTTTGGTTTTTTGTTTGGGATTTTTGCTTTTTTTATTAGCAGGAGCACCTACTGAGACAGAAGAAGGRATCAATTAAAGATGACTGAAAATACACCTCATTATAAACTCTGAAGTATAGCTGATTCTAGATGATGTGTTTTTATCCACATGAAATTTGCTAATCTCCATTTGTAGGTAATCTTACCATTAGCTGTGAATGTCTGTATTTTAGAGTAATAACCTGAAGAATGCTTTTGAAGTGCGGTTAAGTCGTTAAGATGATTGCAAAATATTAACACAAATGTAATTACTTTCTATTAAACTTAAGTGAAAAGATTAATAACTTGCCATTCTAGTCTCTAAATCAAATTATTTACTTCCTGCTTTTAGCACAAGCCCTGTTAAAAATTTCAGTCAGAGTTTGAGTCTGGTTTTGTGTTCAGTATACACAGCCTAATTACCTATTTTGAGAATTAGGTTAATGGCAGAGATTTTGTTTTAGATTAATGGATGAAGTTCAGCTGGTGAGAATCAGTTCTAGAGACAGACTTTGTGGGTGTACTGTATTTCCTTTGTGTAATATGAGGATTTAGCATCATCCTTATAGTGTCTTCATTGTACTGAAAAGGGTTTTTTAAAAAAATAATTGGGCTAACAAAATTCATGCTTTTTCTTCCTAAAGGGTTTGTTTTAAGGGTGACTGATCACTGGAAATACATTTTTCGTGTATTYCTCGTCACCATATCCCCACTTTTTAATTTCCATATAAAAACAAACCAGGATTTCCTTCTAGGAAGACGTGGCATTATCGAATTTGCAGTTTCTGGTCGCGAATCACTAGATGGCAGTACTGATATTGTTTTCACTCAAATTCCATGTGCTTCACTTTCCCTGTCTCTGGGTTTCTCCTTTGCCCCTTCAGTTCAGTAAACCAAAATGTTCTCGTTTGCAAGAAGGCACAAAAGTCACTTCCKTAAGAAGTTAGGCTGAGTTTCCAGGTGCTCCCTGTTGCAAATTGTGTGTTTGTGGCTTGGATTGTGAAGAGTTATTATTATAGATTTTGGGTTTTTTCTCAAGTCACATGAAAGACAGTCCTTAAGGAATTGTAGGCTCATCCTACTGGTAAACTTTTTCCCTGCATCTCCCCTGAGGGAAGTTGGGAACCCCCTCTGGAATTTTTGTTGAGGACTGAACACCTCTAAAGGATTTATTGAATCCTTTTTTCCATGGTTTTCTCCTTCCCCCCAKTCCTCTCACACTGCTGGGTTTGGGTATGCCAAAAGTTATGTTCATAAATATCCTGTAGGATAATTTTAATAATCTGTGGTGCTGGGTTTTTTCAACACTGTGAGCTATTAGCTTTAAGTTACCCATTGTGCTTTCTGCTTTGCTTTTGCCTATTCCTGTGTCTGGTCTTTACCCTTAATTTTTTTGTTTAAATTATTTACTTTTTTCATAATGCAGTACCTGCAAACCACAAGTGGATCATGTTGAAAAATCAGTGTAAAGCTGCTGTTTGTGCAGGCTCCATCTTAGTCAAGACATCATTTAAGTCAGTTCCATATGGGATTTTTATCATATTTYAGGAGCTGACATGATTTTTTGCACATTTGGAATTACTGTTTCTGTCCTTAATCTTTCCTATTGCGAAGTTAATTGCAAAGAACAGCTACAGAGTTATTTATATTTCTACTGACTCCTG
The DNA here is from genome assembly GCA_002167245.1 of Sporophila hypoxantha. Classification (NCBI taxonomy): domain Eukaryota; kingdom Metazoa; phylum Chordata; class Aves; order Passeriformes; family Thraupidae; genus Sporophila; species Sporophila hypoxantha. The sequence goes on from NDFG01001437.1 coordinate 131,187, forward strand.
ATTTTCCAGATGTCAGGTGGCTTTTTGGGGGGTTGCCCCTTCTCCCACCCCCCAGCACCACCACTGTAACAGATTGCTGAAAATTTGAAAAATCCTTGCACAGAGTTTTTGGAAAGTTGCTCTGTGGAACTTTACCAGTCATTCTGCATGGCCACAGAATTTTTTTTAAGTAGTAAGCACCTCTCAGCAGCTTTTAATCATGGAATTAGGTGAAATCAAGCAGCACATTGGAAGAGCCTCAAAAAATGTTTCTAGGTTTTGGTCAGTGATTACTTTAATTGCACAGTGGAAAATTCTTTCACCCTTTGCAGTGCATAACTGGAAGAATAACTTGAGAAATACCTCTGTGCAGAGGAATGTAAACTCCTGTAGACTGATTAAAAGACAAAAATCATAAATCGCAAGTTCCTGCCCTTAGTAAAGTTTAATGGAAGAGTTTGCATTTCTTTTTTATGGGATGATGAGGTGTACTTTGCAAGGACAGTCTGTTCCCCACGGGCAGTTACTGACCCTTTCATCCCTTCTGAAGAGAATCTTTAAGTGAATTAGAGATGCTCAGAACCCAAAATCCATCTGTCATAAGAATTTGTTGAAGAGTGCTGCTTAACGTAAGCCATGTTGACTTGCTTTCCATGGCTGGGCTGAAGCATTTAATCCTGAATCACTTAATGCAGATCATACTAATTTGACAGAGGGTCTGTGGCTTCTACTGTGTGATTTTGATGCTCTCATTTGTTTTGGAAACTCTCAGTGCACTTGYCAAGACTGACATTGATTTCCTGCTCTCTGGATTTTTCAGTTTGGTAATAATAGTAATTTTTCCTTCACATTAAACTAAGAGTTGTATATACCTTTGAAACAACGATGAGAGAATGAGGAATTTTTATTTTTGTTTTTTAAACGGAGGAAAGCCCCTGTGTTTTTGTAAGTGGAGCTMTTTTTTATATATATGTGAGTATTTTTATTAAACATATTATCTAAGCCTTTTCCTCTGTGAATTCTGAAAGGGAATAAGCTGGCAGTCTTCAGTAGCCACTGATGTAATGGATATGGTGRAAAATGTCTTAAGCCTATCTGGTTTTTGTATATATAATTACTTTATACAAGACTTTAATTTCAGTAAAAGTTCCTTAAGGACTGCTGCCTCAGGGAGTGGTGCAGGTACTTTACCAGACTTGTGAAGAAGCAGGACTTTTTGTAAGCTGCTGCTGCACTGAAGCATGGAAAATCTCCTAATGTTCATGAAAATCTTAATTTTTCCATTTTTCTAAGACCTTTTACATTAATACTGTTAATTTTTTTACAAGTTGTACATCTTAAAGGTTTATTCAAATATGTCAAAAAATGCTTATGGCCTTCAATATAAAAACCAAAGCCTTCAATTACTTCCACTTCTGTTAACATCACCAGAGAAGTGTGGTGTATGGATTTTACAGGAGTTGGCTATACTGGAAAACTTGGTGTCAGTATAATGTTAATCATGCTGGAAGTAACAGGTCATGGTTTGCATTATTACAGCTCAAAAATGCAGCAGAATTGTTCCCTGTAGTTAAGTTTTTCTTGCARTGGGGTATGGGGTTTGTGATGTGTCATTACTTCTGAATTATTATTCTTCCAAGTRCCACCAGTATATTTTGGAAGCAGTAGCTGGGCAGGCACAGTAAGGCTTTTAGAAAGAGTCTGGGAGTTTGAGGTATTACCACAGTGCTAAAAATAAAGGGAAAATTCAGGAGAACAGGGACAAACTGGATAATTTTGTGCTGGAGATAAGTCAGTGTTTTTCTTTTTTTTTTCCTAGAGTTGGTATTTGAATTACCTGCTCCGTTCAGGAACGTAACTAACAGTGTTGTGGCCTTTGTATTCGAATTTAAAATCTTTTTTCTTATTTCTCAAGATACTTTATATATATTTTTTTTTTCCCTCACAGCTTTTTGTAGCTGAAGGAAGATGATGGAAGAGAGTGGGATAGAGACGACTCCGCCTGGCACACCCCCTCCGAGTGCAGCAGGGGAGGCTGCTGCTGCTACGCCTGTCACTCTAGGTGCAGAAACCTTTATTCAGTCTTTTGAAGCACTACAAAACCAGTTGCAATCAGCATAATTGCAGTTCTCTTCTCCAGGCTAATTGGAAGGGTTTAAATTGTTTCTTAATCATGGAAGTGGGCTCCTTACCTGTAACGCATCTGATACCGCACAGAATATTTTTAGCTTTTTTTTTTTATTCTTGAAACTCTTGTAGGAAGTGATGTGGATGCACTTGTATTTTTTAAGGATGCAAGGCTGGGGAAATAATACTTTCCACTACAGGTCAGAGTTAGATGAGYGGCATAAAAGGGAGTTAAAACAGATTTGCAGTCCTCTAGGGGATAGTGGTAAACCTGAATAATCACTTGTGTTTTAATACTGATAGAATCCCAGAATGGTTTGGGTGGAAAAGGACTTGGAAGACTATTTTGTTCCACCTGTGCCATGGCAGGGACACCTTCCAGCCTGTCCCAGGCTGCTCCAAGCTCTGTCCAACCTTGGGCACTGCCAGGGATGCAGGGGCAGCCCCAGCTGCTCTGAGCACCCTGTGCCAGGGCCTGCCCACCCTGCCAGGGAACAATTCTTCTTAGTAACTGCCCTAAATCTGCCCTCATCCAYTTTAAAGCCATTCCYCCTGTCCTGTCATTCCACCTCTTTGTAAAAAAGTCCCTCCAGCTCTCTTACAGCCCCTTTAGGTACTGTAAGGTGCTGTMAGGCCTCACTTTTGAGGGGTAATCAGAGTGACTTTTCTGATTTTTTACAAAATTCTGAACACCACATTTGAATACCAGATACTGATTTTTGTTAAATCAGACTTGTGCAGTCTCTTTTGTCAGATACTAAAGGAGGAATAKACTGACAAGATCTCAGCCCACAACATTAAATGAGTTGTATAATAAAAGCAATTTTTTTAAATTAAAACTGTGGAAATGTAACCTGTGATGGAGCAGTTACTTTAGCTAGGATGAAAATGGTTTCTGGAGTAGGCTTGCCAGAGATGTTACCACACATGTAATGTAYTTACTGCCTTATTCATACACAAGCAAAGAAATCAGAGCCAGAAGTGCATGAAGTGCTACAGGATGTCATCARTAAAGTTAATTTTATAAAAATGGTCTTTAAATAGTATGTTTTTGGCAGTATTTTCTACTTACATGGGAAGTAACCATTAAAGATTTAATTTTGTTTATGTGGCAGAGGTTTGCTGGCCACCAGTGGCAAGGTCTGTTAAAAGAGTTGTTGAAATTAATGTGGACATGAACTTTTTTTAACAAAAAGTCTCAGATTTGCTGATGTTTTCTGTGATGAGAAGAGGCTGTCAGCAGTGTACTACCTAGTTGATATTTTCAAAAAAATATGCACTCATAATTTGTCCTATCCAGGTAAAGGTGACATTTCAACAAGGAGTGATGCAGGAAGTACTTTCGTAAAAAAGTCATGTTTTTGAGAAGCCGTTTCCAAAACTAMTATTTGGAAATAACTTCCATCATTATTCATTCCTGCAGCCAAAACCAATGCAAGTGTTGCATAAAAACTGTCAGATCTGTAGACATCAACCTGCAAAGAGGATTTCCCAACCTGTGTGAACATCTTCCATACTGTTTCTGTGGGATTTGAACACACTCAAAATAAAATAAAAWTTTTTTTAAATTTATAAAATTAAAAATAAAATTAAAATACAAAAATGCAGCATGTTCATCTTGCAAGGGGGAGAKGAAAATTTGTCAGCTAAATTCCAAGGAAATGCATTGTTTATGGGTGGAAGTGGGAAATGAATAGCATGGTACAGCAGAGCCAACAGGGCAATTCCTCCATGTGGATCTCTGTGAGGTGTTTTTTTCAGCCCTTAAACCCCAGCATCAGAATAGTCTGACTGTAGAACCAGACCTTTAAATTCCTGCATCATGAGGTGTTAAACCAAGATGTAAAAATTGCTGAGGTTTCTTCAGTTGCACTGCTCCCCCTAAAAAGTTACTATCAATGATTGTATTATATTATATCATAACCATTATTAATTAACTATATTATTATATTGATAGYATATTATCAAAACAATTCCCAGTGTAAACAGAAAATATTTTGTACTCATAAGAATTTTTTTTTCATTTGTGTTTATCTCGTATTTTTTGAATTTTTGTTATGTATGTTTTGTAGTGTACATGACATAGTGGTACAGTGGTACATGTAAACAATATRTACATAGATTTTACATGAGGGAATGGATGACCAGTTTTTTTACTGATGTGTGTGTGTGACCAAGTTTCAAGACCATGGCATTAGTGTGATTTGCATATGATTTGACTGTGGTGTTTAGGCTGAGGCCAGTGAGATGCTTAAGCTGGTTTAGCATGTTACTGCCATCAAAAAGGGCAATTTCTGTTTTTCTGACTTAATTTCCTGGCTTAATTTGGTTATAGACAGGAAAACTGGCTTATCCAAGGATCAGCTGAAGCAGGGAAAGCAGAGGGATCAGGGAGRTGAGTGCCAGAGAATAGAGAGCTGCCTGAGGTTCAGTCCATTTTCCAGTGCCACACCTCTAAAACAGCTCCCACCCTCCCAGATATTAGGTGTGTGTTTTATTCCTGAAGATGAGCACTTCCTGCATCCTCAGTTGATGCAGCAGTCACTCAGGTRTAACAGAGCTAGCTTGAAATTTCTGAGGCAGGTTTCAGGTGCTGTAAATTCAGTAGTTAAATGCTGACTTGTCTTTTTAAGCTAATGACAAGTAGGGTCATGCAGGAAGAGATGTGTCCTACAAGATGCTGTCACCAAGGATTAAGTGCCATTGGTGCTGTGTGAAAACTCAAGCAGAAGTTTCAAATTCACTTTGAATGAAAAAAAACCCTGACTGGTTAAAAAAGTATTTGTGAAATGACTGAACAATTATATWACTGAATCTCTGATATTAAGGCTTCTAAAATTMTTTTTTCTCTCTTTTTTTTCCCCCCTTATTTTTGTAGCTTTYTCCAGCCCCCTTGCCACACCAAGCATGCCATCTTCTCCTGCCTACTCACCGCCCTTGCCAGCTGGAGTGTCCCCAGTTCCTCCTCCCATGATGACCTCGGCCTCTCTTCCACTTGTGCCTTCTGCCACCGTTTCAGCAATTGCACCACCCCAGAGCCCTGTCCCACCTCCTGCTGCCCCTGCAGCTTTCAGCACCCCTGTGTCCCAGTTCTCTGCTCCTCCTCCTCTGAGCTCTGCTGCTGGYCCTGGCCTTCCTGCACCTCCCACTGGTCCCCCCATTTCAGGGTTTTCCATGTCTTCCACCTAYGATATCACCAGAGGTCACGCTGGCCGAGCGCCTCAGAGCCCACTGATGCCTTCATTCTCTGCACCTCCAGTCACAGGTAACACTCTGTTTATTGCTGAGGATCTCCTTGGTGGCTTATTATTCTTTTGGGTATACTTAATTAATTAGTTCTACTTAGAAGTGATAATACTCTTAATTAATTAGCTATACTCAGAAGAAGGTATAATCKCCTTTAAAATACACTCATGGTCCAGGACAGAGTCTACTTTAAGTTTTGGTGGCACTCAGGTTCAAATCTTTTGTTTGAGAACTTTTATTTTTGTTACCTTGCACACCAAAGCCCAGCTTTCCTTCAGCTCAGAGAGCCACCTTCAACCATTATGTTTCCCCAGAATGACAATAAATTCATAATTTTTAGGGTTTTGTTCAGAAAATCTGTCTCTTGACAAGCTGTCTGTCACATGGCACCAGCTTCTATTTTTTCTTTTTGTTTCCAGCCACRAAATTGCATTGGGATAGCTAAAAATACATAATAATACATACCTTCCATGCAGGCAGTTGCTGTGGTTGCTGAACTGATGTCATTTTCAGCATGTGGAGTGCAAACTTCTCTCCTCAGCTGCAGTTGGTCCAAGCTTTTATTATTACTGGTGATATCTCTTTTAAATAGTCTGTATTAGGAGGGTGTTTAAAAAGAGCTGTCAGTTGTGCAGCATAAAATAAAAATAACTCTCAGTTAAGGCTAGTGTTGGAAAATCTGTTAAAATAAGCTCGCGTAATGGAGCAAAGGGTCTGACTTCATTTTTCTACTGTTTCAGTTTCTTYTGTTTTCCTTCAAAACATGTAAAGCTTCCGTCCTTTTTCTACTACTACTGATTTCCAGCACTTGGTGTTAGAAAATTTACTTTTCCTGTTGCATGAGAGCATTCCTATGCCTTTGTTCAGAGACTAACACTTGTCCCTCTCCTTACTGAGAGTTAATTATGAAAATTTGAATACAATAAAAAGAACAGCTTTTAAATTAGTGTGATAAGAGAAAGAATAATTGTTTAACTTTGTACATAATGTGCAAGCAGTCTCAATTTTCTTAGCAGATATGATTGCATTCATTAGATCTGCCAGCCTTTAACAAGCAGAATTGTTCTTGCGCCTCTAAGAAGTGAGGTGAATTTGCCTGGAATKGTTTTATTCTTCCTGCTGTTCTCCTGTTAAACAATTGCATGTTGCTTCAAGATAACAAATTAAACCCTTGTGTTTTGTATTTCTCTCTTACAGGTGTTTTGGCAGATCCCATTACTCAACAGGCAACTTTCTCTTCATCTTTGTCTCCTGGGGCTGGCTCTGCAATCACTTTTCCTGAGGAGCATGAAGATCCCAGGGTATCTACTGCCCAGAGTGGAGCACCTGCTGGTGGAATCTGGGGGTTTATAAAGGTAGGGGGTTTGTCTGTTACCTTCATGAGGAATTACCAACTTGTACTGACTACAGGAAGACATGTTGCATTCTTTAAGTGCATGCTACTATAAGTAATTTTTTTTTTCCCAGCCTCATGTGCAAGGTGGCTGTTTTTAACTGTGCTGTTTGCTGAAACTATGTTTTTACCTTTTCTTTGTATAGAAGAGAGGGGACTGTACAAATGCAGGTGTTCTAGATTAGTTTTGATTGCTGTGATATGAACTTGTGATAAAGTCTGTTCCATATGGTATGTTCTTAAACCAGACAAAATTGTAGAACCTTAAAGATCTGAAAGGTATTTTTTACTTCAYAAAGACTTCATGTAGAAAAAGATGAGTCTGTTTTACCTTACTGGAATGCTTTGCATATCCCATTTATAACTTCCTAATTAACTGAGTTTGATTCCTGTGGGATGCAAGTCATGCTTGTTCTATAACAATCAAGTTATATTTTGTCTTTTTTCAAGGACAGACAAGCTACATATTTTTTCAATCACAAAGAAGCATCTAAGGTATTTTGTAAGATTAGTCTGCTAGAAGGCATGGAATATACAGTGCAGATCAGATACTCCTTGTGATGCCATCTAATCAGACAGAGGAAATAAGCAGCAACATCAGCTAGTGGAATTKCATTAGCCTGTAACCTTTCTGGAGCTGTAAGAGATGCTACATTTAAGTGGCATCATGAAGATTGTGGAAGGAAGGTCTGAGGGCTGCACATCAACACTGAGCTGTCTTCAAGAGCAGCACCACATTCTGTCCCATCTCACACTGAATGTGAACGAAGAATAAAGAAGATTATTGTCCCAGTGCACTTGAAGAATTTTGGTTTTCCATCCTTTTAAGCATGAAAACCTGGCAGAAGAATTTGTGTGTGACATGGCAGACTGAACTCTCTTGTCTCTCCAGTGATACAGTCTTAAAGAGAAAGATTAATTCTCCATCAGTACACTGAYAGCAGAGTGGTCATGCTGCCATTTTCAGGGAGAAATGTCTTCCCATGATCATAAAAACACATTTTCCTTCTTCCTTTAAGTAACRTTTTCCTTTCAGTCCTTCTATTCCTCCTAATATTTGCAGTAGGTGGCAGTGTTCTAGAAGAGAACATTTCACTTGTTACATGATTCTTCAGCCTTTCTTAGAGTACCAGAGCTTTCAATTGCAAATTAATTGAAAAGCCAATYTCATCCACATTTTAGTGCTGCCACTAGGATCCAGAAGGTGTCCTGTTTCTGTTTATGGAGCAAGTCTGTATTACTGACTCCAGTAAAAAGATTTTGGTTGAAGTATTAAGCATTCCATGTGCTCTGTATGTTCAGTAACCACTTCTTGAGAATTTCTTAAGTGAAAGAATGAGGAATCATTAGTTATACTGAAACCATCAAGTTCATTAYATATGTAAGCTCACATCAGAGTATGTGCTTTTTAAAAGGTGAGCCAGAATCTGGACACCATGTGGTGGTAATTTTTACAGAAATGCATCCTGAATTTCCTGTTGAGGAGCTCATGCAGTAGTTGCCACACTTACCTTTATTTCTGTTGTTGAGGTAATTTGATACACTCTCTTTCCTCTGGTGTTGCTAAGAAATCATACACCTTCCTTTCAGATTTCCTTCAAGCTCAGTAATACTGAAAACTATGACAATCTAAAATTGGCAAATTAATGGTCTGGAGTCAAATGAGACTGTTCCAGTTTCTTCAGTCATTCAAAGATGCCTGAGAAGTCCYATTGTAGTTCCAAGACTGATTTCCACATAATTGTTGCAATAACCTAATGTTTGGGATTGGTATAAAAATAYGGATTATTTCACCCTGTTTGTGCTAGGCAGATGGTCACATAAAGGCATCTTCCACAGGTAGAAGCAGTCTCAGTGTTCAGGAACCATCTGTATAATGACTTTATGTTAGTTAGGCAGCCAGGATGCTACCTGGAGAAGCACTGCCTGGCTTTGCAAGGGCTGTTTCTGCATTAATGAGGAAGGTAATATTTAAACCTGAGGTAGTAACAGAAAAGCCATGCATTTACAGTCATATCCTGCAGTGTTTGTGCTGAGTGATGCACAGCAGATGTTACAGAGCAGCTTAATATTTTGGTTATATTATATTACATGTAACATTTTTAATTTCTTGAGGAGAAAAAAAAACCAACCCAGGAAAATAATATGGGAATGTATTTGCTTAAATTTAGGGTGTAGCTGAGAATCCCATGGTGAAGTCTGTTCTTGATAAAACCAAGCATTCAGTGGAGACCATGATCACAACGCTGGATCCTGGCATGGTTCCATATATCAGTGAGTGTTTATGATAAACCATCAAGTATTGCCTGTAAATCCTGGAGAAGCYACTGCAACAGCCATTACTTCTACACTGGAAGTGTAAAAGCATTTCAGTTACAGCTTGAAAATTAACAGGAAAACAAGAAAGAAAAGCTTTGTGTTACTCACCATTTTTTATTTTATTGGAGGACACTGTAGCTGACCTGAGAGTAAAATAAGCAAGCAAAAGGCACCAGTTGTCCAGGGTGGTGGTTTGGTTTTGGYTTTTTTTGGAATGGCTTTKTTTTCTCCTAGGAGCCTGATAAGCAGCTCTCCCTCCTAGGTGTGCCAGTACTGACCTTTTTCTGCCTATGAAAAAASCTTAGTCAGGAAACAGCTAAGACTGAGAAGAAACCATTAAAATGATTTTTTTCTTATTTTGTTTTCCTGAGATTTTTTTTTTTTTCAGCTGAACCTTTTAGGTGATCCAGCTAACTACTGCTGCATTTTTGTACTAGTGCAAAGGACAGGGGAAGATTACCTAATTATTGAGTAGTAGTTAATTGTCTTACATTTATGGGAAAATTCCCCAACAGCTGTCTGGTGGGAAGAGAGTGGGAATAAAACCAGTGAGGCCAGTCAGCAATGCCTTCTAAAAGTATTTGAGAAGAGTAGCAGGATGCAGGGCAAAGCTACASTAAATGTTGATTTATGCCCAATTTGACAAAGTGTATTTAAGGTTTCTATTGCAGTCATCACTGTCCTTTTTTTAGAAACAGGATCTGTTGGTATCCTGGATAGTTTGACCCAGTGTTTATTGACAGAACAAGTTTATCTGGAGGAGGAAGTCATACTAATAAAATGCTTGGTTTGTAGGATTTAGGTTCAGTGAACTAAGTCAATGGTTACCTCAAAGCTCTCTAAAGTCCTGTTGGAAGGGGGAGCATCTGTATACATCTTGGCCATTTATGTACTGCTTTGTTTGTAGTTTCAGGTTGTGAAAATGGGACAGAGGTTTGTAAAACTAGCCTGTACTTCCTTGTAGAAATGTATTCTACAAAAACCATGTCCTCAACAATAGCCCCACTTCTCTCTGCTTTCTGTCCATTACTGCAATGCCAAAGGAATTTCATGTTCCTCACTGCCAAAACCTGAAATTACCAAAGCTTCTGGATGAGGTGGYTGAAATCCTTTTTTTTCCCCCTCATCTGAACAAATACTATTTCTGTAATCTCTTTCTTGAAAAGAGCTGAACTGTTTTCATTGGCACAGGGTGAAAATGTTATCTAAGCTGCACTGCTGGAACAGACAATTTCTATCTAGACAGGAAATGGTCACCTCATAAGCATAAACAACAGTACTTTTACAACAAAAGACAGCAGGGAATCTTAAATTAAATATGGAACTGTAATTTCAGTTTGTAATGCACAAAGTACAATGAAATTTCACATTCAGGTGTCMGAGGTTAACTTAAGAGTTCTGCCCCTGAATTTACCAGGGTGCATCTAGTTCTTACATTTTAGGTTTCCATTTTACTCKATTTTGTCACAAATGGTTTCTTTTAGCCCATGTAATATCTTTGTTTCAGTTCTGTAGTATCTCTGATGAAAAAATAGATGACTTTGATATTTGATGATCCATAATACAAAAGAACATATTCTGTATTCTGCAACTAGACATGAGRCACATTTGCCATTCTTAAAACTGTTAGGTAGTAATTTGCTAGATATGTTATGGATTAGTTTTTAACTTCATTAAAAGCTGTTGAAGAGTATTTCTGTTCCTGAGCAGTCAGGCGAGRCTAACTTCAGTAAAAGCCTGCAGTCAATTTTAAGCACTTGTTTAATTATGTCAAATTGATTTATATCAAGAAGGAATCAATGAAAAAAGATTCTCTCAATTACTTTTAGCCCAGTGGTTGCACAGCATTTAAAACAATTGCTCAAAGTTCAGTGATCTGTACACCTAATTGCATTCAGCAAAGCAATTGATWAATAAAATGATAAAAAATTACCTTAAACTCCACAAATAGTAGGTTTTTTTATTACAAAGTTCTAGCCTATCTGGTGATTATTCATAAAAATAAGATGATTCCTGTAACTGAGGTCTGCTGAGCAATACAACCCAAAAAGTTAATTGTTTTTTTCATTAAAATTTAAGCTTTGTGTTTACCCTTATCAGTGGAGGAACTTTTCTTGAATCAGGATAAATACTGCAAACTCTGTAAGCTCGTGTGGTTGATGCAGTTTACTTAGGCAGCTCTCTCTGATGTCATATTCCACTTTTGAGGAAAGATTTATCTGTTCTTGAGAAGGCTTCTCACAGCAGGGATGAGTTTTATGATGTGTTTCTGCACAATAAAAGTGATCCAGCTGTGACAGACAGATGAGAGGTGTGATTCTTYTATGATAGTTTTAGATTTCTTTTAATTTATGAATTGTTTTGTTTCATTCTGAAAAAGTTTAGTGAAAGCTCATGCTTCTTTATGGAGATATAACCCTACAGGAAATGTTTAGAATTCTGTACAAGCTTTTTGGTTCCATAGGTATTTAAAATGTAAAGAGAGCAATAAAATGACACTGAAGTTCACATTCCAAGGACAGCTAAAAAGTAATGGGAGCCTTTCTTTTAAATCTTGTGTAATTTGGCAGCTGTTCACTGGATTTTATGACCTGCATCAGTGTTCTTGAACCCATTCATGAGAGTTTGCAATATTCCTTGATGCTTCACAGGACACCAGAACATCCTTGGAAAAGGATGTCTTTGAATTATTTTCCTAAAGCTCTGTGAATTTTCATCTTGAATGAGTGGTATGATTTTTTTTGGGTGCTGAACCTGAAAATAGGTCAGTTCCTGCTGCCTGTCTTTCACCCTTGTATCCCTTAGTTATTCATCTGAATTTCAGTTCCTAACTTAAATGACTTCTGCTTCATGGAAGAATTATTGTCCAGTGCATGAGAAAGAAAAAAAGCAGCTGGAGAAGGTGTCGAACTGTGTTTGAACTATGCTGCTGTGGRAAGGAGGAATATTCCATGCGTGGATGTATTTTTTACAGATGACTTCACAAAATTATTTTGCAGGAACTGGGGGAGAGCTGGACATAGTGGTCACTTCCAATAAAGAGGTGAAAGTTGCAGCAATTCGGGATGCTTTTCAAGAAGTCTTTGGCATGGCTGTTGTGACTGGAGAGGCTGCACAGTCCAACATTGCACCACAGCCTGTGGGCTATGCTGCAGGCTTAAAGGTAAGTTGATATATAGTAGGAGCAAAGAGAAATTCACACAAAATTATCTCATTTTCTCTAAAGTGAGGGTCAGTTTCTGGGATAGGTAAAAATTTTCTTTGGGGATATTCTTTGTGTTTTGGGGGTTTTTGTTGTTGTTTGTTTTTTGGGGTGTTTTTGTTTGGTTTGGTTTTTTGTTTTGTTTTGTTCAGGTTTGAGGGGTTTTTTTGTTGGTTCATTGGTTTTGTTATTTTGTGGGTTAARGGGTTTGGCGGTTTTTTGTCTTTTTTTCCTCAATTTGGATCATTTGATCCAAAGCTCTCTCTTTGAAATATTTTCAAGGTTTCTTGCAAACACATTTGCAGCAAGTGAAGAGTACCTACGTCAGTGTATGATGCCATTTATGTCAATTTCCTTGTACTGTCATTGATTGCCATCATATCTTGCATACATCATGCTATTACTGTGGCTTCCAAGTATATTAGGCATTTTTTGAGTAGTCTGTTACCAGCACATCATGTTGGAAATGTTAGAGATTAAAAGTCTCCAAGGTTGATTTTTCTCCCCACTGATTCTGTAGATCAAAGACAAYTTGATTAACATTTGATCTTTCTGAATAGAACTGTGTTCTCTTTGAAAAATAAGAATTCCCTGGGCAGCCTTGCAAACTGCTGTGCCACCCTAGAGGAGGGGTTAGCAAAGGTTGTTTCACCAGTTCTGGCCAATAAGGGAAAATCCTGAAAACAGCTGTTTCATACTCTATTTACTAAATATAAGCAAAAATTCATGAAAAAGGAAGGCTTTCCCCCTAACTATTGTGGCAGTGTTTGCAGACTAAAGCCTGTCCTCATAGCAATGTATTATCTGATGCAATTGAGATAAAGCAGAATAATGTGCATGTTCCTTTATTTATCTCCTGCAGTGTATTGTATATATTTCTGTTACAACTTCAGAGTGATAACAGTTTTCAGGGGAATAATTCCTGTGTGTTAGTTRGATATGTAACACAACAAATGTTCTTTCCCTTGCTCTTACAAAGTTGGTCCAAAGCTCTTAAACACTCTAAATCCAAGAAGTTTTAAGTGGTAGAAATGTCAAAGTAACACAAATATACACTGATGCTTTAAGTGAGAGTTAAAACCATCACAGGTTAGGAATTCTTTGCATGYTACCCTGGGTATTTTTCTTGGAATGTAAAAAAACCTAAAAAAAAAAATTAATTAGCTTTATCACAGGTTTTGTTACTGTTTGGGATTCCTGGCCTTTCACTAGTTTKGGTTGTTGGGTTTTTTTCCTTTTGAGTCATTTTGAAAACTGTGTTCTGGGGTTCTTTTGGGATTGATCTGCAAGCACAGCACTAAGCTGTRGTTCAGAGTTTTGTCTAACAGCTCGTGTTGCCACTCAGGGAGCCCAGGAGAGGATAGACAGCCTGCGCCGGACAGGAGTCATCCACGAGAAGCAGCCTGCTGTGTCTGTGGAAAACTTCATCGAGGAGCTGCTTCCTGACAAGTGAGAGCCTTGCATTTATTCCAGGAGGGTGGGGACACGTTGGGAATATTCCTTGTAAGGAGCTGGTGGCAGTTTGAGAGGGAGAGGGAGAAGGAGAAAAAAGGAGAATGAGAAGGAGAAAGAAGGAGAAAGGAGAAGGAGAATAAGAAGAGAAGGAGGAAAGAAAGAAGGAGAAGGAGGAGAAAGAAGGAGAAGGAGGAGAAAGAAGGAGAAGGAGGAGAAAGAAGGAGAAGGAGAAAGGAGAAGGAGAAAGAAGGAGAAGGAGAATGAGAAGGAGAAAGAAGGAGAAGGAGAAAGAAGGAGAAGGAGAAAGAAGGAGAAAGAAGGAAGGAGAAGGAGAATGAGAAGGAGAAAGAAGGAGAAGGAGAATGAGAAGGAGAAAGAAGGAGAAGGGGAAAGAAGGAGAAGGAGGGAGAAGGAGAAGGAGAAAGAAGGAGAAGGAGAAAGGAGAAGGAGAAAGAAGGAGAAGATTTGTCTGAAGTATTTTGGCAGGCTTGGTTTTGGTGATGACGTTCAGCTTTTTGTCCAGGCTTCTTGAGACCTTAATATAAAGAAATCCTTGTCAGGTTTCGTAGACTGACAATGTAAAAACACAGTGAAATGAGCTGAAAAAATTAMGGAGTGGTAAAATTTGGAATTTGGCTAATAGTTTGTGCATTGGGGTGTGCATCCTCCCTTCTCTCTCTGAAATTGTGTCAGAACAGATATTGGGAGATATTCCGGCATTTAGAACAATATGATTTTATGAAATAATGTATTTTATGTTTTCCTTTCACTGAGAATGTGTTACTGCATCTAACTTGCACTGCACAGACACAAAAATGCTGCTTCAAAATGCATTGCAACTTGATTTTGTAACGTATAGTTTGACTGGCAGTTCTTGAAGCAGCTTTATAATTAAATGCCAAAACATTAGGGACRTTGCTGTTTTTCTTAATGCAAACTTAAATAGTTTTCTTCTAGTGTTGACCATGCTTATACATGTCCAAAGGAGAGGAGTTTCAAGTAATTACCCACACTACTAATAATCTATGTCATAGTTAATCCTCTTTGAAAAGACAATAAAACATCTAAATCAGACTAGATGGAAATAAATGCTAAACAAAAATTAAAACTTCTTCCTACTCCTATTTACTTTAGAAAATTCCTCATTCATATTGCACTAAAAATACTAAATGAAAGAATAGAGCAAAAGGAGAGTACCTGTCAAAAAAACAAATAAAAGCCCATCACATGGATAAAAATGCAAGCATTAGAAGACAAGAAAATACCAGCAACTTCATTATTAATTGGAAGCAAGTTATATTTAACCATGAGGCTTTCTCAGCAGTCTTTAATAGTTGCCAGTCAAAGCATTCCAGTGCTCTGTTCCTTGCTACAAAGATGATGGAACTGCTTCTTCCTGTCTGGCTCCACTAAACTCTTAYCATGAGGTTTATGTGGCCCAGACAGGCAGAAATGTTTCCCTGAATAAATAATTTAAATTATTGCTACAGCATTAGACTTTCCAAGAAATCTTCTGAATGTAGAACACGAATGATAAATAGACAATTTTCTTTAAAATTGTTAGGGAAGGTTATTTTCATGAGAAATGTTCTTTGAAAGATTGAATTAAAACTGTAGCAGAATACCTGTGGCCAAGGGATTATGTCTGCCTACACACCCACCCCTCCAGCTTTTTTTCTTTGATTTGTAAGTTTCATGTAATTTGTATTTCTGTGTATTTTATGCATTTTACATGCATATACGTGCACTTATTATGAGAGATGGATGGATGGATGGACGGACGGACAGACGGATGGGAAGTGACATATGCAAATTTCACTTTGCAAAACACCACAACAGTTTGATGAGTTTCATTTTTTAATTATTACTGTAGTTGTAATAGAGCTTGTAAAATGTTCATAATTCAACTTCCAGCATGTTGGTTTTCACYAGAGTGATCCTCAGTACTCAGAAATAAAACAATTTGCACATCACTGCAGGTGGTTTGACATTGGATGTCTGATTATTGAGGATCCAATTCATGGAATTCACCTGGAAGCATTCACCCAGGCAACACCAGTGCCTTTGCAATACGTTCAACAGGTGAGAACATATTTTCAGTTTTTCCATTTTTCAGTTTTCTTACCAATTAACAGCTGAGACATAAGACTGAAGTTTTAATTTTAGTTTTGATGTTAGCTCTTAATGGAAGTTATTACACTTCAATGTTTTCATTTATGGAATGAGGATATTTTTGCATCATGTTCATGAATTAATCTTTAGACATTTATAGTAAAGCTTTTCTTAGTCAAGAGTCTCATTCTGCAATATCTGTCACTTTGGATATTTACAATATCTATCACAAGTTTTACTCTCCTATTTAAGAAGAAATACTAACCAAACAGGTAGCATGCTGTACTCTCTGAAAACTTGTTCCTAAAAACAAGATTCCCATTTTCCAGATCAATACTTGGACTTAAGTCCCCTGTGAATACACAGAGTCCCAGCTAAAAGACAAGGCTGATTTCAAATGTGCTATTTTGGCAAGGATGTACAATTCTAAAATCAGAATATTTAAATATTGGAAATACCATGGTTCATTTGAGTAGAAATAATGGGATGAACTGCAGTAGTGTGCAGTTCTGAAATACGACCAAAAGAAGTTTTTCTGGAGGTGGTTTATTTTTCTTTGGGCACAGACTGGGAATTACTCCAGTCACTGCATGTTGCCTGACAGCAGATATGAGTCATTCTTCAGTTAACTCTGGCYTGAAAATTCTTTTAAAATAAATGTTTCCCTGAAGAATTTATAACCAGAACTGTTTGGGGTTTGATCCTCAGATGTTGTTTTGGAAGAGCAAATAGTAACTTTGGGGCTTTTTTCAGTAGCACCAATTTCTGAATAGCTGAAATTTGTGTGGTGGTGTTCACAGGGGTCCCAGGATGAGGGGAGAGAYRAGAATCTTGACTCCATGCTTCAGAAGGCTGATTTATTATTTTATAATATATATTGTATTAAAAGAAAATGATATATTAAGCCTGTACTAAAAGAATAGAAGAAAGGATTTCATCAGAAGGTTTGAAAGGAATAGAAAGGAATGGAATGATAATAAAATCTTGTGACGTACCAGAGAGTCTGAGACAGGTGGACTGTGAYTGGCCATTAATTAGAAACAATCACATGAGAGCAATCACAGATCCACCTRTTGCATTCCACAGCAGCAGATAAYYATTGTTTACATTTTGTTYCTGAGGCCTCTCAGCTTCTCAGGAGAAAAAATCCTAGCAAAAGGATTTTTTCATAAAATATGCCCGYGGCAAATTTRCTTCTCACRCCCTTTAATTTTCCACATAGGTCTGTTGCTACCAGAATGATTCTTGCAAAAGTCGCTTAAATCCGACAACAGACGCAAATCTACTGATCCCAGACTGTTTCAGTAACCACTTCTCAAACTTTTWCACGCAGGCCAAGAGCCTCACCCCTCAGGACTACAGCCTGAGGTGGTCGGGGCTGCTGGTGACGGTGGGCGAGGTGCTGGAGAAGAGCGTGCTGAACGCGAGCAGGACGGACTGGCACGCCGTGTTCACGGGCATGTCCCGCCGGCAGATGATCTACAGCGCGGCCAAGGCCCTGGCAGGGATGTACAAACAGCAGCTGCCACCCAGGACCGTGTGACAGCAGGGACACCCTCAGGCCAGGAACGCTGGGTTTGATTCTAGGGTCRAAGTGGAAGCCCTGTGTTCCCGTCCTCAGCAACGCCAGATTTGTGATTTTAACTCTAAACCGTCTCTGCTTGTTGAGAAGTGAAGGTGATTTCCAGGAGTGGAAGTGAGCAATTGCAGTTTTTAGCTAATGTGTGATTTCCAGTATGATTCATAAAACAAACATGTATTTATGACTGCTACAGGCAGCATTGCAGTTTTTTAACTAGAATGTGCTGTGGTGTGACACCTTACCAGCCATTTGCTGAGACAGTTAGTTAGTATTCTTTCTAAAGGGGATATTTGTTTAGCTATTTCTATTATATTAGTAATATAAACATGTTGACAGCATAACATGTATGTTATATATGGATTTCAATCCAGAGAGACTACCTTCTGTATTACATGTGGTTTTTGGGGCATGTGTTCAGGGGATACTTATCACCTCCTTGCGTTGGTGTCTGTATGTAGTTCTCAGGAGTGATGCCAAGTAGTTTCTACAGCACCTAAGAGTGAGCTGCTGAAGAAGAGCACAAATCCATGCCCTTGTTAGTTGAAGTCGTTGCTAAATAATTCTGAATTTTCATTTTCTATGCTGCATCCTTCTGCTTTKTATGTAACAGTAATTGAATTTGTGGCCAGCTGAAGAACCACAGACGAAATTTCAAGTTGCTTCAGTGGGTTTTAGATCAGGTACTGCACTCCCCAACATTAAATCATCTCAGCAGTTTCAATAACATGATTTACTCCAGTGCTTCCAGACGTCATCTGTTATATGTAATTTTGTAATTTTTTCTATGTATTTACAGTTGTCAGTAATTTGATTATGGAAAACGGTCATGTGTGTATCACTTGCTTTGCTATTCTGGGTTTTCTAAACACTTTTAAGTCTAAAAGCTTTCATGATGTCATGAGTTCACTGTTTCTCATATAAGTTTTGAGTGGTGTCTGATTTTTTTTTTTGTGGCTATAAATATCTTCCATCCATGCTCACACAATCTTAAATCTTTACTTAGAAATATGGAAGTAATTGTGAAGAAATATTTTGGTAATACTTTTTTAAGAAACAAAGAATAAACAAATACTTTTTGTTTGCCTTAAATAAGCAGTTTTTCAGCTTGTATTGCTCAGCCTTTACCTTTCTTAGGTGCTTTCAAAGAACATTTTGTATACAGTATACTGTTAAGCCAGCTGATATTTGTACCCAGTGAAAGCCTGTCTATTTCCAAGTAATATATTTGGCCTTAATTGGCTTACTCTGTAAAGCAGTTGAATAAATGTTTTCCCTAGACAATTGCATCTATTTTAAAGGCTTGGTTTTTATTACAGATGGTGAACATCTTTATTGAAGTTGTATTTGCATGGTCAGTTTGCAGATTTGTCACATGCTAAACAAGCARACAAGATCCAGCTCTCAATCTTGAGGTCCCTCACTGAGACTTCTTTCCCTGCTAAATCAAAAAGGTGATACAGAGTTTTCTTTGTCGTTATGCAGCAAAGGCATCTTTGCATTACTGTAATTTCAATTTGCAGTAGATAATAAATTGAATGCTGCTGTTTTACCCCCTGCTTGCAGCATCCATGATGCAAAGGAGGAGGACATGAAGTCATCAGTAGGTTYAGGTGCCCTGGCATGGCTTAAAATTAAACCTGAAGAGGAACAACCCTTTTCTTTCTCCCTTTCCTGTCCCTAGCCTTCACTTTTTTAAGAKGTGAGAGGAGTAGAGGAAGACAATGTAGTCAATTGAAAGTTTTTTCTCTGGCTCATGAAGGTCTTGTGATTTACTTTTGACAGCTCCCAGAAGAATTAAAATTATGTAGCTTTGCAAATCCCTCTTAGTTCTTTCCCTTTGGGGAGCATTATTTGCTTGTGTATTGAAAAGTAACATCCTCACATGAGCACCACAAGCTCAGCTTCTTCCCTGAGAGGCCAAGGGAAGGAAAAATGTCTGGACTGTGATCTGGGAGGCTAAAAAGTTGGAAATTGCTTCCTGCATTYTTCTGGAGTTACATGGATAAATTCTGAACCACATTATAGAAACAGGTCAGCTTTTTTACCACCCCCAGGGTTGTGTTGTGGCCAATAATAAGTGAGAAAGCTCAACAGGGCGTTAAATTTATACACAGATCAATTTAGAAACACAGAGACACTTCGGATATGTAACTTTTGTTACAACTCTCAACTGCCACATCTTGGCGGGGCGAGACCTGTAGGTGCAGCTGCAGAAGCCATTTGCCGAGTTTGCTCCAATGTGAGTGTCAGAAGAAATCATAAAAACTACTAAATGTATTACTATTATACTACCATTTTTAAACCGTGTTCCACATTAAAAAAACAGCCAAGCTCTTTGAGTTTGCATTACATTAAGATCTATGAGGTCCTTAAACTGAGATTCTTTAAAATGCTGGAAAAAGCTCTGCACTTGTTGCTGCTTTTGTGGAGAAGTTACTGCTCTGTTCCTGGCCTCAGTTTTTCATCACAGCACTGCCCAGAACAGCATGGCTCTGAGATGAGAAAMATGATGGGAAAATGATGAGAAAAACCATGGATATAAAAATTCCCCACACATTTCTGTTGAAATTAGTCTGATAGCTTTCACCCAGCTGCCTCTCTCAAGATAGTCCCTAAATTCTGTGATGGGATGGGGGCCTGTGGGGTCTGATGGAGCAGCAATTACAGCTTGGTGGAACATCTTGGTCCAAAATCAGGAACAAAACATCCTCAATAACTGCTCATACACTCTCCAGAGTGTTCTCCTCATTTTAGAAATAATAATACCAGTCACCTTTTTTAGATCCCCGCTCAATTTGGGCAAGATGGTGAGGAGTGGCAGAAGAGGGCAAAGAAAAGAACAGAGTGTGGAAGGATGTGAAAGCAATCAGGAGAGTGCCAGAGAAATAGGAACATCTGGTGAGTCCTGAATGCAGGAGGTGGTAGAGGGTAGTTGAGAAATCAGGAATATGGAATAACTTGTGTCTGATTGTCAATTTTGGCCAGCTTTAGGAGAGCACAAACATGCAAACCTTGCAGCAGAGACACTTTGCACAGATGTGATTCTGTATCTTTGTCTAATGMAGGTTACAAGCTGCTTTTGATGTTTACCCCTCCATGCAGCATAGGGGAGGTTTTTCAGGGGGTGTTTTTCAAGTGGGAGATTTCTGAAGGATTTCTGTAAGTATAAACCCATGAAAATGAGACTTTTTATAACAATTCTTAAGGATATTTTTTAAAGTATCCCCTTTTTTTTCATAATAGTAAACTTTGCASATGAAAGTAAGGAATTTCACTGAATAGTGTTCACTCTGCAACATAGAACTGTGTGTTTAGTTTGCAATTACATTTAATAATTTTGAKCAAATTTTTAAAAARAAAAAAAAAAGCTTTTATTTCCTACTGTTAGCAGACACAGGAACAAGTATTAAATTTGAACATTCTGTATCCCATGAAAAGTTGTTAACAGACTTAAAAGCAAGAGTAAAATAGCTTCAAACTTGATTAATTTTCTGATGTGGATTTTAACTTCAACACTTCTGTCTGTAACCTCAAGAACTCATATTTTGAAATCCTGAATTTTGGAGTCATTTGGCTTTGACTTTATGGCTTTGTTCCATCCATAGTTACATAATTCAGGAAAAAAAGTTATAAAACTATTGGTGAATGGATTTCAAGTTCCTAAAAGAAAAAGGGGCCAATTGGTTTGATTTATCATCTCATTGTGCAGAATTCTGTCAAACCTTTGGATACTCCAGCCAGCTGATTCTGCTAAGTGGCCAGACTATGGCCTGTCAGCTAAATTTGGAATACACAGAGGAATAACAGGTCCAAAAACACTCAACAGCTGCTTCTGAGCTAACACGGGGGGTTTTCATGTAATGGATTAAAAGGAGATGTAGCTTTAAGGTTACAGGAAAAAATAAAATATTTTGTGTTGAGAAATATTTTATTTTTTGAGAAATATTTGGTTTCCAGCTGTCTTTGTACTCTTCATGTGTGAGGAAATGTAGCTGTAGCCTCATCTGTAAAATAGGGAAGTACCTCACAGAAGTAAAGGAGAAAGCAGGTTTTTCCAAGATTATGTTGCCTGTTTTAATACAAAGTCACATGGAATTCTGTGTTATGCCTGGGCTTTTTTGGTGTTGACCACAAAAACATGCTTCCWGTTAAAGAATGCTCCATGACACGAGTGAATGTGATTTTTAATTTTTTTAATAAAAAATCTGGTATTGGAACTCATACACCAAAACTTTCAAACTTGTTTTAATCTTTGTTGTCAGGTCAGTGCAACCAGCCTGTGTTTGATAAAGATCAAACTAAAAATTAGCTACTGCTGTAGTTTTGTTGTGAATAATGCATTGAATCACTCAGTCAACTACCTTTCTCAGCTTGGTTTTGTATTCCATCAAGCGTTCTCTCAATTTTGAAAGTTTTCACTTGCCTTAGCTTGAGTATTTGTGTATTCATGCCTTGCAGTTGAGTTCACTGCTGTGAGAGGGACCCTAATTTCTTTTTTCCTCAAGTRTCACCTGCTTTCTCTGCTTTTACAATAACACATTGAATGCACAGTGCCCAGGGGTCATTTTCATTATGTAATCCTTACATTTKCAGGAGCAGCCATTGCAAAGTAAGTGCTGAATGCTCTGCAGGTTCTTGGAAAAGTGCAGTTTTGTGTGACTGTTTTGACCAGTAGTGGGATTCTGAATAGTYGTGCCATCCAACAAGAGGTGAAAAACAGTTTCTGGCACAGCAGCTGGCTTAGAAAGAATTCCCAGGCAGACCAGTTATGTAATAACACTAATAGTATRCTATAATATATATTATAGTGTGTGTATATATATATATATATTATGTAATATATATTATATAATACATAATATATAATATGTAGTATATTATATAATTGTTAGTAACATCATTACTAATCATGCTATTAGTAGTGGTGGACCTGCGATGTTGCTCTTGGATACTAATGCTCTTTTAATAATCTGGTGTGAATGACACAGAAATTAATGACATTACAGTACATATATGTTTTCAAGTTTGTGTAGTAGGAGGGAAATGKGTCTTGGTAAACAGAATTACACATGCAAGGCTGATACTGAAATTAGTTATTTTGATAAAATGCATTAAAACTTAAAATCAACAAACCTGTGTCTGAAAAGGAAAGGGCAGAAGAACATTTTTAACATAATGGGAGTTGCTGTAATAAGTAATTGCACTGTTACCTGGTTCTTTATTTCTGTGGGTCTCAGGGTATATATATCAGAAGTGAAATCCCAATATTTAGAAAGTTGTAATCATGATAAAATAAGCATTGTAGGATTTGTCCCATTATCTGATACACGTGAAGCAGTATTGGCAAAGTCCATACATTAATTGAACAAAGTCATTAATTGCACTTTTAGAAAAAGGAAGCAGGAGTGCTGCCTCTCCTTAGATTGATTTCTAGTAGTGAAGTTTCTCCTGCTATGAAAGTTTTATAATTTTTCCCAYAGAAGACCTCTGTTGCATTTTTGAATTACCTGTGTAATTTACTCTGCTAATTTTAGTTTCCTCTCAGTGCAGGCTATTTATATTCCATATACACAATTTGCTGTTTTCTTCATAAGGAAGTTCACATCTCACTTTTTTGTTGAATGAAACATGACTGGTTTTAGTCAAAGTCCCAGTCCTTTGCTAGTTTAAATCAGTGTTTAAACAGCAGTTCATGTGGGGTGATAAGGTAGCTCCACCTTTTCATTATTTGATTTCATTTAAAGACAGCAGAGGTCATAAGAGATTTTTTTTCCAAGATCTGCAGAACTGTCTAACATCAAATCATTGCTCCCATACACTTAATTGAATAAGGAAGAAAGAGTGTTTTCTTCACAGTTTGTTTTGACTTCTGAGTCATGGCAAAACAAACAAACTGGTTTTGAATCCACATCTTAAAAAAAAAGTTTAATAAAGTCCACAGAAAACTAAGATTGCAGATTTCTCTTAGTTTTGAGAACTGAGAGTTCAGATTTCCCCAGAAATTAATCTGTCTGCTCATTGGCTGTGACCAAACCGACCCTGCTTCTTGGTGCTGGATGAACTCATCTGGAAGTGAAAGAATAGTGAATAAACACTATTCTGTGAGAGCAGGTGCTTCCAGTCAGTGTTGGCACACGTTTTCAGGATGGACTTGAGTAGAATGTCCTCCCTCTGCTGCATCCTTCCAACTGTGGAGTTGCCTAATAAGTTTTAAATTTAATTTTTTAATGAAAGGCACATTGTTGCTGAGAGTTTTTTGAAACCATTYAAAGTACCTACTCAGAAAATTCCTGCTTGTGTGGGGAAATTCTAGCAAATTTTAATAATCTGGTGTGAATAAAACAGATAAAATAATGACACTTCAGAGCATMTCTTTTTCTGAAATTTGTATAGTAGGAGGGAAATGTTTCTTGGCAAAGGATGTAACTTTGTCTTCTACACATCTTCCTTCTGTGCTTGCACTTAGCACTATTCATAATCAGCTTTAGTGCTGTAATTCTGTATTAATTTTACGGGTTGCATATGCCATGTATTGGGCCAAAAACATTTTGGCATTTTACATTCTGGATGTGTAATCCTTGAGTATGTGTTTTCTTCTGTGTGCTTCTCTGAAAGGGAGATGTGCTACCCTGAAAACCATCCTGTAATTACCCACTTGAGGGATACCGAAGCCAAAAAACAAGAAAGGGAAATCACAAGAGGTGCCAGACTCCTGTGTGAGGGGTTGCAGATACAACAGCTGCCTGTGTCTGGTGTCCCTCTCTCTGCTGAGCACAAACACCTGCATAAATCTGCTGTGTCCTTCAGCCGAAGCCAAGGGCATTTCTTTCACCATTGCACAAGCAGAACTGTGGAAAATTTAAAAATTAAAAAAAACCCACAAGGCATGTGATACATGTAGATAACAGGTGAACATGGTGACGTAAAACTTCCTTGCACTGGGGGTGGTGGATCCAAGATTTCCTCAGGAAGCCTGTTCCAAGGCCTGACAACCCTTAGGGTGAAGAGAAGTTTCCTAAATTCCAGTCTAAACCTGCCCTGGCCCAGCCTGAGGCCGTTCCCTCTGCTCCTGTCCCTGTTTCCTGGAGCACAGCCCTACCCCCCTGTTGTGCTGTTGTGAGGGTCCCAGGACGAGGTGAGAGATGAGAATTGACTCCAAGTTCTCAGAAGGCTGATTTATTATATAATGATGTTATATTACGTTAAAAGAAAATTATATACTAAAACTATACTAAAGAAAGAGAAAGGAGACATCAGAAAGGTAGAAAAGAATGAATAATAAAAACCTGTGACAGACTCAAAGAGTCTGACACAGCTGGACTGGGATTGGTCATTAATTAAAAACAATTCACATGCTGGGTAAACAATTCTCCAAATCACATTCCACAGAAGCAAAACATGGAGAAGCTGAAGCTGAAGAAATCCTGGTGAGGGGATTTTTCAGAAAATATCACGGTGACACCCCCCTGGCTGTCCCCTCCTGGCAGGAGCTGTGCAGAGCCACAAGGGCCCCCTGAGCCTCCTTTGCTCCAGGCTGAGCCCCTTCCCAGCTCCCTCAGCCTCTCCTGGGGCTCCGTTCCCTTCCCAGTTCTCCGTTCCCTGTGCCTGGCCACGCTGCAGCCCCTCCATCTCCACTGTGTGAGGGCGCCAGAGTGCCCCCAGCCCTCGAGGTGCGGCCTCAGCAAGGCCGGCACCGGGACGGGCCCTGCCCCGCTTGCTGCTGCCGCCCCCCCGCTCTACAGCCCCGGGACATCGGCTTCTCTCGCCTGGCACCCCTGGGCTGGGCCCAGCTGCTGGCACAGCAACCCCCAGGGCCTTTTCCTGTGGGAATCCTCAAAATTCAGAGGGTTTTGGGAAAGCTGCAAAAGGCAGCGCCTCAGAGAACAGCAGAACTGTGGATTAGAACAAAGCAGTAGCCATGAGATTGGTCAGCAGAAAAATTATTTAACTGTAGAAAAGCAAGGACAAATAGAACAATGGTCTGTTGTATTAACCCTTGTCTAGAATAACTCTCTAAGCTACAGAAAAGTTTATCTAGCAAGATATTAGGAAGGTTGAAGCTTAATAATGGAGCTCTGTGCATTGTGTTTTAAGGCTTACAAGCAGGTATTGTGTTTGAAATAAGCAAGCAYTGTTTAACCAAAGGTACATGTGCTTATAGTAGTTGGATAGAACTACTGTCAATGKGCTTTTGCTTTSTGTGATTGGTCAARAAACTTATAAAGTAAGTTGTAACATGAAGTTCTTGGTCTGCTGCCTGGGATGTGAGCTGCTGGCATCTTCCCATTRTCATAACCATGTAAYGAGACTGATGCTGGAAAATAAAACAGCTCAAGGYGCGTTCCTCAKCAGTCYYRTCCTGTTTGTGATTTGTACAYAGACCCTGGTCGGTGATATTTTCCAGCCCATTTCCCCCATCCTGGAGCTGCAGGCAGTTGTTGTGACCCAAGGGCAGGATCCAACACCTCACACTGTTGTCCCTCACCCCACTGGCCTGTAGGTGCTTCCCCAGATCCTCCTTCTGGGCCTCTTRGAGGTGGGTAACATATTTGCTGTGAAAAACGCCAATCACTTGTTTTTAAAATTTTAAAAGTTTAATAGTAATAAAATGGTTATAAAAATATTAATATAATTAGGGTAATAATAATTTGGACAATTTGGATTAGGACAATATGAGGCAATAGAAACAAAGAGTTATGGATGTCCGGGTACCTTTTTGTGGGCAGCACAAGCCTGAAAAAGGACACCTGTTAACAGAGGATTAACCCTTAAAAACAACAACCTGTTGCATATTCATACAYCTCATACATGATGCATAAATKCCATTCAAACACAGGATTCTGTCTGCTCAGTGTCAACTTCTTCCTCTTAATCCTAATGGCTTCGTCCTGGCTGAGCGAGGCAGGAAGAAGTTAGTTTCTCCTGATAATGGGGCAGTAAATTCTGTTTCTCTGAAAGATTCAGGTGTCCTGTGGCTGCTATCTCAGTGCCAGTCCTTTCTTTAAAAAAATCTTACATAGCATAGTTCCTATTCTAACATTTCATTATGACCTAAAACTATATTTAGCACACTACTTAAGAAAATTAACACAGCATAACTTTCTAACATAACACATATAATACTCATTTTAATATTTGTGAAAAGCCAATCATAAAATACGCATTTTTCACATTTGCAAACTTCCAGTCACCTGGGACCTTCCTGGCTTGCCAGGACTGCTGGTAACGGGATGAAAGTGGCTCAGTGAGGCTTTCCTCCAGCTCCTTCAGGATCCTCAGGTGRATCCCACCCAGCCCCACAGATCTGTACATTACTGACCTCTTCTCCTTGGATTATTTCATCCTTTATTCCATTTCATGAAGGTGGGTATCCTACCTTTTCCTGCTCCTGTGTCWCTGCTTTCCCCTGCATCTAATCAAGGTTCCCCTTGGCTCTCCTTTGGATGCTGAGATATTTTCAAAAATATTTTTGCTTTCTGTTACATTAATAGCCAGATTAATTAATTTCTGGTTTCTACCTTGGCCCCTCTGAGTCAGGAGACAGAGCACAGGATGGCATAAAGCAGTGACACTTCTGAGTATGCTGTGCTTGAGCCTCTTCCTCAGTTCTGCTTGTTTCCTGATTTGAGTGATGCCCAGAGGCTACTTTACTGATGCTTCTTTAACAAAGAATCCTCCTGGTTTATTAACCCTGGACACARTCCTGAGCACCTGGTAATTACTGGCCTGGTTTAAACTGGCCCTGTTTAAACTGGCCCACCAAATGAAGAGGCTGTAGTTGCCCTACCTATAAAAGCTTAGGCAAAACAGGGCAGAAATTGTACTCTCATCAAGAAGTCTAGCTGGTTTTTTACTTTGGTCATACACATATATTTATATGAACTTAYATATGCATGATTATTAAAAAATTTTAAGGTATTTTCTATAGTATATGAAAAAGTGTATGTATAAAGAAGGCAAATCAGCATCCTCATTTGAATGTTTTGCCTTTTTTTTTCCTTTCTAAAGTATAAGAGCTTTGTAGGAAAGACTATTGCAAGAACAGTTCCAAGCTGTAACACAAAACCATTCATGGTGCCATGGGCTTCAAGAAGAAAAGTTTCTGCAAAAGAGAAAGAAAGCTGGCTTTGCTGTGATTTTCTTTTGCTAATCCAGATTTGTAAAAGGTTTTTTGGCMCAGAAAGTCCTTAAAAGTGTCACAGTGGTTTGATTAGGACTTTGCTGTATGGGGTGATAACCTGTTTGCTTCAGACCTGAGAGATGCTGTCAAATGCTTCCGTGTCTGAGGCAGAKTAAGACAAATATAGAATTCCTGCTTCTCCACTTGTTTCTGTGCACAGCATTTTTCATCGTGGTTTGTAGGCATTTGGGGGAAAACTTCAGATTTTCATTTCAGATTTMATTTCTCCCAACATACAGACCTGATCCCAATTCATTGCCTGTTTAATTAAAAGCGCTCCTGCCAAAGTCACACAGCAAATTGTRGTTATTTCCTGGGCTGTTATGGCTTGGTGAAACACGACCACTTGTTTCCTTTGGTTTATACCTCCACGTGGGATGTTTGGGCTGTGGCAGTGGGAGAGACCACAGGGTATCATTTTGGATAAAGTGCTGTCCTCAGTAATGGATTCTGATAAGCATCGTGGACCTGCTTTAAAGAAGCACTGATACCCTGCTTGTTTAAAGGTCATTTTGACCTCCCTGGAAAACTTGCTGTGCCAAAGCTAAATGTGTTTGTTGTGTGGCAGGAAACACATGGGGCAAAAGGAGTCAGTGCATTGCAGCACCTGACATTTGCTAATAGGACACTCACCTGTCGCTTGTATTTTCTGAGCAGATGTACAGCTTCTGACAATTTGGAAGTGAGCACAAACTGTTTTACTYTTTTACTTCTGCTTCTTCACATGGATTTGCCTTCAGGCCACCATTCAGTCTGAAACCTACCAGGGTGGAGCTGCTGTCTCAGGGAGGTCAAAACATATGGTGACCACAAGGAGACCATCATCTCCCCCTTAATCTGTCTCCAGGTTAAATACTTTTATGGATTTTTTTCTGTATGTGTGCATATGAAAGTGTGTGTGTGCATATATTTGTATGAGAATGGAGGCTAAAGCTTTGATTTCTTTTTTCTTCTCAAGGGAGGAATCTGTCCCTTTGTCCTTGAGGAAAGACAGTGAAAATTCCAGCACCAAAAAATAAACTCCAGTGAATGATGCTTTCACACCATTTTAGAAGATTAGAGCAGAAGAGATTCTGTCTGTGTTTTAGAAAAGGTTCTTTAATACAGGAAGAAGTCATGGCAGCTAGCAGTACAGATSTGAGGCATTTAGGAGGTCCTTAATAGCCAAGGAAATTTTAACTGCCAAACACGTTATTAATGTGCTTTTCTTCCCCCCCCCAAAAATAGTTTCATTATTGCAAATACCAGATTTTAAGTGAATGTAATTGTTTGTCCCTAGAAAAAGCTCCTCTCAGGCATCCAGAGAGTAACAAATTGTCTCCACATGGTGGCACTGGATGTCAGGGAGAGTGGACTGGACTAGAATCCAGCCCTGTGAGGAAAAAATTTACTTTAATTAGCCAGCGGCAGGGAGATAATCTGCCTGCCATGTGACACAGAAATATTAGGCATGGCTTGAAAACCTGAGCTCTCCTGGTCAGTCATGAATCTGAATGGAAGAGCTCAGTAATTGTAATTAAAAAAAAGCACATTTAGCTGCTTTCAGCCTTAGCAGTGAAGTAAGTTCTGCCTCAAAGATTTTGGTGTGTTCCAACAATTGTTTCCCACTGGAAGTGCTGCCCTTAAGACAATACCTCAGAGATAACTCAGGTTATTACTGCTTCCTATAGCTTGGTCAACTCCTTGTAAAAAAATATTCCTGCAGTTTGACGGGACTGCTGTAAAATCCTATTGAATGTTTCTCTTAAATTGATGGGAAATGTTCAAAAAGTAAGTTTTGGACCGAAGAGGCATGAAAATACTGAAAGTATTTGGACAGATAATTTAAATCTGGCTGTGGAGGTATCATAAGTAAAATTGGCTTAGTCCGTTTTGCTTTATAAATAAACAAACCAAAAAAAGTCTAATGAAAAAATCRAAATAATCATTACCCTGAGATGATGCACCTTCCCATCTGCAGGAAATCTCTCAACCTCTTATCCTTCCTGCTGTTTCTGAAGATATTTCTTTAATTGAAACATTCATTTCTTTTCAAGGCCTCAGAAATATCCTGCTGCTTTTTTTTTTCTTCTTGGATTTTTTAGCTTGTAGTGCCAAAGAAAGGAAAACTCACTATATCAACAGTGGTAGACAGGTACTTTTACACTGAAGAAATTAATTAAAAATTATAATTAAAACTGTTTTTAACAGTCCCCTGTTTCACATGTAACCCACCCCTTGGAGATCCTTGGATAGTTTAAATGCATGYGAAAATTGGGGAAGCATAATTAATTCCAGCAGTATTTAGCCAATTGTTTTAGGCTTCTGGAGGAAATGCTGGAAATAATGCTTGCTTAGGTCTTCAATAGATGCTGTGGCAGATAAAATTCATGACCATAACTTCCACTAGCCATATTTATAAGTATCATCCCTCTCTGTTCCAACTGTGACTCCAAACTACATCAATGTCAGCCTTGCTGCATTGGTAGTGCTTCTTCTCCTATAAGTTAAATAATTTGCAGAAATCTTTTTCCTCTTATACAGCAGAGGCCTCCTATTCTTGGGTTTTCAGCTAAATGGAAAAGAAAATACCATTTYCCAGCATTTAAAAAAAATAAATATACATCAGAAAACACAAGCCTGTTAAGTATCTCCRTGCTGTGGATCTTTGCAAAGACATTTATATAATAGTGTGCATTTGACCTGAATGTTTCACTTGATTAGATGTAGGTGGTGATGTTTTTCAGAGCTCAGCCATCAGCCCTGGCTGTTTTCTCTGCCAATGAAAAAGCAAATGTCAGGTTTCTTTCTGTCCTTATTAACCCCATGCCTATTCCTGCTCAGGAATGCATGCCTGGATACAAAACCTCCACTTCCTCCAGAGTGGACAGGAACTCTTGGGAAACAAGACCAAAAAAAAAAAAAAAAACAACTCAAAAAACAAGAACAAACAAACAAACAAACAAAACCAACCAAACAAACAAGAAAACAAAACAAAACCAAAAAGAACAACGAACAAACAAATCCACCCCAAAACAAAACAAAAAAAGGGGAAAAAAAACAACAAAAAACCCAACCCAAACCAACCCAACAGCAACAACAACAACAAAAAGAAAAGGGAAAAAAAGGGAAAAAAGGGGGAAAAAGAAAAAAAAGAAAAAGAAAATAATGGGGGGAAAAAGGAAAAAAGGGGGGGGGAAGGAAAAAAAAAGAAAAAAAAGGGAAAAAAAGGATATTTCATAGTCTCTCTGTGCCATTTACTCCCATCCTGTYACTGCTGTGGAAATAGAAGTTATGGCTCACAAACCACAGTGCAGCCACTGAAACAAGAGGAAGCACCTGGGTCCCAGCACAGCCAGCAAGGAAAAGTGTGCCTCGTGTSCACTCCAGTGAATGCTGAGAGGCTGCCTGACCTCAGGGTGAGGAAACCCTGTTCCTACCACCATCCTTACAGGAAAARTGTCAGTGATCACCCACTTGGGTGCAAATTTCACCCCTGCCCACCAATCCAGCACGTTCACAGTGCCAGATTTTCATCTCTCCTTCACCGACTGCTGTAAGGAGTTATAAAGTTAGA
The DNA here is from genome assembly GCA_002167245.1 of Sporophila hypoxantha. NCBI lineage: Eukaryota > Metazoa > Chordata > Aves > Passeriformes > Thraupidae > Sporophila > Sporophila hypoxantha. The sequence goes on from NDFG01001437.1 coordinate 162,338, forward strand.
ATAATGCACTATCCTGCACCTTAAATTTTATGTTGTCTTACTTTTTGCATATTACTATAAAACAATATGAATTGCAACCAATTTTGTAGGTAAAAGCTGGGAAAATCAGACTAAGTAGTTTGTTAAGCAGAGGCACCTAGGATAGACTGTGGGAACCAGAGAGGATGGTTTTCTTCTGATGTTAAAGTTGTGCTTGCACTTCATTATTACATTAGAGCCATGTAGAGCCATGTTTACACTCAGTCATCTTGTGTTTTCCCAGGGCTGCCTGGACATTCTGCCAAAGTGGCAAATAATGAAAAATCAGTGTAGCATCTGACAAGACTTAGTAGTGCACAGCTTTTTCTGGTCRCTTGTTTAACAAAGTCTTTTTCCCCACAGAAATTAGTAAGGTTTAATAAGAAATTAATAAGTATTTAATGCTATTGTTCACATAAATATCTGATCTTTTGTTGCTGGGCCCACCCATGACCACCAAGGGCTTATGAACTCAGAGTTTCCTCTGTGGTCTCTGGAGATGGAGAGCCATATGARGGCACATCAAATTAATCTAATTTAAGTGCTCCAAGTCATTATCTGGAGTACTTGTACTCATCTCGTGGTCAGATGCATACTTTCAGGTCTTTCCCTTCACTTTTTAGTCAATTCTCAGCTTGAAACAGAATTTTTCCATTTGACCCTCTGTRCATAGCAGGGGTCTCTATTTTAAAATTAAATCAGGTTTGTGTCCTCAAGTTTACTCACTTCTTATTTGACAAGATGTTCTCTTTTCACAAATATCTTTGTGCTTTACCTCTCCTATTTTATTTTGTAAGTGTAYTCAAACTTTTGTGTCTTCACAGTTTCTCTTCTCTGTAAAGACTGGAGAAAAAAGTATCAGCATGCTCAAGTTATTCCTAGGGCTGATGTCYAGATTTATTCTTTACCAAACACTAGGACAGCAAAAGGCCACTGTACTTGCTCTTGTCTTTACCAAGGGCATAAACTGAAAACAGAAAATCACATTAGATTTTTTCTGGGGTCTYCTTCCAGACCTTTCAGCTAAGTTTAAGAGACTTAAGGAGTCACATAGTCCACCCATTGAGAAGGTAAAACTTACCACCAGACACATATTCTGTTGTGCTTCTTTCAGCTCTTTTTCCTTCAGTAAAAGAGCTCTTTTTTTCCTTTCAGCTCTTTTTCCTTCTAAAGTATAAGAGCTGTGTAGAAGGGACTGCACTGCAAGACCAGATCTAAGCTATAACACACAACCATTCACGGTGCCGTGGGCTTCAAGAAGAAAAGTTTCTKCAAAAAGGAAAGAAAGCWGGCTTTGCTGTGATTTTCTTTTGCTAATCCAGATTTGTAAAAGGTTTTTTGGCACAGCAAGTCCTTAAAAGTGTCCTCTTTTAAGTGTAACTCTTAAAAGTTCTCCCTCTCYTCCAGGGAGAAAATTCCATGCCTTGGAGATAATCTTCTTCATCAGTCCTCCACAACACACATAGGCTTGGCACAATCTGCTGTAGCAGTAGGGCTTTAAAGTCCTCTTTGTTAAAAGGCCATTTTGTGTTGTGCTCCCTCTTAAACCTTTTCCTGCTCAGTACCTCTTTTCTTGAGTCCTAATCTCCGTTTTGTCAAAATCATAGGATCATGGAGTTGAAGGATCATGGAATGGTTTGGGTTGGGAGGGGCCTTAAATCCCRTCCAGTGCCACCATGGCAGGGAYGCCTCCCACTGTCCCAGGCTGCTCCAAGCCTCAGTGTCCAGCCTGGCCTTGGGCACTGCCAGGGATGCAGGGGCAGCCCCAGCTGCTCTGGGCACCCTGTGCCAGGGCCTGCCCACCCTGCCAGGGAACAATTCCCAGTTCCCAAGATCCCAKCYARCCCWGCCCTCTGGCAGTGGAAAATACTTCCCCCTCGTGCTGCTACTACATCTTCTCATAAAAAAAGTGTCCCACCAGCTCTCCAGGAGCCCCTTTAGGCCCTGGAAGGGGCTCTGAGCTCTCCCTGGAGCCTTCTCCTCTCCAGGTGGACACCCCCAGCTCTCCCAGCCTGGCTCCAGCCCTCAGAGCATCTTTTGGCCTCCTCTGGACCCACTCCAGGAACTCCACACCTTTCTTGCACTCRCATCTTTCTTGCAGTTGAGTTTCATAATTTTCTCCATCACACCTTCAAGCCCATATCTTGTTTGCTGCTGACTCCAGTTATATTTGTGGTCATACCTGAGCCTCTGATAGTATTTTATCTTATTCAATATGTTTATATGGACAATCAGTTTTATCAGGTACCTGTCTTGTGCTGCCCCATCCTTACTAGGGCTTTTTTGCCCTGATTCCCAAGAACTTACAGCATTTTCTTTAAGGATTATATATTTTCAAAATCATAGTTATGTTCTATTATTATTGTTACTTTTGTTCATAAGGACACTGGGAGAACACAGAGCCCATCCACAAATGTCTGGCGGATATTTTAGCAGGGAAAACACAGCCTTTTTCATCACAGCATTACAACTGCACCYTAAAGTCAGTCAGCCAGTCACAAGATTCAGTGATTTGTGGGCAGTTGTGCACAGTTCTTGTTTAAACATTTCTGTGAAGTTTTTATTTGTACTGTGAGGGGCATTTGATGTGGAGTTCAAAGCATTTCCAAACAAACCTGTGCCAGGAGAAGGGATGTAAGAAAGTCCCACAACATGGTGCCTGTTTTTCTTGGTAGCTAAGGACAGAAATGACAGTGATTTATGACACTTCTGAAAACCAGTTGAGCCCCAGGACTGCCAAATTAGAATAATGTGCACAGAGAAGCTCTCAAAACAATGTCGTGTGTTTTCCCTCTGTGTGAGTCAGAGCTCCACTTGAGAGCCTCCAGCTACTCAAAAACTCGCCCGCTTTTCTCTCTCAGCAAGTTCAGGGGGTGCTGCCAGCTCCAGAAATTCAATTATGGTCATTTAATGCTTTACTTAAAACCCAGTTCCTACTGGCTTGTGACCACGTGAGAACTTCAGCTTCCATTTAGAGAAAAATGAAGATTCTGGCCTTCAAAAGGCAGGATTTAAGGGCAAGTGGGACCTAAACACACACGGCCATCTCACAAAATGAAGGAGGAGGAGGAGGAGGAGGAGAAGGAGAAACATTATTTGTTGGATGTCAGACAAACATCTACCAGAGTAATTCTACTGTAATTGGTTTTGCCCTGGGAAAAACTCATGTTGGCTCCAAATAGTGCACTGAAAAAACATTGATTTCAAGTTTTTGTTTGTAATGACAAGAATAGGCTGTGAATGGGACAATGAGATTTTCATCACTATTTTTATGTTTTAAAGAAGACGTCACTTTGGTATTTTTAGTCGTTTAATATGAAACTTTTGGAGAATTTTCAGAGTAATGCCTTTCGTTGGAAAATGCAGTATCTGCGGGATCAAAATCCTCTGCAGGGGACCACATTTTTCTGAAGCGAAAGCAAACTCAGAGAATTTTTTACACAGTTAAGARTTTACTATAAGTATCTATCAAAAGAGAGTGTCTTTTCTTTCTCGGTGAAGAAGTCCTCTATGCTTAACATTCTGGAGGTTGTGCAGAAAAATGAAATCAGCAGGTTCTTCTGAACTGGAAAAAATCAAAGASAGCGTGATATTTTGCCCCCTCAATTGTGATGAAGAATGAGGTGGATGCTGATGACAGTAAATTTAAGCCAAAATATTCATGTGACCATTTAGAATTCTCTGAAATGAAATGTACTTAGACAGGCAGCATATGAAGGGGAGAAATAGCTGATTTTGCAGCTGTTCCTAATSTTATTGCAGCAGTGACAAAGCAAGGCTGTGCCTTGTGGTGTGAGGGCACTGCCGTGCTTAAAATCCAACATTCCAGGCGCCCTCAGTGCCCCTGCAGGTGTGGATGCAGTGCTGACCAGCAGGGACTGATCAATCGCTTAAGGATGGGCTGGCTGCTCTCTGTGAAGCCAGGGTGACTTGGAGAAGTSACTCAAGTGCAGCTCTGTGGCACAGGTCCTTGGTAGATGCCCAGATGAGAGGATGCTGAGGTTTTGACGCCGGCCGGGGTCTCTGTACAAATCACAAACGGGAYGGGACTGCTGTGGRMCGTGCCTTGAGCTGTTTTATTTTCCAGCATCAGTCTCRTTACATGGTTATGACARTGGGAAGATGCCAGCAGCTCACATCCCAGGCAGCAGACCAAGAACTTCATGTTACAACTTACTTTATARGTTTTTTGCCCAATCACASAAAGCAAAAGCACACTGACAGTAGTTCTATCCAACCACTATAAGCACACGTACCTTTGGTTAAACAATGCTTGCTTATTTCAAAYACAATACCTGCTTGTRAGCCTTAAAACACAATGCACAGAGYTCCAKTATTAAGCTTCAAMCTTCYTAATATCTTGCTAGATAAACTTTTCTGTAGCTTAGRGAGTTATTCTAGRCAAGGGTTAATAYACAGACCATTGTTCTATTTGTCCTTGCTTTTCTACTTTTTAAATAATTTTTCTGCTGACCAATCTCATGGCTACTGCTTAGCTCCAATCACAGTTCTACTGCCTCTGGGGCCTGCCTTTTCCAGCTTTCCCAAAACCCTCTGATTTTGAGGATTCCCACAAGGTGTCTCTGCTGACTGCAGAGGGTGAAAGGCTGCAGAGGGTGACAGCTCCTGATGGGACCTGTGCCAGGCAGGGCTTCTGAGGTGGCAGGAGAGGTGGGACAGCAGGGTGAGACAGGGAGATCTGTGCATCCAGATTGTCAGAATGGCTGGGCATGGAGAGAAAGAGGTAAATATGTGTGTTGTTTTGAATGAGAAATTGCCAAATCCTTGGAGGGCTGATTGCAGGGCAGGTCGACTGAAAAGGGAGAAGCTCTGCCCCACAGGAGAAGAGGCTGTGGCACATCACCAGGCACTGCTGGGCTGGGAGTTTTTACTGCTCACCCCTTCAAAGGGAAGTATTTCAAATAATGTCTGTCAGAAGGTAAAAGRTAAACCGGATTTGTTAAATAAACTCTCTGACCAGTGCTAACAGCAGTATTGGCTTGCTGTGTATTTCTTTGCAGTATATACCCCAATAATTTTTTTTTTAATTAAAAAGCCTGAGGCCTCTATTTGAAGTCAAGTGAGGGTTTTGAACAATATCTCTTTTGTCTTACAGTTGACTGGCAATAAAGGAGTGAATTAATGAATCAATATGAGCTCCCACCAAACCAGAGCAAAGTTTCCTGGGCAGGCAACAGGGAGAAGATCTGTCATACCACTGAAAAGCCTGAGAAACAAAAACGAGGAGTCTCCAGTTCTGATAAGCCATCTTCTCTCTTAAATTTCACAAGTGTTTCAGTATTATTTTATATCTTAGTTTTTGCATGCATTTCATGTGAAATGTGGTTTCATAATGTGAAAAGCCTTAAGAGCTACTAAGATGTAACACCATCAGGAAGGTTTACTGATAAATAACCTTGTGCTGGCAAAAGCAATGACAYCCCCATTTGGTAACATTTTCAGTGTTCATTGCTGCAGCCTTTAGTTAGAAATCACCCCAGTACCTTTCCTRAACCTGCCTTCAACAAGGCTGAATGTCGAGATACTGGAAGGAGGTTTGAAAACCAGTGTTTGAGATTAATCAGAACCATTTAGGAGTAATGAAAACATTTTTTTCATCTTTATGGTGTTTAACAAGATCTCCCAGAGCAATGCTCATTGCTCCTCTCTTTTTAAATTTTGACAGATCAGATATATCAAATGAGTCACAGAATCACAGGATACACCAGGTTGGGAGATCCCTTTTGTGGAAAAGCAGCATCAAGGGGATTATCCAGCACCTTKTCCAATCCCATCTTGAAAACCTCCAGAGATGGAGACCCCACCACATCTGCAGGGAGCTTGTTCCAGTGTTTGATAGTTCTCTCTTTGAAAAAATATGTCTTATTTCAAGATGAAATGGTTGCTGTTKCTTATTAAAATAATTTAAGAAGGATAGATAACACAAGGAAGACGTTTAAATAGTCCTTTTATTTTCTTAAAGTGCTTAAACCATTAAAGTGGTTCACCATTTAAGATTTAGCTTTATCACATTAAATTTAAAAACACTACAATCAGCTTTTCAACCTGCAAGTAAATGATAGATAAATGATCCCCCAGAGTTCGGGCCCTGGAGTTTTCCCCTTGCTTTGTCTCATGGTCTCACAACAAGAACATAAGAAAGATGATGGTGTCACCTTTCTGGTGGTGTCAGGGGGTGTACAATGAGTGTAAAGAAGTGTGGGTATGGATGGCTGAGACTCTTGCAGTTTGCCATTAATATTCTGCTCCTTTACCAATATGCCTTTTGTTTATGGCATGATTACAACCTTAACACCTTAATATGTGTCTCCAAGTATGCACACACCCTCTGAGCTGGTCTTTTCTTGTGCTTTCTTCCCAGGTGTTTTGATATGCAGGAAACTTCTGCCCCTTCCTTTCAGTCATTACACTTTTCTCCTGCTCTCACGTGCACTTAAACAAAACCATGATTTTGCAATTCTCTGTCCCCCAAGTCTTCTCTGCCCTCAGCCTTTTTTCCTACAGCTTCTCCCAATCCCCTCTCACAGCTGCTTTCCCCTTCTCTCCAGGCTCACAGGCTGCTGGAATCAGTGTTTGTCTGCTCCCTTTTACCCTTGCTCTGCTCCTGTCCTGCTGCAGGTGTGGTTCCCTCCGCTCTGCCACACCTTTGGGTCCTCCCCTCTGTCCTAACCTCTTTGTTTCTAAGAAGAGCTGACTGCACAGTAATTTTCCCTAAGAACCGAAATGAGGGATGTGGGACTCCAGGGGCTCTCCAAAATGCAGTTTATTGTATCCAAGATGTTACAGCAGTCCAGGGCYGTGGGTGACAGAGCCTGTGCCTACAGCTGTCAGCTCCAGCTGCAGGCAGGCCTGGAGACCCTTTGGGTTTGGTTACAATGCATTTTAGACTTTTCTTTGCTGAGCATCTTAATGCAGTAGAAGCAATCTATACCTTAACTATTACCTATAACCTATCATAACTACTATAATTACCATATTCATGTTACTATTCTCCAATCACTACAAGTTAGTACATTACAGTTTAAGCTAGAAGTTGTTTTTCAGTTTTCTTGCAGTGGAAAATTCTGAGACCTTTTTTCTACTTGCAACTTTGCTGCCTTGTTTGCCTGTGCTTTCTGCTTGGCAAAAACATCTTCTTGTGTGGGGTGGGTTTATGCTTTGCTCTAAGTCATAAAAACCCCTTCTAACTAACASACCMTTTGCCTYCTTGKTTATGCAGTAAGACTGGCTCAGCAATTCTTTTCTWCTATATCAAAASTTGCTTCCATCTCTATTCCTTCATCAGACTCTACATTTAAAAATCTTTCTGCTAAGCACACATATCTGTGAGACTTTCTTGTCAAACTTTCATCTTTCCCAACAATTTTCCTCCCCATCTCTGCACCAAGGCTTAGGATGCACTTTCAATCTGCAGCCTAAAGCCAATTTAATCATCAGCTGCTCTGCTGGAAGAGGCAGCCCTGGTGYTCTGTCTTCAGTTTCCCCTCTCTCTGCCCATCTCTTGAGATGMTAACTGGTCTGATGACAATGTCTTTGTTTTTCTTCATTTTTAATTCCTCAGGTGAATTTTCCACACCTGATTTATGCTGCAGTTGCATAACAGCTGTGTCTGATGCAAAGGGAGTGGTGGCAGCCTGTGGGGCTGGAAGGTGGGGTGGGGGTGAGTTTGCCTGTTTCTGTCACACACAATGACTTTGCTGGACTGTGAAAAGCCTCTCCCAAAGCAAGAAGCAGGGAGGTGAATGGCTGGTTGCAGATTTTTCCAGCAGAAAAGGTCCTCAGTTCCTTGGTGGAAGCACCAAGATATGGACAACCTGGAGGAGATTGGAGGAGGGAGTGGAAATGGAGGGGAACTTCTCACTGCTGCCTGTCCAAAAACATTCCACAGTAGCTTAGGTTCTCTTTGTTGGCTTGGTGGTTTTTCATTAATGCTTCAAAGCAAAGGAAAAAAGGCAGAAAAAATAGTGCTATTTGAGACCATTGCTGATTTTTGAAATGCCAGGCTAAAGAAAGTGAGGGCTGTATTAACCAATTGCCTTTCAAAACAGGACTGTAGATGAACTTTATTGACCTATAATATGATTCAAGTTAATAGTTATAAATTTTTTTGTGTGTTCCCRTTAGTAAATAAAAGATTTTTTGACACAGAAAAATGTAGTAATACACAGTGAAGCTTTGCTGCTTTTGAAATATCTTTTTCAAAGTATGTAAAAGTATGTACCATACTTTTTCCCTTGTTTGTCATTGTTCAAGAGTATGCTCTGTTTAGTACAGAATCCTTCAGATTAATCTTAATTATTGTGTTGTGGGCCTTTCAAATAAAACCCATTACATTTGTTATTACCTTTTAAAACAGAATTAAGTCATTTGCCCCAGTCATGGAAAATGTGAGCTGATCTTGAATGTAAATTACCTGCAGTAGTAAACAGCTCTGTCTGTGTGTGTTTCCTTCTGTGGACTTACATGCTTTTATCTTTAATTAAGGACACTAATTTTACTTTTGGAGAATTATAAATTCCATGAGTCAGAACATTAAGTGGTTAGCATTAAGATATGCTAGTTATTCTATTTGGAAAAGAGAATTGCATAACTGAACTTTGTCACATGAAATCTTCATGCTCCGAGTTGAAATGTTTGCAGCCTTTGTTCAGGTCGTATTCTTTACACTGAATAACTGCTTTTATGACAATTTTCCTAAATTACTGTACATTATACTCAGCTATTTCCTGCTCTAAATGCAGTGTATGACATTAGATCAGTGACAACAGCAAACTGTGGGGGGAGAAGTCCCAGTTTGGCTGCGTCAGTGTGAGCTGTTGCATTGCTGGGTGTGTAAAACATTCAACATGGAATTTCCATGGGTTTCACTGAGAAAGCACTGCCACCTTTGTCATCTCTGGGTTAGCCAGGAGGATGACTCTAATTTCTTTAAAGACCAAATTTAACCAAAACAGTGAGTAACAATCACTTGGGCGGTACCAGCTTCCTCATCTGGGATTCTGCAGCACATTGTGTAGAAATTTTAGCTGTATGGGCTTACTTAAGGGAGCTACCTCTTCCTTTCATGACACACTCTCAAAGGATGACATCATTGTGAGAAGGGGCACTTTTTTTGTAAAGGAAGCAGGAWTCTTGAAGGGGAAGAACATACTCACCATCCCAAATTGCTCTGAAGGTCAGCAATTGTGTCACTGCAACAGCCCAACCTTTCTGCTGAGACAATCCTGCCTCACTTCTCAGCAGCAGCTCTCAGCTCTGCAAATTTACTGAAAATCAGGGCAAAATCAAACTGCAGGAAAGCCAGCAGCCTGCTCATTAAGCTTTCACATGTCTCTTCATCCTCATTATTCCAAAGGGCTTTATGTTATTTCGAGATGACTTTTAAGGCAAGCTAACTAATGTGGGTTAGGTAGTGGTTATAATTCCTTGCTAAAATCTGTTCAGTGATGTTATTCTGGGGTTATTTTAATGAGAGTTGGACATAAAATGTGGCTTGGTTGGCATTACTGAACTGCATCACACCAAATCACRATTCCTACATAATGCCTTTTGGAAGGCATCCTTCTTTAATCTTTAGAATCATAGCAATAAAATTGCACATTACTTGTTTAATTACCAGTAAGCCTATGGACTAAACATAGATCTATCTGCCCACTCTTATTCTGCTCTATCCATGCAAAGTATACGTTTAAATCAGTGTTTTTCTGGAGCTGCCAGCCACTAGATATCTAGCAATCTCTTACTTGCACACACCACCCAAATTTTACCCAGCTGCCTGCATAAACCAACTGAAGGAGGAGAAGCAGAATCTTTTACAAACATTTATATTTTTGGCAGCAGAATTGCTGTCATGTTATGCTAGGTTTCACATCTAGGCTATATTGAGGCAAAATTGGGAAATAGAGGAAAATATGGAGAAAGTAAATTAACTCTGAAATCTTGGCTTTTTTGGTAAGTTATGTAAATGATGTTAGGGATGTTTTTGGTATTGTCACAGTGCACACTAAAGAATACAAATGAAGGAAAATAAATCAGTATGAGTGCAGGATAATTTGCAAACTCTACTTTTGCATCCAATGCCACCTCTGGGTTAAGATGATTTAAAGCTGCCTGTATCATACTGATGGTTTGAAAAGATGTTGTCACCCCAAAACTTATCCTTATTTCTTTTTCTCCCTTCCTTCTGCAGATAGACAAAACAGCCTTCTCTGCCCCAAAATTTACTGTTTTCACCTTGTTCTTAGGCAGATTTTAGGAGTCTCCTTAGGCTGAGATCATATGAACACATATCAGTGTTGACCATCAGATTATGAATTACATTTACACTGAGTGCAAAAAAAATCTCTCACGTCTTCCTCTGGCCAAGCCAGGATTCCAGGCTCTCTGCTTGGTGCACAGGCTGAGGCAAAGTTACAGCAGTGGATGCAAAAGTGAGATAATCATTTATGTTAGGGCAGGAGAGAAGGGAAGCTACGATCTCCAAAGTAAACCATATTTATGGTGTGACTGTTCCTTCAGATTTCTGAACATTTTTAACCTCCCCCATACTTTATCCTTCTCACTTTGCCSTGGTAGAGGTGCATATTTCCTGTCCAGGCTGAGCCATTCTTTAAAAATGCTCCATTTTTTAAAATGTTTTCAGTTTTACACTGTCCCACCAATAAAATAAAATTTAAAAAAAATCAAAACCAAAAACAAAAACAAACCCAAAAACCCCAAAACCAAAAACAAAATCAAAAAACTGAAATATCTGGCAAACTGAACATAAACTGAACATAAGTGGGAGAGCATAAGCAATTGTAGTGGAAAAAGCTGGCTGATACGTGGATCACAGGATGAAATTCCAATGTAGAAGTGCGCTGAATAGACAAGGCAGAGAAAGAGGTTGTGCCATTTCAAGGTTTTCTTCAGACGTTATCACAGGGGAGCCAGGTGTGCTTCAGATAGTGCTACAAATGAGAAGTCAGGAGTCCTGCTGCTTGCTTGCTACCCTCAGATAATGTCTAAATTACATTTTGAATGGTTTCTATTAAGGGAGATASTTCACGCACCTTCACACACCTGCCAAAGGAAACATTCCCAAAACAGGAAATATACCAGTGAGAGGAACCTCTGCAGGAAAAATCAGGTTTGCATGGTCCTTTCCCCTCTGAGTGGGGTGGCAGAGGACCTGCAAGAGGGACACCTGGGTACAGAGTGTGTGGCACGCTGCTGCCTGTTCTTCTTGGGGCAGCAGCAATTCAGGGCCCCCACCTCCAGCACCCAAATGTAAGTAACAGATTCTGTGGGCAGACAAAAATAGAAGCACACTAACAAGCTGGCAGGAGCATCTCTTGAGTTGCAGTGAATGTCTCAGTATTGCAGTTATGGATTTTAATCAAAATTAGTTGTTGTTTTTGGGGGGTTCTTTTGGTGCCTTTTTTTTTTTTTTTTYYCCCTGAAAGGCTGCCTTTATTTACACTATTTGAAATGGATGCAGAGTTTGGAACTGAAGCACWCGTAAATATTAAAACCTAATTATCTTCAAGCCTCCATTTTCAAAAAGGGTAAGATACAGCTTCATAGCAAAGTGAGTCAAGGCTATGGAAAATATTTTAATGACATTGGCTCAGAAAAAAGTTTTCTTTGAAGGGCAGTAAAGGAACTTTTCCATTAAATACCTGGAGATGCAAATTCACCCCATTACCAGTGCTGTAGGAAATTACTTGAAATACCAATGTTTTATGTTATTTATTGAAGAATTTTACATTTTCATTCAGAGGCATCTGTGAAGCACAATATTTTCAAATCAATTAAGAGTCTTGGAGTTTGCCATGTCTGGGGGTGGAAGCCAGGATGTGATGTACTCATTTCAAGCCCTACTAGAACTGACCCTATAGCATCTGTGAAACCCAAAATCACACCCAAAAACTTTAGGTGTCCAAAGCAACATTAAGGGTACTATATGAATGTAACTCTGAAATCCCAAACTTGCCCTGGCTAATGACTACTGGAACTCACAGGACTGTTTTCCTGACTCCCAGCTTGGTCAGAGGCACCTCAGGGTTTTTCCTTCTTATTTCTTGGCTCCTGCTTTGACCTTACTGGGACCAGTTCCTAGCAGAAACACTGCCTCCTCTGAGCTCACTGTGTGGCAGCAGCATCCAGCTTTTACACAGTCATAAAATGTCTCCTGGGATTATTTCTGGTTCATTTTTCTTAAATCCAATATTTACTTAATATCTWCTTAATATAAAATGCATATAAAGTGATAGAAGCAAACGTCCTCTTCCTTAGGAGTTCCTTAATTTATAGGATTTATGGATTTATAGATTCTCACTGTTACATGATAGTTTTTCCTCTAAGAGATTAACCATTCACTTTGTTTTTGCAGACGTGCTGGGTTTCTTAGAGCTGAGTGGATAACAGCTTTTTTTCACAATGAGGATTGTTTAAAGGGAAGTGTGTGATGACGAGTTTCTTCCTGACAAAAAGGTACTCCCAGGAAGAACACCAGCTTGCCTGGATCACAGAGCAGCAGTGCTGCAGAAATTTGTTACTGAGTCTGTAACACCTTGTGTGATCTGAGGGTACTTAAAGGCAAAATACAAAGCTTCTGTCCAATATTATGAAACCTCTATGTCAGAGATCTTCTGGGAATGCAGTTCAGCATCTTTTGTCAAGTCTCATCATGAATCTTCCAGACAAGGAGAGGTTTCTAATCCTTGTGAATTACCCTTGCAGAAGTTGCTTCCTGTAGCAAYGGGGCCCTAGGACACCCTTTGTGAAGCTCATCTAGAGAAACAGATCCCAAGGAAGGAGAACAAGAAGCTGAAAAATCCTTCCTGAAACATTTTCCTGCAGGGGTATACCGTGATGTGAGATTAATGGATTCATAGAGCAGACAGCCTTGTGATTTTACTGAGGTGTGTTCTGGTGTAAATGCTCTGCAAAGAGATGTGCAGGCAGCTGAAATAATGGTCACATTCCCTCAGAGAGTGTGCCAGGCCTATGTCCCTGGATTGCTCTGGATACCTGCAAAGGATAAGGTTTAAGGGAGGCTTGGATGGAGGTTTTTATGTGACAGCAGGAGGAGATGCTTTCCTCCTTGTTTATATTTGTGTATGATGCCTTGAAGTGGCTGCCTAGAACAGAGGCAAGACAGAGTTAAGAGAATAAAGTGGGTATTTATTAAAAGCCTTCAATAGCTACACCTCAGGCAGTGCAAAATCCTTGCAGAAGCTACACCCAAGATGGTTTGAGTTTTTCACACAGTTATAAGTTTGGTCTATTTGCATATCTGGGTTAATTCTCCAGTTACAGCTTCAGGTAATGAAATCACATTTCCCCCAGTTTGCTCCTCTCTGATTCACTTTTGTTTATACTTTTTGGGGCTTGAAGCAAGGGCTGACCTTGGTTCTCAGGCCTGGAAGGATTGTTGTGTCTGASCAAAATGTGAAGACAGCCTACTAACACTCTACATGGAGTTCAGAGCTATACACTAATGCAGCCACAGGACCTGAAAAATATAAAAACTAAAATGTGAGGGCACCATGTAAAGCATGAGAAGCCAGGTGGTGAACGATCCCAAGCCAGACCACCCCCAGGGTGCACAGGGGTGTCCCCAGAATGACAATCTGTGCACCGTGGTGACCTGGGTGGCAGCTCTGCATCATCTCTGCAGGCACAGTTTGTCCTGTTGCGTGCACAAAACCGCGGTCCCACGCTCCGCCAGCCTGACCCTGACAACCACAGCGCAGCTGACACAGTTGATGTTTAAAAATAAAAGATGCCTCCACGGGAAAAATCCTCATGGGTCAGAAAAAGGAAGATAGTTCTGGTGAGCTTCAAATCTATTGTCTGTAGGAGAAGTCTGAAAGAAATATGGGAGAAGAATAATATCYGATATTCTTTCTCTGGTCCGTGAAAATATGGAATATCTGAAAACTGAAATTCCCTGTAAGAGGACAAAGCAAATGACCAACCTAAAATGGTTTGGGGTCTCCGTGTGAGAATATACCTATTTGCTTTTAAGTAGAAACCCTCAGTTTGAAAAAAAAAAAAAAAAAACCCTCACATTTTTTTAATCACTCAGTCTGACTGACATTCTAAAACTGACTTCATTTTTCTCATGGGAAACAGGGACCTTTTCACTTTAGTCATGTATTTTCCCCTCAAAATAAAAAGCAGCTAGATCAAGGGCAGCTTTAGGACACGGAAATGAGCAAAGCTCCCAGGGCAAAAACACCTGGAGAGAAATTCAAGAGTTAAGCAGCAAATGTTACTGACTATACCTCTCCCATTGCATGGTCAGATAATTTTCTAAATAAAGTACACACTGGCATCCTATCATCCACTATATTTTAAGGCAAGGGATTGGGGAATTTCTCTGAAGATCATAAATTGTCATCAGTATTCAGAATGACTGATACAAGTTGTGTTAATTGCAGTTAAACAGACAGATTACTAGCAACAAGAGAGAAGCAGATTTTTTGCTCTGATTTTACAGAGGTTGAGAATACTCTGTTGAGTTTTTTCAACTTTTTTTTTTTTTTTTTTTTTTTTTTTGGTGGTGGGTTTGGGGTGGGTTTGTGGGTTTTTTTGGTACACCTTTTGAATGTTAATATTCTGCTGAAGAATGTTTCAGACAGGGTGGTTGCTGTACTCAGCCAAACAGGATCCTCTGCAAAGCTTCAGGGCTRAAATTATAGCCTTGCTTTAAGGAAACGGCAGCACTGTGAGCTAATTGCTTCTTAGACAGAAAGAGGATTTTCAGTTGAGTTTGTGGGGCTTTTTTCATGCAAAATTCTGAGCCTTAAAAATGCAGATTTTTAACTTGTGTATTCACCTTTCCTTTGACAGTCCCTGRTAATTTATGTTTAGAAATACAAGTGCAGAAGAATGGAAATTAAAGATTATTGTAACTACCTCTAACTGCTGTGGGAAATGGTTCAAGTTCCTTCAACTAGATGAAGGTATCTCCTTTCCGGGAAGTTGTCTAATTTTCTTCATTTCTTTAATAAAGCTGTWACTGTCTATTATGTCCTATATATAAGGGCAAAATACTGGCATCAGGCTTAAAAATAGCCACAATTAAATTAATGTGTACTGACTATCTTGTGTATTCCCTGTTTCTCTTGTGGAAAGTATATTACAGTTCATCTTTCACTGATACCAAAAAGCGTAGTGTAAAACCAATTTATTGAAAATTTCAGCTGCAAATATTGTTTTGGTGTGGATCTATGGCTGGTAAGATAACAAGTTTTCAGCTGGCTGATTCATCTGGATGTCAGCCATATTGGTGCCTCTAAAAGATTTAGCAATTTTGGTTATGTTATTACAAGCACACATTTAAGGTATTTGCTGTGGAGAAGACTTGCAGGGTTGGTGTCTGTTGTACCTGCAAATGCAGTGAGTAATTCGAGTTTTTAGGATAACTTTGATTCTTTTTATGTGTAAATAATCCTCACGCACCTCACGTAGATGAATTCAAAATATTTTGTGTGCACATTTACACATTATAGGGGAGTTTGCATTTTAAACATTCCACAGTGCATTAAGTAAAACTGTATTGGGGAGGGCCTACAGAAAAAAACCAACAGATCCATTTCAAGCACTGTTTTATTGTTGAAATTAAACCCATCAACTTCTTTAGCAATGCCAACAACTAAATAATGCACCAAGAGGCTCTTTTTGCACAGAGTTTTGTCTTTATCAGCTGTTCAAAGAAGGGGAATATGTGCCTGCAAGAGGAGGGCAATTTCAGCCTGATATCAAATTTTCAAGAAGAAGAGGACAAAGCACAGGTGAAAAGGGCAGTGCTGGTGTATCCATTTAGACTACACAGCAAACTGCAGTGCAGGATACCTTATGGAGGGCTGTAATTTAATTTGTTAGCCTGGTGTTTTCTGTAATCAAGTTTTGTTTGGTTAAGGTAGGTTTAAAATGTCAGTCACAGCAACGGAGGTGTGAGTGAATGGAAACATCTTTGCCCAGAGTTTGTGTACAGATGTTTGAGCCTGAAGAAACTTGCCATGTGTTTTTGTAGCTAAGGAAGTGAGTAATCAGTGAAACTAGTATGGGTGGTATAGGAAAAATCATGCACATGGTCTTGGCACAGCTGTGTGCTTGCTACATTCCATGAGATATTTCATAATGGAAAACCAACTGCTCCACTAATATAGGATACCTGCATATCAGGATCATGTTGTGGAGCACCCAGGGATGTCACGGGACCGGACAGATCCCTCCAGTCCATCTCAGGTGGAAGAGAARGGCCAAAGAACTCCCCAGGCCTTAACTTAGAGAGAAGAAGATCTTCTTGGGTGTGTCTATTGCTTAATTGCAATTTTTATCCACCAAATTTTGAACGGCCAAAAAGGGTAAGTGGTTGCTAAGTCAGCAGAGCTATACAAATACCTGYAGTGGTAGAATATTTGAGTTTGCTTAGCAAAACTGCAGGCCCCAGTGCCTCAAATGGTTTTCTGCTGACCACATTCCTCCTTTGAACTTCCTTGTTTCAGAGGCTTATGTTTTTTTTGCATGTAATTTGCACAGAATATTGTGCAGTGAATGCCCTATCAAGAAATAGCAGTAAGTAGGTGCTGCCAGTCCATTGTAAACGTTTCTAGTTAAAATATTTGCTTTGAATTCATGCACACATACATTGTGTGTGTCACATTTCAACCTGGATGCCTTCAACAGTTTCTGGAGTGACCAGTATCTCACTATTGCTTATCTGTGTGTACCTCTGATTATACTGGGGTAATTTATGGCAGCTGAAGGTCAGCTCCAGAGCTTCTGTGTCTCAGAGAAATGTGTGGTGYATTGCAGCAACGTGGCTGGAGTGATACACAAGTATTAATAGCTATTATCCCCCTCAGGTGTTTAGCCTGATCCCAAAAGGAAAATAATGGACTGCATGTACTTATCACTGAGTCATTAACTACTTTTATCTTTTTAAAATCAGGTTCCTTCAAAACTGGAAAGATATTGTGTATACAGAACTTTGTCTATTCTAAGTTTTGCCATTTAAGACCAGTGCATCGAAAGCTGATGTTTCCTGGCGCGCACAGATTTTCCATGTGCTGCACTTTTCTCCCATGGTTGTTAACTGCATTCAGATAATGCCTAGAAAAAAAKGCCAGGAAAACCTTTTCTGAAACAGCTTGATCTGTGAAAGCAAGCACAGTTACTGCGTTGTGTGACTGCAGCTTCAAAAAAGGCTTCTAACTGTGCATGATGTGTGTATAATGCTTAAATAACATTAAAGGCTGGGACATAATGTGTGTGCTGAAAAGCTTCTTGTAGACAGAATATAAGAGGTCCTTTAGAACTGGGCACCACCACCTTTGGCCACAGTGCTACACTGTCTGAGTTTATATCTTTCTGTTTTTTAATAACGATGTTATTTATCACCAGAATTCTGTATTTGCTTCACCAGGTGACCAAGTCCTCAGAAAAAACAAAAACAAAAAAAAAAACAAAAACAAACAAAAAAAACCCCCCAAAAAACAACAACAACAAAAACCTTTGTTAAACTGATTATTCCTAAAGTTTTATCTCCTTCTATTAGTCAGTCCTCTGCAATTTTATCAGCTGGTGGCTGAGACATTATTGTTACTGAGGTTTATAAAACTTTACTGCCCCCAGTCCAGTGAAAGAGTGGTTGTAATCCTGTGAAGGTTTCACCTGTCCATCCTTCAGTCTGCTTTGTGTTCTATTTCTTTTTCTTCCTCCCACCCCTAAGACAATGCTCAGCTGACTTAGCCCTGTTCTTCGACCACTTTTGAGGCATTTCTTTTCCTGGAAATACTTTGCAGGTGATTTCAGAGGTGCCAATGACCAGGCCTAGACTGCCTGTGGCATCYAGCAGTGCTTCTTTCCTGCTGGAGGGAAGATCCAATGTACAAGGGAGGAGAAAGTAAAGGTGGGCAGACACCCAGACAGACATTTTAGGGAGCAGACATGCCAGGCACGCAGTAGCACAGCATATGCTCTGCTCTCTAGAAACAGCCAAGTTGAATCCCAAATCCTGGCAATTCTCTTGATGTGGCAGATCTGGTGATATAAAAAAAAWTTTCTTGCTAACTGTGTCTGTAACCCTGACTCTGGTTTTAAGTAAGAAGAGGAAATGTTTGACCTTGAACTAAACCACTATTTGACTTACTTCAGGCTTCCTTCCAAAATCTTTTCTCATTTCAAGTTATTTATGCCTCTGGATAAATGCTGCAGTGCTGCAGGCACTGAGTGGCTGCTGCCTTCCATTGTGGGGGGCACATGAATTTTGTCAGCCTGCAGCAGATCCTGGTCCATCCCACATCCAAACATTTTTGGTCATTGTGTATGAAATGGCTACATTTGCTTTTTTAGCCTCTCCTCCCCAGCTTAGAGGAGGTTCATCCATCCTGCAGCAATGCTCTTGCTTAAAGACTAGAATTATGGAGGTTTATTTAGCATCCTGGGATAAAGAAATATCCCAGGATGTCTCATTATTTTTTTTCTGTTTCACGGGTTTCCAAATATTGCAGGAGTTGCAATGTACAAATACGCACAAAATTATTTTAATTAAATACAAAAGCAAATCAAGTTCTTGAAAGTAGATTAATGAATATTCTCACTGTGAAAAACATAAATGTTTGTGTTAGCAGAGTATTTCAGAATTCATTGGAATAATATGCTCTGTATATGATCTTTTACAAAAAGCTGAGACACTAGAGTACATAATCTCTTTTTACACTAACAAGAGTTTGTAGAGAAAGGTATAATTTAGCTTTTCAAGCTCCACAAGGYGCTTCTTGCTCTATATCCAAATACAAGTGAGGAAGTGTCCCATTCCATAAGATTGAAAGGTCAAGAAGACTTCCAGAAAAAATTCTCTGTTTTCCCATGTATTCAACACGATGCTCTTTCTTAGCATTAAGCAGTGATTGATATTAGCAAATCACTGTAATCTTTGGTGCAAGTAAGATATGTAATTATTTTGGCCTATCTTTGTCTTTTTCTGCCCAAACTGTTTTCTACTAAAATAGATTTTTTTTCTTTGTTCTTGCAAAAACATATGCAAGAACAAAAACATATGCAAATGAATTTCAGTCTTGCATGTGTTTCARACCCTGTGTTTTCACCAGTCTGTTTATTTGGTGAACTCAGTCTGTTTATATGACTGAAACATTGGTGCTAAGAATCCACAAATAGCCACCACCCACCTTTATTTATAAATGTCTTTGAAAGCATTTCTACAAGGAAGATCCATTCCTGGAAGTCAACGTAAACAAAAACCTGTCTGCAGGACGGGTCAGGGAAAGAAAGGTTTTAAAGATTCCTTAAAATTCCAAGTGGGTATTTGCAAGCATTGTTGAGCAGCATTGGAACACTATAGCAGTAACAGCATCTCTTGTCCTGCCAGGAGGGAAAAAAMCCCACACTCTGCACACAGATGAGTCTTGAAGAAGTTCCCAGTGATGCCAGGCTTCTTAAACATCGTGAAGAGGGGAGGGAAGGCAAATGCTGCCTGTTTTCAGGCAAAGTTTTGGATGCAGCTGTTTTGCTCATCCCCTAATAACGCCAAGCAGTTGGGAGGTTTTCCTTTGTGCTTTGGCTGGCAGTCTGCAAGGGGAGAATCACAGCCAGCCCTGTTGCTGGTACAGCTGGGGCTGTGCTGACTCATCCCAGCCAAGGCTCTGGCTCTAGCTGTGGCACTTGGAGTTATTTATTTTCCCTTTGCTGCATGTCCTGTCCATCGGGTAAAGGTTGCTGCTATTTGTGGCAGAGCCAGTGGAAGGAGGGGTGGCTCTCACCAATGGCTATCACAGTTCACAGCCGGGCAACCAGACCCCAAACACAGCTCCTCAATGAGCTCACATAAAGGAGCTGGGCTGTGACTTGTCACCGCTGAAATTCGAGCACAGCTCGGTGCAGGGGTGATAACCTTTGGCAGGAGGTAACTTGGGCAGGAGGGGACAAGAACACAGCCACCTTCTCCAGAAGCCAGGAGGTACTGGCACCATCTGCATCTCTGTTGGTCCCAGGGTGCCCAGATCATAGCAAAGCAAAGCTTTCAGATGATTTCCCAAAGGCAGTGACAGTGTAGTGTACAAGAAATGTTCCTGTTGGCGCACGAAACCCCGGCTAAAGCCATGTGTTGACAATATTTATGAAGGAGCAGTAACAGCATTTCTCCCACTCGCCTGGGATTTCTCTCCTGTGTCAGGTTCTGTTTATTTGAGGGCTCCATAAATGTTTTCTTTTAAAAGAGAAAAAYGTTTCCTTATAATGGCACCCCAAAGGGGGAGGTGATGATTCTGATCGAGGAGATGTGGAACAAGTGGAACAAATGGCCAAGTGAAGCGATTTGATTCTGACGTGGAGTATGGAAGTTGCTAACTGAGGACTGTTTTGGASAACTTGGCTGGCCAGCATCTCTGGTATGTTTGGAAGCATCCTAAGGAGATATTTTTGTAAACCACTGGGATAAGGCAGTCTATTAAGGGTAATTTAATACTGCTGGGCAGTCATTTCAAGCCAGCGTATCTGTGGCTATTGCTAAATTGACTGTAGCAAAGATAGGAAATTCACACCAGTTCCCCCACTGCAGCAGAGAAATTTTCCATCACRCTCCCAAAGTCTAGCAGAAGCTTTCTGAAAACATGATGGTGATTCAGTCTCGTGACACTTCACTTTCTTTTTTCTCCTCTTGAGAAACCAGACCAGACTTTGAATGGAAAGATTATTATTCCAGCCCTCAGAGGAGTCTCTGGCATATCACTACATCTCACAAGGATATGTATTTGCTCTGGAAAGACTGAAATATTAATAAGATTGGAAAGAAAGGGCTTTTGTGCTAATGCAGCTGTGCTCAGGCAGCTCTGCATCACTCTGCTATGGACTTTTGTTTATTCTATCCATTTCTGCAGAAAATCCTGTGCAACCTTTAAAAATGCTTTTTGGAATTAAAATTTCTTGATGTAATTAAAGCAAACATGCTGCAGAATTGGAGGGAATGTGTGTTATATTTTTATYTTTTTCTTTTTTAAWTACCACACATATGTTGTTTCCTCCATGTCAGTACAAGGAGTTAAGTGRAAGGGTTACCCTCACCCTGGAGAGATAAGGCCAAATAAGGACAGGCTAAAACTCTTTATTGGAAGACACCAGGGAGCAAAGCTCTTTTACTCCAGTGAGGATTTCAAGAGTTTTATATCTCAGCCATGACCTTTAAATGAAAGTGCTGGACTGACAGCAGGGAGCTGAGAGGGGATTGTGTTCTCAGTGACGTCTGGGGGGTGTGTGTGGGAACAGCCCTGATGCTGCTTCTGTGCTGCAGTCAGTGTTGTCCCAAAAATGAGTTGTACCCAGAGTGCATGAAGATAAGTAGATAGATAAATTAGACAGACAGACAGATAGATAGATAGATATAGATAGATAGATAGATAGATAGATAGATAGATAGATAGATAGATAGATAGATAGATAATACATAGATGAAGAAGAAATATTTGTTTACTCCCTGCTCAGAGATGTGTGCTGGGGTAAATCCACAGAGCAGACCCCTCTCTGCATGCCAGCTCCCCACTTTTGCACCCTTCAAACAGTGACTGATCAACGTCCCCCCTGCAGAGAACAATATTAAACTGCATTCATTGGCTAAATATTTTCTCACCTTCATTTAAATAGCACTGATGTTAGCCCTCATGCTCTGTGTGGAAGGGGATTATGTGACTAAGGAGCATCTACAGCCACTGGGTGTGAGCTTAGCTGTGACAATGGCTACAGGCTAGCACAAAAGTTCAACCCAGATTCTTGCTTGTTCTTATCAACAGCTTGTTCCTGCTTTATCTCCTTTCTTGGTGGATTGATGGTGCCATCCTCCTCCACTTCTCACTTTTTTGGTAGATTTATGCCATTGTCTTGTTCTCAGGTGTCCTCACAAGGACCTTGACCCATGGTTCCATATTTCTSTCCTGCAGAGAGAGCAATTTGATTTTTCTCTGTCTCACACACAAGGAGAGGTCTGGGTGCAAGGTGTGTGGGCATGAGCTGACTCCAGAGCAGCTCACGTGTCCGGAATGACACACAGAAATCCACATCTCCCTGCCAGAACCACGCAGGGATTACTGATGGGCATGTGTTGGACCTTCAGGGAAGTGCACCCACCATTTGCCACACAACTGGCAGGATCTGAGCTCTCTGTTAAAGGAAGGATCCATMATTAACAGCTGCCTAGGAGAGAAAAATAACCCCTCAGTTGACTGATGCAGCTGTCAGCACGGCAAACTTCTTCTCTAGAAACCAGAGATGGGGTTTGTGAGGTTGAATGGACTTAAATAATGCTTCCAAAAAGAGGGTTTTGTGTGAATTAAAGGAAATATTAATAAAAAAACTTGTCTTACTTGTATTTTTTGTGAACTTATTTGTCTTATTTGGGGGTTTTTTGTGAATTTTTCTGATGTGAACTTTGAGACAATGTGTAATGCTTAATTTTGACAAAGTGGCCCATGAAGCATAAATTAATGATCTTTTACCACATACAGCCACCAAAGAAGGCCTGGAGGTACCTGAAGCGTGGCTGCCTGGCCTGTGAACCCATTGGGATGGGCACACAAGGTTTTTGCAGATTTAGAGCCCCACATAGAGGTATTAGGCCTACCCACAGGAGTTGTGATCTTATGGGATAATTTCAAGRAGTCTAGCTAAGGAATTGTATCTTCTTCTCTGATCTGGAGACTGTTTGGTAGAACTTTATATTAAATTTGCCTCAAAAATCAATAAACTTCCCCATGTCAATGASCACAGAGAAGCAGCCCACAGACCYCCACAAACTGCATAGGAGACAAAAACCTTTSATCTACAGCAAGACTAGGATTGTGGCAGTGACCTGAATTTTCTTCAACACAGAATCTAATTTTTTTTCTAGCCTTGTTTATTTAAATATGCTTAGTCATATGTCTGTGCTTATGGCAAATGTTCTATTCACACTGATGTAGTCTGTGTTAAAATAAAGCTATTGGTTTTCCACCTTGCACATCCTGTTTTCAGTGCTTCTGGAGTTCTGCTGCAGAGTTTTGGATTCTTTTAATAGACAGATTTGGTGAAATTTCTGCAGCATTGACATGTGAAGCTGCCAGAGCTCCTCTTCTTTTCTGGCATTGCTCTAAAAGCAGCTGACACCAAAGCAATTTCTCTATTCTCCCCTCTTGGCACACCAATGAATAATCCCCATCATGCCCTTAAACATCTGCATCATCATCTTCATGGTCTAGGAGGAGCAGCAAGGAGTGAAAGGTCTTTCTCAAGGCAGCAGAGACAAAGAAGGCTTATAATCAGTTCTAAAGCAGAATGTGTGAAGTGTTTTCCATGTTGAAGTGCTCAATACATATACGGTCAATTATTTTTAATTTTTTTTCTTTTTTTTTTTAGGAGTAACGTCACTGGTTGTTAAGCTCTAACAGTTCCTATAAATGCCGGAGTCGCCATGGTGACAGTATGCTTTCACAAGCTTTCAGATATAGCAGAACATATCTTTATTCATGATGTTTGGCTGCTACTTTAATTTCATAAAGCAGGCATTAAATTTACCATTGATAGCACCACTTCTGTATTCTATCACTATTTTGATTAGGCTTTGCAACAGAATGAGATGGTTGGATTTTTTTGYTTTGCTTTTTTTATTTATTCTTGCTTTGGACAGGTTTTTTACAACTTGAAAATTGTCCTTTTTTCTTTAGAGTCTCAATTTGGGGTTTTTGGAATATTTTTATTAATGCYTTCTAATGCCTTTGAATAGATAAAAAAAAATGTCACTTGTGCAAAGTTTAACCACCTCTTAAAAAACATCTTGCTGGTATTTTCTGTGTTTTGTCTTTTATGGTGAACAGCAAAGTTGCATAACCAGAAAGGAGTGATCACAAAGAATTACTGTGCATGGGGCAGTTGTGTAAAAATGAGATTCCTCCTCTGTTTACCATCTGGATTTCCTGGTGCCACAAATMCAATGTGCCTGTGCACTGCACATTGCTGCTTTTCTTTCTTAAACATGATTGGCACAAGGCAATTTTTTTTCTCCTCCTACCTTGTCATTTCAGAGTGTTTTGCCTTAGGTAGAGTTTTATGCCTTAGCACTTTTTTTTCCCTGTAGTTTTTTCTTCTGTTTAGGGTTCCAAGTTCTATCTGCCTGTTGCCAAAGCTTTTCTTCTCCCAGGAAGGGTCATTGTCAGATGTAATCAAGCAAGAAGGCATACAGCAGTGGCCCAGGTAACAAAATATAAAATCAGAGCTTTAAATCTGTTAAGGAGCTGTGATTTTCATTTCATCTTTCCTTTCCCCTGTAGTTTACAGGCGACCTGATCAAGATTATTATTTTTAGTCATTGTAGTTCTTACTGTAAACATGGAAAAATCACTTCCTTTAATGTGAAATCACATCCATTAATCCACCCTGAGTSGGTTGTGCACAAAAATGCAGCTTATTTCCCTGAGGTACTCTGGTGTGTTGGCCCTACATATCTCACTGGCAATTATTTTAATACAGTGTAAATTTACCATATGATGCAATGCTCTCAGCTTTTCTGAGCTTCTCTCTGGACTGTATAGAAAATGGGTGTTATTAAAGTAGCATAATGCTTGTGTACAGATTAATGAAAATGAAAGGTTTGAGTTGACCACAATATAAAGTTCTGGGGAATTTCAGTGATCGATGTGTGTGTTGCTGGTTACACAGCAGCAGGCACACAAATAATAAACAGAACCACAATTTGCTAAATATATCCTCAAGATCAACACAGATGGAGGAGCTTCTTGCCTGAAAGAAAAGGATAAAGCAGAAATGCCATCTACAGCAGTATATCAAGACCAGGAAGTCTCCAATGTGTTTAGGAAATAATTATTTACAACTAAAATGTGGAGTAACAACATTTCTCRTAGCCCAGGTACAGCATGTTTTGTCTCAGCTCTGAATACTGGTCCTTGCTAGGCTCCATGTCAGACACTTGGTAGTGATATCCATGATACAGAGCTCACAGTTAAATGGTATAAACTGCACAAAAATCCCCACATAGCACTCRCCACAGCCCGTGTAACTCTCAGAGTAAAAAGTCCTTGCTCCTAGTTCTCTTGGGAGGTGTCTGGGAAGTGTGGGTTATACTAACATTAAAAGAACRCATCAACATTAGAGGTGAATACAGGATTTTTTTTTTTTTCTGTGCACATTAGTATCAGCATTAGTAGAGGTTGTTGATAAACACATGAAGTCGCTCAGCTCACCAGATTTGCTCTCCCCAGTGCAGAGCAGAGAATTCTCTCTGGACCTGCAGGAGAGCCCAGGATGTGCTTGGCTGCCTTCACCACAAGGGCACACTGCTGGCTTTATGTTTTTTTCTTCACAGCAACACTGTTCAGTCATTCCAAGTGCATTCTCTTGCAATCACACTAGAAGCAGATCAGCTGCCCGAAGTCTGCCCTCATGGAGGTTAATTTCTGGGGGGTTTCTTTCACATGGGCCGATTTAAATAGTAGGGGAATTTTCTCTTTGAAATTTTCATCTCCAGATTTTCAAATTACAAAACCAGAGAGCTGATTGCAGGTAATCTAATTTTYTTGTTTTTTTCTTTTTGTGGAGAAGTGTAAGAAGAATAATTTGATGATTGAGTAATGGAAGGTAGGAAAATAGGAAAATTATATATTTCCTTTTATTTAAAGCCCCTTTCAAATCCTCTTTTTAGTCATTACCTGTTCCAAACTCTACCCTGACAAAAAAAAAAAAAAAAAAAAAAAAAAGAAAAAAAGAAAAAAATCAGACAGAAATACAGGACTAGAATAAAAAGCYCTTTTCTGCAATCAATTTCAATGGTTCCTTGGGCATGCAAGAATAGTTCTTTTCTTAATAGTGGAAGGATACTGATCTACAGTTCACTTCCCCTTCATAAAGCCGTTTGGTAAATTCTCTCAAATTGCCTGAATACCTAACTATATTCCTCATACTAGTATAGCTCTTTACTTCTCCCTATACTCTGCCTGATSTGTTTAGACCATTTTGTCTCCAACAACATTAAAGCTATGAAATGCCAAGGTATTATGTAGCAACCCATGGCAGAATTGACCTTTTCCACAGCACAACAGGGCAGTCTCCCATGTCCTGGTTTGATGAGTGTTGCCTCCACACCTTTTCATTTCAGGAGCCAGCTTTTGAGAGCAAGGATTAGTGACAAATCATTGTGGCTGCTGAAATGCAAACCCACCCAGAAGTAATAATGAAGCTGTTTTCCTCACTCTGTCTGATATCTATTTCAAATACTGAGTATACCAGAGACTTTTGGACAGGTTTCCTGGTTTTATTTTTCTAGATATAGGGTTTCAGCTCATCCACTCTGCTTAGATTGTATTGGTTTAGGTTAGGTCCACATACCTCAGTTTTTGGAGAACTTATTTTTTTTCTTTTCCCTATACAGATCCCCAGTATTCTTTTCCTTTGTTTTTTTTTTTTTTTTTCTCTTTTTGCAGAGAAAACAAGAACATATAGAAACATTTTTCTAAAAGCTGTCATTTTCTGTTCTTTTTCTTTCAGCAATTTGGAATAGGATGGGAAGAGAAAGAGGTSCCTATTTCTCAAACCATTCCCAAATTCGAGAACAGGGTCAAAGGAAGTTGTCTCAGTTAGGACTCACATTCTGCCTCATTACTTGTGAAAAGTAATTATTTCTCTGGGAAAGTTATTTTGCAATCTATAAGCCCTCCATAGAAAAGAAAATCTCATCTCAGTAGAATGATGATACAGGAAGATGAATAGCCAAACAAATACACTGCAAAGCAGAAGTTGCTAAGAGAATGTTCTTTGTTCATGACCTGTGAGCTGTTGATGTATGTAATTCAATTAAGTTTATTTTGTTTTTATTGATCCAGAACAATTTCATAGCTTTCAAGTTGCAAAATCAAGACAAGCATGTAGGATCTGTACTTTGACTTTGCTTCTTCCAGGCCCACATCTGATTTTCACTGCTACATTATGGGTAGAGTAAGTTCCCCTRAGGTCAGTTCTGTGCAGCTGAGTCTGAGTGTCCTTAGCTTCAAGCTTTGCCATACTAAATGCAAAATATGTTTTTAGAGACTGCAATCCCATTGGGGGTTGGGGGTGTGGAGGTGAGAGCACATAAGGGAATTTTCAAAGAGTGGTTAGCAGACAAAATGCACCTCCTGCCCACTGAAGCCCTGTCTCCTGCAGATTCAGAGCTAGACATGCTGGGCATTACAAACCCAAAAGTCATAGCATGTACAAAGCCTAAGAGGGAACCTATTAAAGCACCACTTTTCTTTCAAATAGAATTGCCTGCCTTCTCAAAAATGGTCAAGAGTTGCTCTTAGTAGTGCCAAAATGCTTATCATGGAGGCCTTTTGTATRGTGAGGCAACCAGTGTGTTTTCTATTGAGGTTATCACAAAGGTGTGATCACTGACACTCTGTTCTTCTTGTCCACACATCTGTTCCTTTGGATTGTGCACAATAAAACAAAATTTGACTCTGTGCCCGATGAAGAATCCAAGGACAGTACAAACTGATGGCTTGCAACAATGGGTGCTTGATCATTAAAACTAGGGTTTTGTGTAACTTGGAAGAAGTTGAGYGCTATTGTTAGGACAAAAAAAACCTTTCTTCCAACTTTAAACACCAGATAAGGCAAGCTCTTTTGCACCCAGATAAATGTAAAGAAGCAATTACTTGGTTGTTTGGTTTTACTAGCTATATATAAATAAACTGCAGACAGGTTCATAGATCTACCAGAGAGTGACACACAGTACAAACTGCCAGCTTAAGTCAAAATCTATCAGAAGCAGCATGAATCAAAAAGAGAAATACTTTGGGAAAGAAACAAAAAACCTAATCTGGCATGTGCATGCAGCAAAGATAAAAACACAGGCAGAGGCAAATACTGACCCTTGTGCTCTGCACACAGCGTTCATCACAGAGGGGTGAAGTGGCAGAGAGCAACTGCAGACATTCAATGTGAGACCCTAACCCAGAAAAAGTGAACCAGTTTGCTCTTAGCTGACCTAAGCCTGCAGGAACATAGAGCTGCCCTTGATGCTTCATTGCAATGCTAAATTTAATGTAAGATGAAAAAAACCCMMAAAAATTAAAGAAGCAGCTRTTTCTATTTTGTTTTTAATCAGTGGACTTAATCCAGATGCGGCAGAGACCAYTTCAGGCAATTCATCTGCATCTTTCAGTATGCCAGTAAAAATCATACAGGGAAAAAAGCTCATCATTCATGGAAATTGTTCTTGTCTAACATACCAAGAGCCATTCAGTTCAGAGTACAGCTTGTTTTTCCTCTGACCCTCTTCTGAAGCATCACCCTTATTTATCATATCTGTTTCAGCTGAAGTATAAAATTAACTCCAAGCTGAACAATTTCTACTGTAATAATTCTGTCTGGAAAGTGTGGGGGGCAGATGAAAAGCATTCTGTGTGATCAGCCATAATGAGACATTTCAGGTGGCTCAGATGGGATGGTCATGGCTTGAACGTGAAGTGTTCATTTATCCCTGGTGTTTCTGCTGATGGACTGGCAGCAGGAGAGTCTCAGCTCCTTCACCATTAGATGACTCTGTTTGATTATACAGTTTTCAGAAGACTTTTAAGAAGATCTGTCAGAAAAATAAAGCCAAATTGGTCAAAGCCCTTTCGGGAGAGAAGAATGCCTGGAAGGATGATGGGAAAAATGGACTTTTTTCACACTGTATCGATAACCTATTGATGTCCCAAAAGCTGGTAGCTCCACAATGTAAGCAGGATAATAACTGTGACCTTTTGTGAGTACTTGTATGAACATTGATTTAATTTCTGCRTGTGAGGTTTTAAAAACTGTAATAAAGTGTTTAGTAAGTGAGGTGTTTTTTCTCCTCCCCTCCCAYTAAAAACAGAATTAAATCTGTGTATTACAAGTAATGGGCAGACATACTGCAGTACTTGAAGTGTTTACTATAATTTCCCTAAAAGTATTAAACTTTTGGTAACCYCATTATTAGTAATATTCAGGCAGCTACTTTGAGTTATTTTGTATACCCAAGAATTTGCTTTTTCCTACTTTTAAAAAGTTATAAATAAAACAGTTCTTTTGACATTCATGGTAACTTGGAAAACAAGATGTAAAAATTTCCAGTGTATCTGATCCATTTATCTACTCCATCTTGTGCTGTCATTTTATTCATGTGTTTCTTCTCCACATTATAATGATAATAATTGACATYTGCAAGATATGAGGGTGCTAGATATACCCATAATAATCAGATAATGTAAAATTGAAACTGAAATTAACCAATAAGCTCAGTGAGGGGGGTTTTGTGTTATTAATGTCTATATTTAGAATACATAAACATATTTAGTATTATTTAGTATTCTAAACATATTTAGAATACTGTAAAAGGACAGAAAAATATAATCACTAGCCTATAAATTTGGTAAGTTGCCCAACTTTCAGTCATCACAATGCTGGATTTAAAAATTTTACAAATTATTCTGACTTTGGGACTATATTTGGGATTCCAGCAGGCTTTGATAAAACCTAATACACAGTGTTAACATATGTGAGACTGCTTCAACTATTTCCCAGCTGATTCCTGAGGAAGTGCTCACCTCACTTGGTGTAAATGTCAGAGACTGTTCTGTGACCTTGTTACGACATGGCTGACTCCCATTCTTCCTTACCAGGATATATAAACAACTCAAGATTTATCCTCTAGGGCCAGAAGTATTTTAAGACATATATTTGGATCACTGCTGGCTTCCCTTTTCTTTTCTACCACAACATCTGGCTAAGGAGTTCCTGAGCCTCCTTTTTAATGCTTACCACAGTTTGAACTGAACCTGAGGTGGATAACATTGCTTATTTAAGACTTGTTTTGCATCTTCCCAATAGTGTGACCCACTGGTGTCAACTTTGGTGGACAGAAGTGCGGATAGACTGTCTCGATTTCTCCACAGCTCCTTAGAGCCCCGAGGAGCAGTTTTATCTGTCAGTAGCTGACACATCCTATGCAACACTGCATCAGCTGTGCCAGGCACACACCTTCCTCTCGAGGCTATGAGGAAAATGCTGAGAGCCTGCACACCTGCTTAATCCTCCTGAGCCCCGGAAGCGCCATGAATCAAACATGTCAGGCCTGGATCAGGCCCAGGAGGCTCACAGTTGTAATCAGAGTCATGCTCCTCAGTGCCCATTGGTAGTGAAAGGATGAGCTTGAAAACGCAGCCCAGAGAGTGGGAGGGAAGGCCTGCAGGGACAGGTCAGGATTACTCAGGTGGGGACTGAGCAAAGGCAGACCAAGTGCCGTTCAACAAAGAAGGTTTGGGATTGTGCCCCTGGGATGGTGCAAGCCTGGATGCACAAACAGACTGGGGAATGAGAGGCTGGGAAGCAGTGCCAGGAAAAGGGACAGGGGTCCTGGTCGGTGGCAGTGTCCTGGAGCCAGCAGGGACATCCCTGTCCTGGGGACACCAGGCCCAGCATGGCCGGCCGGGCCAGGCAGGGATTGTCCTGCTCTGCTCTGGACCGGGGAGGCCTCACCTGGAATATTGGGTGCAGTTCCAGCACCACAACATAAAAAAGGCATTAAAGTGTCAGAGTGTGCAGAGGAGGCCATGGGGATGGTGCAGGGCCTTGAGGGGAAGCTCCATGAGGAGCAGCTGAGGGCGCTGGGTCTGTTGAGATGGAGGAGAGTGAGGGGAGGCCTCAGTGCAGCTCTGCAGCTTCCTCATGAGGGGAACAGGAGGGGCAGGCACTGATCTGTGCTCTGTGGTGACCAGGGAATGGCCTGAAGTTATGTCAGGAAAGGTTTAGGTTGGATATTAGGAGAAGGATCTTCCCCCAGAGGGTGGTTGCACACTAGAACAGGCTCCCCAGGGAAGTGGTCCCAGCAGAAGTCTGACAGAGTTCAAGAAGCTTTTGGACAATGCTTTTGGACACATGGGGATTCTTGGGGATGCAGGGTCAGGAGCTGGACTCAAGGATCCTTGTGGGTCTCCTCCAACCCAGCATATTCTGTGGTTCTGTGACAGGACACCAGAGCAGCCAGGAGGACAAAGCAGGCACTTCACTGCAGCCACTGACCTCTGGAGGGAGGAGAGCTGTGCCGTGGAAGATAGCTTTGGTTCAGCACTTTCTCTGAACATTCATTTCCTGTAATCTGAGTTCATCCTGGGCTTTCTATTGTCTTTTTAAGCTTTATTGAGGATGAGATAAAACAAAATTCTYGAAGGGGAACCTTGGTGTCAGGGACAAAGGTAGCTGCTGCCACAGGTGAGTACATTGTCCAGGATGGWAGGGTCGTATATGTGCTATTACTGGGAGATTTCTCCTCATGATCTCCTTGGTTTTCAGCCTCTCCTTACAGTGTAAAACAAATCATGGCACATCTGGACTGCAACTATAGGCTATTTAATGCTCCCATTCAGATAGAATTTCTTTGCCAGCTTTTGACATTTACAAGACTGACTAAACTTTGGTCTTTCCTGAGCAGAAAATTCCATGTTCAAGCCCAAACTATTACATCAGAAGTGCGGCAATTTCAGTAAATGCAGTAAATCTGCCTTTATTTACCATTCAGTTCAAGGTTTYGATAATGAATGAGACCAAAAAAAACCAAAAGATATACTGGTGTAAACTGGTGCAGTTTCTTACTAGAGTAACTCTGACCTAAATTACTCTTGGCAGTAGGCTGAACATGGAAGGGATGTATGAAAAAGTCTTTGGCTCACACAGATTGGTTTGATCACCCTTCCTGGCAGTCCTACTCATGTAGTGATGATAAAGGTGGCTTAGTTAATCATTAATTAATGAATTAAAATATAATGATAATCATGTCAGTTACACTTCAGAAACATGTATTTCTGCTAAAGAGTGAAAAGCTGACCACTTAGGCTATGGAACAGTTGCATGGCAGTGTGCAAAGCAAATTTGTGTGTGGTGGTAGCAGGCTGCTTGATTTGAAACCACACATTTTACTGGGTGCAAAATGTAAGGAGAAGTACATGATTGACACAGGTCTCTCCCTGACTGGGTGGTGTGCACTGSATCTCCCTGAAGAGGCCCTCTGCTCAAAGATGCTTTTAGGAATAGGGTTAATTCTCTGTCATGACMAAAAAATGCAACAGAAAGACAGGGAAGCATAGCCAGAAAGAAAGGAGAAATTATCAATTTCACATATACTAACAGAAGTAGGACATGACCACACACAAAAAAAAACCAAGAGTGAGGAGCAACAGAGCAACCTCAACACGAAGAAACTACATGAAACCACGTGGTTACACTGAGAGATCTCCTCCATWACTGAAAAAAAATTTACTTTTGATTACCAGAAACCTGCTGGTGCCTAAGCAGCATTTTAAGCTCTACCTGCTGTTGTAAAATGGAAGCTCAGCATAAGTAGAGTTGCTGGTTATTTACAATATTTTTGATAAAAAACTGCAGGGTACTGAAGTGACAGAGGTGCTGCACTKTCTTATGTACAACAGGCTGTTTTAGAAAGAATAGAGGTTGCTTCCTATTTCTTTGGGTGTATCCTTTCAGTGGAGGAGAGACTGTTTCCTGCTCTTTTTGTTACAGAAGAGTTTAAGCTAACCAAGCACTCTTTAGAGCATATACCAGCTTTTAAAACACAAGCCTGTGAGATTGTTAGATGTTTTTCAAACCACAGATGGTTATTTGAATTGGGTTTTGTGAGTTTTTTTTTCTGTGGTAGCAGTTTATGGCACACCCTGTCTGCAGTGGTGATGGMAGAGAATGCAMAAGGTGCACAACACTGCCTGTGCCATGTTAGTAAGAAAGGATGCTAAGCCTCTTACATTAAAGGTTTATCTTAAGGAAAAGCTCCCACTTGCAGTTGGGAACTGCCACCCAACCAYTTTATGACATCAATAAGTGCGTTTTCTTCCCTGCAAACATTTTATCTCAAGTGGCACATCTTGGAATTAGAGACTCATGGAATTGTCAAGATTGGAAAAGACCATTAACTCAGCATTACCATTTTCACCACTAAACTGTATCCCCAAGTGCCCCATSCATGTGTTTTGACCATTTCCAGGAATGGTGATTCCCCAGGCAGCATGTTCCAATGCCTCACCCCACTTTCAGCAAAGAAATTTCACCTAATTATCCAATCTAAACCTGCCCTRRCCCAGCCTGAGGCTGYTCCCTCTGCTCCTGTCCCTGTTCCCTGGAGCACAGCCCGACCCCCCCGGCTGTCCCCTCCTGGCAGGAGCTGTGCAGAGCCACAAGGGCCCCCTGAGCCTCCTTTGCTCCAGGCTGAGCCCCTTCCCAGCTCCCTCAGCCTCTCCTGGGGCTCCGTTCCCTTCCCAGCTCCGTTCCCTTGCCTGGCCACGCYGCAGCCCCTCCATTCCCTGTGTGAGGGCCCAGAGGTGCCCCAGCCCTCGAGGTGCGGCCTCAGCAGGGCCGGCACAGGGACGGGCCCTGCCCCGCTCCTGCTGCCGCCCCAATCCCCTCACCCTGGTCCTCAGTGAAGAAATTAAACAGGGCTGGCCCAAGTACAAACCCCTGAGGAGCCCCAGGGGTGCCCAGTCCCTGCTGGATGTCACTCCACTCCCCACCACTCTCCAGCCCAGCCATCCAGATAGTTCTTTACCCAGTGAACACTTGACCTCTCCAGGTCATGAGCAGCCAATTTCTCCATAAGAATCCTGTGGGAAAGCATGTCAAAGACTTTAATAAAACCTCCAGAGCCTTTCCCTCACCCCCTAGGTAGATCATTGTCATAGGACCAGATCAGGTYAGTCAAGCAGGACCCACCTTACCAAAATCCAAGCTGTCTGGGCCTCATCCCCTGGTTGTCCTGCCTATGTTAGCACTCAAGCTGATTTTAGCAGCTGCTAGACAGAAAAGTGTTAAAAGACAGGCCCAGCTGACACAAAGGGTTTCTAATAAAAAAAAAGTCATGCTCAAATAAAGGGTAAGATAGACCATTATCCACCTGGGGTGGGAGATGTGCAGGTGTCAGGGAAACACTGACTSACTGACCCCATGTGAGGTTCCCTAGAGCTGGGAGAGTTTCTGTGAGATGATGAGGGTTAGTTAGGAAACCTGAGAGAAGGGTGTAAGAAGGAAGTATCCTCTAGTAAACTAGAGGATATGAGAGCTCTGTGGCTGGCCAAAGTCTCTGACTCACAGCAGAATTGCTGTTTTTGAGCTGGGACAATATCAGATGTCTCTGATTCTTAGCAGAACATCTTTAGTCCTGGAAGGACAGAGGGAAACATGGGTGACATGGGCAGATACCTGAATGTAAACTGAAATTTCTGGTGTTCTGTTTCTTTGTTCATGGGACTGCCCACTCAAAGTAGGCAGTTGAGGAGAAGAAAAGTTGTTTTGGGATGCTCACTGCTTCTAAGAAGGAATCTTCTTAATAAATGCAGAAGTGGTTTACAGTCACTTGGTTGTTTGTTTTTTGGGGTTTTTTTTCATATGATCAACAGAAGAGCCAGGCTCTAGGACAAATTACAGTCCCAAATTTGCTGCAGCTTAAGGGTGATGAAGGTCACAGAAAATGGTGCTTTGTGGTAGAGACCAGTCAAAGTCCAGCTCTTGGAAGAAATAGGGTGTGTGGTCTTGAGATCTGGTGGGGTTTGCATGATGTTAGGACACTGAATGTATGAAGGAAGACAYCAAACTGAATATAGAGATCCTGTGGGATATGTACCACTAAACAGAACCAGGCTTTGCCCAGCTGGAGATGAAAAGTACTGCCCTATACCTCACAAACTCTTACAAAAAGTCTGCTGTGCTCTATGTCTACGTACAGCTAGAGCTGGTAGAGCTGATCTGCTGACTGCCTCACTGGGACCTGTGTTTGGCTGTTCTTTTGCCTAATCATTTCAGGTTTGTTTGCCTCCTACTTCTGTGTGCTTCACACTTAATTTACAAGTGGCTAAAAGCCAGTTCCTGTGAGAACTTAGTCCCTTTGCAGACGTTCTCAATTATTTATGCCTTTCTTCAACAGTGAGTCTATTGTTCTTCTGCCCTGTCTGCAATGAATCCTTGTCTCCTCTGTGTGAGGAGTATTCTGTTATACAAGGATGCTCCATTATTTTTTTGCAATAGCTGGTCTCAAATTACCACGAAGCTAGACAGTTTTTGTAGGTGATGATTTAAAGAGATCTTATTTGGAGCACATAACTATGATGCAGTGGGCAGAGTAATAACTTTTACAGGAAAGAACGTACATGGGGGAAAGGAGTGACTGATGCCCCACTAAGCTGCAAACATTTGCTAGATTATTCATAGAAAATGAATATAGTSGTGCAAATCCCAGTTGTTTTAGGGATAGAAATGATGAATCTGTTTTCTTCTGCTTTCACCTGTATGCAGTATCTGTTTTCASTTATCCTCATAATATTCTCCACAGGTGACTAGGTCTCTACCTTTCTTAATTGCTTTAATTAATATGTTTTCCTTCTCCTGTCTTGAAAAATGTTGAGTTTTGTTAAGCACAAGGCTATTCTGCCTGTGCCTACTGGCAGGMAAGTTTATTATTGATCACACATGGTGCTTCTGCTGTGCCTTTTTCTCCCAATTGTCTGTTGAAATTTTGCTTGATCCTGTTCAGCATTGATTGCTACACTGTGCTCCAGTTAAATGTAGAACATTCCTCTTAGGTCTTGTATTACGACTTCTCCCATTTCATTCTTCTTTTAAAATAGTTCTTTTAGTCTTACCTGTCTCATTCAATGTGGTCTCCTTGCTTGTCTTCAGRTAACTTCCCTCAGCTGCTTTTTAGCTTTTGTTACAATTTCTATTAAATGTCTTCTCTGTGATTGAAACATTTATGCAAATTTTCTACTCTGTTCACATTGAGTCCTTATCTAACGAAACCATCCTTCCTTCTCTTGTCTTTCTCAGACTGAAAACTGAAGGAGAAAAAAACTTAACAGGACATCCGTTTTTTCACAAMGGATKWAAAAAAAAAGGAAAAAAATCAATGYATGTCCTACTGGACAATGCTGAAAGTCATCCTAAGAGAGTTTTAGGCAARRAATAGTGATACAGATGGCAGAAGGTACAAGAGGATGGTAAATGAGTACAAATATATTTTAGGTCAAAGGTTATCTTTCCCTTTACATTCTTAATTTTATTTAGTGAGCTATTTGTAGTTATCTAACCATTTCTAGCAGAGAACCTCCTATTTGATGAATTCTGCATATTGTTCAAGGGAATGTGCTCTGTATGGGTCTCTTGCTGGCTACACCTTCTGTCTTTAAATCTCTAAAATTAATTATGAGACCATCRTTTTTCTGCAGCTATTACTAAGTTAAGTGAGTCTTACAGAGATAAAGCAGAAGGGGAAAATCATTATTTTGTCCACAGTCATCAAAACCAGGCAGAATTTTTGGCACATATATATACACTTATGCTTAATAATAAAGTTTGATGGGGGGGGGGGGGGGGGGGGGGGGGCGAGCGTGGTTCTTGCAGCTTTTGAAGCCAGTAAAATTGTCCCAGAAGCAAACCTGCTTCAATCTTATTGTGGCTAAGATGGAAATTCTCCATCCTAGCATTCTCAGTTTGCTTATTTTGCCACATGGAGGGATGAAACTGGTGAATTTGAGTAAGGATATATATGGGTTATGTACCTTGGTCTTCTTCTGTGTCAAAGCACAAAATTAAAATGAAGAGTCAAAGCACCTTGGAGTAAAAAAACAATCAGAAATCATGTTGGGRTGCTTCTCTAAGAGTTTGACTATTTATTTCTCAAGGTTGGGATATGGGTGGACAAAGTTAAAAATCTCTGCTCTGTTTGCAAACAACAGGTGGCAGTTTTGAATTACAGTGTCCCTACATATACAACCTGGTATTGCAGAACCCATAACTTTCTAAACACTTCAATATTTTTTTACTTTCTAAAAGCAGCGATGCTTSACTGCAATATAATTCCTTCTTGGACCTCTGCCTGTTGAAATTAGCAACAATTTTTGGTGATTTCTTTTAACCTTCATGCATGGTGGTTCTCTCACTGCCCATCTATGGGCCTGTAATGTGTTGGTGCTTTGCAAAGTTGTGTTCACAGTTTTCAAAAATACACTTGTTAGTGAAATGGAAGAGCAATGGCTGCCTAGAGCTGTGTCTGAATAGGAGACTGTTCATAGGAAAAACCTTKCCCACTGGTGAAATTACTGTGTCAAAAATGTTTTCAAAGGTTGAAAAGGCACTARTATCAATGCTGTAAAAGCACTGATATTGATATATGGTATTTTCTTGCCCACAGCCAATAAATTATGAACTTTCTGTGGTAGGCTCAGTCTGTTTTGCAGCTGTAAGCTGTTGTGTTTTAGCTGCTAAAAACCTCATAGTGAAAAGTTCATGACGTGATGACATAAAAAAAAAGAGGAAGGAGGTGAGTGTTGCTTTGTTCTAAGTGAATCAGAAAGTTTCTTCTTCTGCACCACTAGATTTTAGTCGTTTTATTACTTTATTTCTTTCTAGTCATTTAGGAAACTTGGCTATGAAAGCAAGGAATTAAAAAGCTGTGATATTTTTTCCTATAATCTGGGTAAAAACACTGATCCTTTYAAACTCAGACTGTATATTTGCTTCAACTGCAGTAAAAAGAAGCTTGCATGCTAGGAACCTTGAGATTTCTGTGTTATAGGAGGTCAGGAAAGCAAACTGACCAAAAGAACTCTAGATTCAGACACTAGCTCTTCATAAAATTATATAAATTGCCCAGGTTTCGTGCATCTTCTGTTATATAATTCTCTGTTTTGAAAATGAACTTCAGCCTTGTTGCCTTGAAGCTGGGGGAAGAAAACATTAATTAGCAAGAACAATGTAGTACAGTTTAACAATGTAGAAGTCAATGAGGTATTAATTCATTGAAATCCAAACAAAACCYCTGTAAAGTCAACCAAAAAGGGGTGGAAATGGGTGGGAAAGGATGGAAAACAAGGCAGTGATTTATTCTTATAATTTGTGGTGAAGACATGGAAAAAAACCATGCCCAGCACACGCACTCAGCAGAAATCTCTCTAGACAGAGACACAGGGGAAAAAATGTTGTCTGCTGAGCTAACACATTGCTTAATCAAGATTTCACAAGCAGAATTCCTCCTTGCCACTTGGAGAGTGATTAAATTTTGGCTGAACACATSTGATTATTGTAGAAACCTAAGCTAAGAAACTAAGCTTCTGCAATTATGTGACCTGTCTCCCTTGATTATTAAGACATTTTAAGCTTTCCATGGATTTCAAAACGGGGACAAGAATCTTGTAGATGAGTTTCCACAYAGGCAGAAGGTAGAAGAAAGCCAGCATGCTAATTATGGTATCCCATTTAACCTCATCAATTTGAGTTCTTTTCTACATAGCCATCAGCAAGAGTTAATCACAGGTATGTCGATCAGAGAGATGTAGATCATTTAGATCAACACTTCCTTACTGTCTTTTCATTTGGGAAGGGAAGTCTCTGAAGGCAAAAAAATAAAATAATCAGAAAATGCTGGTGGGCAGTAGAGAGTTATGAGTTGGAATTCCTGATGTGCAAGTAAAAAGGTGAAGTAATGATGGCTCACTTAGTTTTGCTGTTTCAAAGACACATCTATTAAACTCAGTCTTCTGTGTGTAAAAGCAAATTACAGTTGTCTTTGCAGGTTTTAAACTGCTGAAAGTACTTTAAACCTGACTTTGGAGTCACTTTTGGCCTATTTGATTTCATTAAATTATGACCCACAGCCCATGTGTTCTCAGCTGGAGCCTCCAAACCCCTCAGTGAAAACAGACAGCACTGGAARATCAAAATTAAGAAATAGTGAGTTTCACTCATGACAGAAATCCTAGCAATTGTCCTTTATTTTCTAGGTTCAAAGAGAAAATTTGCACTCTAAATCAAGTGGGAAGGGGAGCACTTTGAAAACAGTTTCTCATTGCTAACATCATAAATAACAACAAAAATGAAAGTTCTTTAGCCTTTGCTCATATATCACCTGTAGAAACATAACCTGAGCTTAAGTAAATACCTGGATTAATTAATTAGAGAAATAGAATTCATTTATTGGAAAAATGAACTAGGGGTATACAGCCCTGAGCAACACATTTGTCAGACACAAAATTAATGGATATAGCCATAATTTTTGARAATAAAAGAGACTGAGATGTAATTATTTCATTAATGTTCCAGACCTAAAACTGCAGATGCTCAGAATGGATTCCATAGCAGGTTACCTGTTTTTCTAATATTTAAAAGTACAGCTTCCAGAAAAGTCAGTGAAACTCTTTAGTTACTTCAGCCATATCTGTACTCTTCAAGCATTTTTGGATTTTCCTGTGTCATTTTTTATTTGGGAGGTCAAGATAAATTTTGCATGTATCTTGATTTATGTTGTCAAGTATAATTTAGATGTGTAAGCAAAATCTGAAAGTTTCCATTGTCTCTGAGCCACCTCTTGTGTTTAGTCAGAGCAAGGTAAATAATCCAGATCTTACAGTACTGCTGTACTTTTGTAGTAGTGCTCATTGTGCTGATTCAAACACAGCAAGGTTGGAAATAAACATGTTTGTAAGCTAAYATGTTTGTAAGTAAATATGTTTGTAATGTAATAGGGCTAATTGTGAACTTTCTGTGAAAAAGTTCACAGAGATGCTGTGAACTTCCTGTGAAAAGGTTTCATCAGAGATGCTAAAGAGACTGATGGATGATGCTTCTAGGCTCTAAATGCCATTTAAAATGCCAGTCATTAGCTTACAGCTGATCTGCTTGTCTCCTGTGAGCCACAGATTGTGCCAGCATGTCACAGATAACCATCTCATGTCAGAGCTGGGATCATTATTGGCTCTTGTCAGGTGGTTTGCATCTCGTGTCCCTGATAAGTGAAAGGGCTTATCAGTTCTGATAGCATTCTCTTGATAGAAATTGATCAAAACACTGTGAATAGTGGGTGCTGCTTTGGACATTTGGGCTCTATTTTAGAGCACCATGATGATCAGYTCGGGCAGACCACTAAAACATTTGTGAGAGGACATTCCTGAGAGAAAATTTCCCTCTCTTTCTGTGGAAGTAGAGCTACAACTTCACCAAAAGACTCTTCGGGATGACAGTAAAGATACACCAGAATCCCCCAGACAAGCTTGGAACAAGCATAAAAAGGTGCCAGAGGAAAGCAGGGGTAATAAATATTGAAAGCTCTGACATCTGCAGCTCATTGTGTCCCATGAAAACAAGGCTAATCTCTTCACCAGAGAAGCCACAAAAACTGGATTCCAGCGTGTTGAATTGATGGGAGATTTCATCACTGCATTCAGTGGGAAGAACAATATTGCTGAGGGCTTGCAGTCTGTTAGCGTCCCTCGGTTTCTGTCCAAATGTGCTTGGTGGAGCTCAGGTGATATGGGCAGGCATGAGGAATAATCCAAGGGGCAAGTGGGCCTGCAGCCTCAAGTGGAAAAATCAAGACTTTATGGTTTCTGCCAGGATTTTGATAAGTGACTCACCCCAGGAGAGCCTGAGGGCACGGTAAAGTCCTCTGTTGCAAGTTTATAGTTACATCTTGTTGAACATCAAAAATATTAGGCACCGTTTTTGCCTTATCTATGGATTTTTAGTCATGCTACTGAATTCATAATAAATTAATAAACCCACGTGAACTCTCTGTRGGTTTTGAAACCATTTTGTGCAGGAATCACAGAATCCTTTTATAGAACAGAGTCTCTGTGCACTCATACTGCTGTATGTTGTTTGATTTCAAGGCTATGAATTTGTCAGCCTGTTTATTAAATGTCAAAAAGTGCCTCATCAAATAGTTTTCTTAATATGCTGTCACTTCAGATTCCTGACAAAAATTATGACACTGTGGGAGGGAAGTCTATTATCTCACAATTCACCTTTGTTTGGCAATGTCAGTGTTGATCCATTACAGAATAAATATTTTGAAACCCTGAGGTTTTTGAAAAGCATAATCAATTTCAAAATGCTGGGTACTCAGCAGTTTTCTAGGTTGTGATATCTTACTTGATTTTTCAACAAACTGCACTTCTACCTATGACTTATGAAATGTGAAAATCAGTTTGATTTTCTGGGAATTTGGAAGACTGGGATACCCTTGTGTAGTACTTCAAACCCAGTCGATTCAAAATTATAGATAACGATATGACTTTGCAAGTGCAAAATTTAAATCTGGAGCCTGTGATCGAATCCAATTGCACAGAGAGACATTCCTTTCCAAATTTGGTTTCCATGTAGGCACTGTCCTGCTGAAAGTGAGCTGTGAATCTCCAGGGCCTCAGCAAACTCTGGCACTATGCCCTCCATTGCCACACTAATTATGAGTTACTCCTTTTAGTATTCATTTGTGTCACATTTAACATAGGTGTGGCATGTAGGTCAGCAGAACTGCCTTGCCYGTGGGGCCCAGTAATATATTTTTTCCTCAAAAACAGCCTTTTTTTTTTTTAGGATAAACTGATTGCTTAAGATTTGTCTCAAAAATGGTGGGAAAATTTTACCTTACTTAACAGTAAGGTAAAATTTTGGGCTAGTCTTTTTCAGCCAGTAGCCAAAAAAATTTWAAAAATATATTCAGGAAAGAGAGGTTTGAATTACTCATCAATGGTAAGAAATAGTTTTTCAAAGCAGAAAATATTAAGAAAAAAATACCACCATGCTCCCCAGTCCTATACTAAGTTAACACACATCTATAATATATTATTATTATTATATATATCTATAGTATTAGTTTGGAGGAGGTAATATAACAGGGTTGAAATGAAAAATTTTATGTTTGAATAAACACATATTGCCTTTTCATTCTGATCTGCTTTGAGAATTCTTATGCTGCAGACCAGTGGTTGAATCAAATGGAAAGACACATGCCTCTGATCAGCCAAAAAGGAGGCTGCACTCATTAAATATTCAATTCCAAGTAGGCTCTGCCCGAAAGCAAAATAATATAATACTGGAGCTGAATGTGTTCACCAGCTTTGCCAGCTATGAGTGAGTGTGGGCTGAATCATGACAGTTCTCCTCATTGTTATGAAAGCTCAAAACATTTCTAAAGAACTGTTTTCCGTCATGAAAATTGATGTTCCCTCAGTGTCTTCTGTTGGCAAACCATCACTTCTGGAGTATTGTTTCCCATGGGTTAAATTTTAAATAAATCATGACACTTTGTCAGTTGGCATCAGCCTTGCTTGCAGGGTGCCTGTTTGGAGCTGCATTTCGGACTCCTCATCCCTTTTCTTCCAGGTTTTTACCTGCAGGATGTACTCCACAGAGATGTGATACCTCTTGTTTCTGCTCATCTTTCTGATTCATTTCCACCACACAGAACAGAACTTGGTTTTTATTACCTGGCAAGAACAAAAATATCTTTCCAACTGGCCTAGCTATTGTGATCATGTCCTTAGCAATGCATGGGAGATGGAGAGGAGCTGAGACATCTGTGAGGCTGAAAGCCACAACCTGAAGTGATTCCCTCCTGCTTGTGGACAGATGGGAGGTTGTTTCTGTGCAGGCTCACAGAGCAAAGGTTCACACAAGATACCTAATATTAGACAGCTTCTTTTAAAAATCATAGTTCTTTTTAAATCGTAATTCTTGTAAAATCATTACTCTTTCAAAATCATAATCACATCTTCTTTTAAAATCTCAGTGACAACATAATTGTCCACAATGCGATTGTGAGTGTATTTGCAGTGAGTGTAAAAATTACACTATTTTGAGAGAAATAAAGCAGACTGTTCACCTTCAGAAGCCACTTTGATTAGGAGAACAAGCATTGGGCATGGAAATAATATTTTAAAATTTTKTGTGTGTGTGTGTGTAGGGAATACTGAGGCTACCAGCACAGTGAAAGACAGTTTTCTTGCTAAATGTTTAATTATTAAGAGGTAGAGCCTTGTTTTGGCTGCATAACAGTTGCTGTCTCTTCTTAGGGGCTGTCAAGAGATAAGAAACTGCCACGAGGCTCTAAATTATATTGGAAGAAAAGGTGGTCTGTTAACCAGGCAGGTCTGGCAGCAGCTGCATGTTACAACCATGGGAGCTGCAGTTCCAGAGTGGACAGGCTGTAGGTCACTGTGACACCCACATCAAAAGGAAAGGAATTATAAAAGGGTTAAAAAAATGGATTATAAAATGGTTAAAGGATGCACTAATAATGATCCATCTACTCCAGTCACTAGAATTGGCACCCCTGCTAAAGGCATTGTGCATGAAAGATGTTGCTGATCAAATTGTTAGATATGGTTATTTTATATAAATGTATAAATATAAAAATATATAAAATATATAAATATGTATTCACATTCACATTTATATTCACACTTACATCTACTTTATATTTACTGAATAGTTATATTCATATAACTATAACTATAACTAACTGAATAGTTATATTCATAGTTATAGTTATAGTTACTTTATATTTATATTTATGCTTTATTTTTATTTTATTTTTTATGTATAGTTATATATTAAACCATAATTTTATATATATGTCTATATATAGTTATAATATAAAATAGCATAATTTTAATGTGCTGCAGAAGACCCAAGAGAGAAAGGATTATCCTAGACACCTCTGATGGTCACATAATGTGCTGTGCTGAAAATCAGTCTGGGCTAAACAGTTGGACTTTAATTCCATTGGGTATTGCCATGCCATGAGGATCTGAGCACTAATAAAATGATTTTTCAAAGCATCCATTATGTTTCACATAATCTAAAATATCTTTCTGATAAAATAGATGTTTACATTTTTTTTTTCCACTTGTGGTTGTGACACTGCAAAAGACCATTGGTTTTATGAGATATCTTGGTTTTTTTGAAACAGGCTGTGAGATTGTCCAGCTAACTGTGTGCTTTACCAAACTCATCCCACTGGGTGTAATATTTCTCATTTACCTCATGGGCAGAAGGCTTCTGTGACTATAACTGTACTATTCTGGGACAAAAAAAGTTTTATTTTTAAATGCATATGAAAAGAAGTAGAACACTCTTTATAATTATCCCTTCAAAACCTGAAATTACATCTTTGTCAGYTTTCACTTTTCTTTCACAGAAGACAAAAAAACAATCATTAAAACAATTTCCATGAGAAGATTACAATTCCTGGATTTAGTAATTGAATTTCAGGTGAGAAAGGAAATTACTTTCATGGTGATAGCAAAATGTAGAAATAGAACCAAAAAAATCWAAGTCCCTGAAATTTGGGTCAGCATAAGCAGAAGTATAGAAGCCTCACAATCCTTAATTTAGTAGATGGGAGCATTTTATTTTAATTATTTTCTTGTGCTGTTTAGTACCAGTGTRAAATCAAGAAATGAGAACTCAGTAGGAAAATAACTTTTGGATCAAGACTATACATTTACATTACAGATTTTATAGAAAATGGGAATGTAAACATTTCATGCACAATTTTTATTTCTATTACTTCTCCCTTTTTTTTTTGTTACGAATGCTCCCAGAATTGACATTCAGATGAATTTTCTTGAGGGGGGGAATTATTTATAAATTAATTGCACAGTACTTACATGGCATGTTTTGTTTAAAAACATATTCAAAGAGGTAAATTCTTGATATCTCTAAGGTATAATTGCAGTTCATATGAATTTTTTCATTCAGAGCTGAGAAAATAACATGTTGAGGAAGTTTAGGATGTCTTTATGGATTTCAATTTGTGAAGAGAAATTAAATAAATAAATTTAAATTAAGTTTCCTCAGCCACCTCATTCATGCTTACACTGGGCACCACCAAGTGCAATATATATCTGAGTTCCTGTAGTATTATCTTAAGGGACAGTGTGGGTTTGGATTAACAAAATTTGTTTGGATACAAAACCAGTGGAATGTGGCTGAGTGTTTGAGCATAAATATACATACATACATATATATATATATATATATGTATATGTATGTATTCACACACAAAAATTGCACTTTGGAATAT
This sequence comes from Sporophila hypoxantha, assembly GCA_002167245.1. NCBI lineage: Eukaryota > Metazoa > Chordata > Aves > Passeriformes > Thraupidae > Sporophila > Sporophila hypoxantha. The sequence goes on from NDFG01001437.1 coordinate 207,288, forward strand.
GTAGTTCTGATTTAGGGAGAAATTTTGCCCTCTCTGAATGCAATGGAGCTTTTTGTGTTGATTTCAAGAGAAGCAGAACTGAGTCCATCTAAACTAATATATCTCTTTACAATAGAGCATGTGGGAGTCTGTAGGGGTTTAGCAAGACAAAAAGGTTGACCAATTTGTAATGGTAAACAAGTATGATTTTAATTATCTGTTTGTTGAGGTTGTGGGTGGATATTTTGGTCTTGCATTCCGCCTTTTCTCTTCAGGCATTAGCCACATTTCAAAGGGGCTATTGTTTAAGTATATTTGTGATGCAGTTGCTGACAAAAGGAACGCTGTATTTCACTATTTCTGTGCTTATTTACACTCTGTGTAAGCATATTTTCGTCCTAGCTGTGGTATGCCAGGTCAGTTAAATAGGAATTTCAGGGTCTGCCTGGAGGTGGAAAGCATAATGACCAATCATCATCCCATGTGCCTTCCACTTGCTCTGGCAGCTCAATTGCACACTTAGTGCTGTGCTGTCATTGGCAGCTGCAAAGACAAAACCTCCCCCTCTCCCAGGCAATTCTACCTCCCCAGAGCTGTGCAATTGTTTATTGCAATTACAGCCTTGATCTGGGACTCCCAGTAAGGTCCAGGTTTTACCCRGTTTCCTTGTACACCCTAATGTGGTGACCAAATCCCAGATACCTGTCTGTCTTGAAAAATCTCTTATTCCAGAATGTAAACAGAAGGRTCAATCTGTGCAAAAATTCAGTCCCACATTTGTGACTGGCCCTTTTAGGAGCTTTGGTTGGTGGGTGTTTACAGATACCCGTATTTCAGGGAAAGTGCCAGGTGATTTTCTTTAAGCTTGGTTTGAGCTGTRGAGCAAGATTCTCTAAGGTTCTGTAGCCCAGCCCCAGGTTTACCTTAAGTGCAATTGAGGCARTCCAATTAAGCACAATTTAAGTGCATCTTCATAGATTCTGGTGGCTTTTTAATGCATTGTATTTAGCATAATGGAACGTTGTATAATTTCACCTCTTCAACCCAAGGGCTGCTTGAAGGAAAGATAATTACTTTCACTGCAACATCTGCCAAGTCTATTTGGGGAAAAGAACAGAGATCTGTGTGATGGCTCTAAATAGACCTTGATGTTTACCAGCAAAGAGAATTCTGCTCCTGTCTGTCCACCACCTCTGTGTGGAGAGTAAACCCAGCTAAAGGAGCTCAACACACCTCCTAGTTCCATACCACTTCTGCAGTAATTAAAGTAGCTTACAAATAATTTCCTTACTACCTTCTTTTGTAGGAGGTCTGCCACAATACATGGAGCATATTTGTGAGAGAGGAAAATACTTACCATGCCCTGGTAATTAAATTAAACAGGAATTAAATGTCTGCAAGGTGGTGCCAAGATGCCACTGCTATTCTTGTTTTTGAAAGGGAAAGCTGGGGGCTATATATGATCTGCTGTCTTCCTGCAAGACATAGATCAATCCAGTACTGGGAATATATGTTTTGATTASCACTAATGGCATTTTGGTTGTTGTAGAAGAGATTTTGAGGACTAGGTTTTTAATTGGACACATTTAACTTCTTCCTTTCTTACTATTGTCTTCCATTTCTCTTCTGAGAACATGATKTCATTTGAAATTTGTAGATTCTCCATGAATAAAGAAAATGGTTTAATAACTTTGAAATAGTCCACACTGGCCAACTGTGCACAATATCATAAGGATGTGGGTTTTAGGAAACAAAACTGAAACTAAACAAATACAAATTTATGAAGGAGGGAAGTGTATTATGCATTGATCACCTGCAAAAAGTCACATTTTTAGCTTAAAATTATAAACTTATGTTGAGTACCTGAAAGGAAACTGTGATTCATGCCTTAATGTGGAAATGAAACACAAGGAAAAATCAGTTTCTAGTGTGGAATATTTGCAAASTACCTGTTCACCCATTAACTGCACCAATTATACCCAAGAAAGAACTTGTCTCCTTTTAGCATTACTTTGATAAGGCTATAAATTTAAACAATGGCCTGAAATCAAGCAAGYTCCCATGTCATATCCAGTTCCCTTGACTCACACCAGCACAATTATTCCTAAACTGCTAGGGACTTATTCAGAAGGCTYACAGAAGTGTGGTGGCTTGAAAGGTACTTTTTACAAACTGTGCCTCCAGCAAAAATGTCCCACTAATTTAATTTTTTAGTGGAGCTAAGAATAATTTAGGTATAATCCTGCCTAGGGGCAGGGATAAAGGAAAAAAACATCTCTCGAGCCCTTATTTTTACCTGTGATTCTATTATTAAAATGTCCAGGTTTTCCTGGAATTCAATATGCATATTAAGATGCAAACAACCCRAAGCCTAAATGCTCATTTTACAGCAGCTCAGACTTTGAGGTGTTATTCACTCAGGTCTCAGAGGAAAATGGCATGATGTGCTAAAGCAGTTCAAGTACRCGTTGTGCAGATTCAGAGTTAATAGAGAACTACATTGATTTATTTTAGGAAAATATGAAAGGAAAAYATGAAAGAAAAATATGTTTAGGCTTTCCTATGACAGCATAAGAGACATTCAMTAACKATTTTTTTCCAGCTAAGGCATCCTYCTTCCAGTAATTCTGTTGGGGGAAATAAGTGCAAGGGGTAATATATCAGAGGCAAAATTCTGAGAAGGGTTGTGAAGCATTCCACAAATTTGTTAACRTCTTGTTTAAATTAGCAACACTCTAGAGTCACTACTAAAATGACACAAACAGAAACAAAAAGCTGCATCCTAGGACCCTGCTAACTTTCTGAGARCAGTGTTGTGTTCTTGTTCCGTTCTAAACTGAGGCATCATTTAATTTTCTACCACCAAATAATCCAAAAAAAAACCAAAACAAAAAAAATTCARAAAAAAACCCAACACCCCCTAGATAAGTAAGTCACAGGCAATCTGCAGCAGAGCTTTTGCAGGATTACAGTTTTCAAAAACTCTCAGCCAGAGAGTGCTTCATAAGGTTAGAATAAATTAACACAGCCAGTATTTATGTAATGATTAGATCATGGATTGATAAGATTTGTGCTTGAAAGAGGAAGCAAGTCAGAGCACGCAAGTGGCTGCTGGAGCAGTAAATTTTTAGCAAACAGCCATGAGATGCAGCAATGTTCTGCTAAAGCCTTATGGTCRTTGAACCCCCAGAAGATCATGGGAAACAATATTTCACTGGCATTCTTGCCAGTGCCACTCTATTGTCTTCAGATTTTCCCACAGACCATCAGCAGAGCAAAAAACCCTTAAAAGTTTCGAGATTTTTCTCTTTTTCTTTTCCCCACTAGCCCATTAGAGCAGTAAAAAGATGTCCAAGGAAGGCCTCTAAACATAAGGGGGGAAAAATCTTGGGAATAATTCTGAACTCCGCAAATGCACTGCCGCTCTGAAAGCTTCTGCTTTTCTGGTTAGCTGGAAGCTGAACAGCTGTACTCTGAGGCACAATTAGGCCATGGAAACAAACTGTGGAGGCCTCTGTGCTCTCTGACCCTTTGATTCATCTGGGACATTTCAAGTCTTTATCTGAGCCTGAAATTTTAGATCTGAGTGTTTCATTTACTTACTCCTTTCAGAGCAGTTACTGCTTTATGCATAGGCAAGACAAGTTTAGCTCATGTTCATGAATATGAAATATCACCTCATCGTGCCTTCACTCACCACCTTTTAATTTGGCATATGACCTTTCTAATAATTTATAATTAGGAAATAGTATCCTAGATACCTGRAGCGATCAGGCTACTCAACAATGGAAAAGAATTTGGTTGAGACTCTTTCTTTGGACTGCAAATGCTGCTGATCACATGACAAAGAGTGTCTATAACTCTCATTTGATCTAAATTGAGTCAAGGTTGATACTAGCTTGGAAAGTAATTTTGGAGAAGTGATGGAGTTATGCTGTAGAAAAATTCATCCTAATCCACTGCTCRTAACAATTGGGTTTTTCAGGGCTGAACAGATGCTGGTAGGATTGCTTCAGATTTTRAAAGTGCATATTACATGAGGTGAAATATTTTCATCCACTTCAAAAGTGCCAAACCTGAATTTTCCTCTTGAATACGCATATGGGCTATTGCATGTAGGTATGAAGGGTAGCCTTACATTTTTATGCTGGAAGCTCAATTGCTAAATCAGGGTTGGCAGTTACTGTACATGGGCAGAGGTAATATTTTAAATTTTATAAAGTCACTGAAATTCCAGAAAACAACATGACTAAATTCTGATAGTCACTACAAATTTTCAGCCAAAACTTAGGTGAAACACCTAAGGTTAAACTTAAACTTAGGTTAAAAAACACCTAATTAGCCTGACATGTGGAACTGACTTAGCTTTAAAAGCAGGGAGTTCATGGGATGGAGATTTGCTGCATTTTGGAGTCTTGTGCTCTATTCACTTAGTTAAGAATGGAAATGGTATTCAGCTGCTAAAGTAAAGTCCCYTCACTTAAAGCCATGTGGTCCTGGCAGGACACCTTTGTCCTGAGTGATCCTGCCCTTCTCCAACATGGATAACAAGTCCAGGACAGTGATTCTGCTGCAGCAGTCACTGTGAGAGAGACAAAAATAACAGGACATATGTTCAGTGTATGACATTTGAGACTTTGAAAAGTCACTTGTCTTACTTCACACTTCACAGCCTGTAACTTATTTAAGAACTGCCTTCTGGCACCTCTTCTCTGCTTTCTCATCATTTGAAAATGAACACTCCCTTCTGAGGGCAGTCACTCCTCACATCCTCTGTGAGCCGGGCTGAAATGCTGTCCTGCCTGGTAAACAATCTGCAAAAATGAATTGTTCTCATGGGAAAAAGTCAAGCTGGACAGCTCTGTGACAGACTTCTGGAGGTTATGGGAAATCTAGGTTTTAATGTGTTACTAAACTTTTCATCTTGTCCCTTTGCTGCTGCAGAGCTGACATAATTCTATTGACTCCTGGAGGACAGAACTGATTGACATAGCTGAAATTCCTACCTTTAATTTTCCTTACACTGTAATCCCCTGCTTTAATCAGCTTTAAACCTATCGTGTGGTTTTCAGACCAGTGAAATACCAGAATCTGTATGTTTGGAACAGCATTTTCTGTTTCTACTCATCATGACTCCTGTTGCTTCTTGAGTGAAATTYCCTCCTTATAGGGGGAGGAAAGAAAAATGGGAGCATAAAATAACCTGACTTTCATCAAGGCAGCTCTTTGCTTCCTGCATCTAAACAATAAATACATCCAAGTATCAGGCCCAGCTTGCCTGATATGGGTGCATTATGTAACCTAGACTGGGTTGCTGTAGAAATTTTGACTGCATTTTATTGTCTTGTCAGGTGGCTGGTTTTCAAGGGCTTTGTTTGTTTTATCAGTAGAGATTCTACAAATCAGTCATGCAACACCACTTGTACAGCTTTTCTAGGCTTTATTCTGTTGGATTTTAAATTTCACTCACTGTTTTCATTGTAGCACTTGGGCTTTCTGTTAGGAGCACTTTACTTTGAAGCCTAAAAAACAAGAAAATTGAGAAAGATTGAAAAAATAACCATCAGAGAAATACTCCAGAAAGTTCAGAGATCAGTGAATACACAGTGAATGTTGTATTCATGTACTTCAGGGTGGCATTTCAAAGCTGAGCAAAAAGCGAGCACAAATGAAAAAGAATGGAGAGGAATCTAAATCCTTTGGCGGGGAGAGTTACTTGTTCAAAACTGGTAAGAGAAATACAACAGAGTGCCAGTTCATTGCCCTCCTTTTCTGGAACCTGAAGATACAAGCCCCAGTCACTACCAGCATTAAAGTAGGCTGAGCTTTTCTCTCAGGCCAACTGTTTCTCATCAGGGAAGCAAGAAGGGCAGAAACCAGGGGRAAAAAATAGTGGTTTTGGTTGTAAGTGTCAATTTCTTTGAYTGACCCCCATTTTTCCTTTTWTTATTCTTTTTTCTCTTATATATACTTCTCTGGAAATTGTGTATTCACTGTGCTCTGTTATCTTAAAGGGGTTTTTTTTCTGTTATGTTTTAAATTATGTTTTATTTCACACTTTTCACTTACCTGAGGAACATTTTATAGATATGAAGTTCAAATGTAGCAGAATCTAACATACAAAAGGAAGATGCCAACAAATAATTTAACACAGCAAGTCTGGCTTTGATAGTGCAACCGTGGGTATATCAATATATTATAAACACTTGCTCCATAAATGACATTGTAGTCATAGAATGAATAGACTAAATACTCTTTCCACCATTAAAATAATATCTTAGAGGAGATCTGATCTTTGCTAAAATTAATTATGAAGCTTTGCTATTATTAATCATAAAATGTYATTAACTGTATTCTTTCAGGAAACAGTGGTAAGTGTGCTTTAGGAATGAAAGTCTAGTAATAGTCACATGAATACAATGGAAATCTAACTAAATCTAAGATATCTAAGTAAAATAGGAATCTTAAAAAGGAATTATGGCACCAGTAGAAATTTAGTTTCCTCTTTAGTTTCAGATGCTAACCACAGCAACACAATAGAGAAAAAACCCCACTTCATTTGTCTAGGGGACCAACAGATTTCATTCAAAACTTGTGGAAGATAAGTAAACTATTTCACTGAAGTTTATTGGCTTTGRGCAATGGCTGTTGGAAATTAATCTTTGCCACTCAATCTCACGATTGACTTTTTTCYATATGGTACTTGAGAGCAAAAAATTTTTCTGGTTGTTCTAAATTCTCTGAAAAAAAATTACTCAGGAACTCCTTGGCAGTGTGATGGATGCTGTAAAATAAATGGTTTTGTGCTTAATATTTTTCAAGGCAATGTGCTTAAAACACACAGATTTCCAGAATTAAATTACTGTTCTATCGTGCTCAAATACATCACGTGGTGGCAGAACCTTGAGGCAGCAGAGTCAGTGTGGGTGCACCCTCCTGTTTGTTCTAGGTGGTAATAAAGTAATTTCTTGTCTAGGTTTGCCACAGTGCAGGCTGTTCCTAGTCACTGGCTCAGCTTCAATTTTGGCRAATTGCGCTGGTGGGGTTACAGTAGGAGAGTGCCAAACCAGGCAAAATGGGAAATTAGTCCATCCCTAAATCAGTGGCTTTCAGCTGCTATATTTGTTCTGTATACAAGAGTGTGCAGACTGATTTTTGACATTTGAAAGACATTTCCTYTATTGGCATAAGGAGAAGAAATGGATTTTAAAGGAATATCAGTTGTGTCTAATTGCAGATGACACAGCTAAGTATTACAGATAAAGTTTGAAATCTCCTTAACTATGTTCTTCYAGTACTTCCAGATCAGGTCAAAATTCCTCCTTCACAGATCATACTGCTTATCAAAAAATAATCCTGTCATATGATTTCCAAAAGTTAAAAAGASTCATTAGTTTCCACAAAGCAGTGCTAACTTTTCAGCTTACTGGGTTCTGTGAAGTGTGTCATATATAACTGACACACAGCTGTGGAAAAAATGTACAAGTGGAACAATAAGTAAGTATAGACCTTCAATATCTCAAATTACATTAGCTGTCCATTTGCACTTTGGGTTTGCCAGGAACATTTTCTCAGAAAGTAAAGGCTCAATTTTTCAGTTCCAGCCAAACCCTTAATCATTTATGTATATAATARCAGGGAGGAAAGGGATTTAACAATGATATTTGCATCAGCTAAGCACRCAAAACTTTTACTTTCCTCCTGCTTTGGATGCTTTCCTCTTAGATGCTTGAAAGGGGTGGATCTGCTCCAGAAATTAGATCCCTGTGCCCTTTGCTAGACCAAAAGGCAAACACATGACAAAACATGTCCTTGCCCTGTGSTCTTGGAAAAGATTCCAGGTGCATTTTTGTGTGTGCTGACTGTGTCAGCAGTTGCCTGCATTTTGGTTATATGAGATGAATGGGAGAGCAACAGGGCAGGGAAGGAGAGCAGCAGGGATTAGTATGTCAGAAATGCTTCTGTGTCCTGATTCTGGCTGGATGTGAGCATCTGAGTGACCTTTAGCAAAGAAAAAGGGCAAGAAAGAAGACAGGGAACAGGTTTTGCCTGTCTGGAGGTTGGACAGTATTTGGCCACTATCCATCTTGTGTAACTTTGTGGGGTTTTTTGGTTTGGTTTGTTTTGTTTTTTTTTTTGTTGTTTTTTTTTTTTTTTTTGTTTTTTTTTTTTTTTTCTTTTTGGTGGGTTTTTTTTGGGGTTGGTTTTTTTTGTTTTGTTTTGTTTTGGTTTTGGTTTTTGGTTTTTTGGTGGTTTTTTTTTGGTTTTTTGGTTTTTTTTTTACATTCTGCTTTTAAACATTTGTCAGTACCATAATATTTAGGATAACGTATCTAGCCTACTACTCCMTGCAGTCTAATATATCATTAGTGTTTGACTAAATCCAATTTCATCTGATAAAAAACCATAACAATTTATGATGTGTCTTTAAAAGCATAGGTTAAAAAAGAAAAAAAAAAAAAGAAAGTTGGATGTTTGTGTGATTTTGACYGGATAGAGTAAAAATAGACAAGTTGAGGTAAAAGCAAAAGGAAAACATTACATAAAATACATGTCAGGAAATGTAAATAGCTAGATGAAGCACTCCAGACTGTTACAGGCAAGTTGGGAAAGTCAGGGAGAGAGCACAGTAAACTGAAGTACATTGTGTGAAGGCAGGAATTATCTTGGGAATTACAAGCCAATGAGCTTATTTATCCAGAAATACACTGGGAAGATATGAATCAGTGTACAAGGGTCTAGGGATTAATAAAAACATTAAACGGACAACATACTTGTATTAAAGTGAAAAATCATACCCAGTGCTTTTCTTAGGCAGCATATCTGCTAAAGAAGACAGGAGAAAAATTGCCTGGATTTCAGGAAGACTTTTTAACAGTTCTCKGTGAAATTTTCCTGATAAACTAGGCAGATAATTCTTCTTGAAACTACAATAAGGCAGAATTACATCTGATTGTAAAGCAGCATTTAAATCAATTTTTAATAATTTTCTTTCAGACTAGGCCACATCCCAGGTTTGTGGAGGTCTATGGAAGATATGGGGACAGTCTGATCAGCTGGAAAACAACCTGGTCTTTTCCAGGTGTTGTTTGCATTGTTGCTAAATGCTGTAATGACAAAGGAATGCATTTTTGTTGTATGAGCAGTTATGTGGAGAGTCAGAAATCAACAACAAATTGCTGTAAAATCAGGCAGATGAAACTCATATAACAAAAGTTGTGTGCATATACATAATAAAATTATAATAAGGAAGCAAAATTTGAATAACTTGCCTGGGAGTTTTGCAGGTRGTAGTAAAGAAAAAAAAAATTAAAAATTTAAAAAAAAAAAGTAAAGGAAAGGGAAAAAATRTTTGAAAAGTGTTGGGTAAAGGCAGAAAACCTTTCCCATGTATTAAGAGTGTTGCTACATGGAAATCAGGAAGGGTTACCACACTTTGTTCTGGAAATACCTTTGGTAGGTGCAGTGTCCAGCTTAAAACATTAAATAAAGTGCTTGCCATGGAGGAGATTTGGGCTTGGTTGTGTCAGGAGTGATTTGGAGCATGCATTTTTGAAAGAATTGAGGTTTCCTGGCCCAAGAGAAATCAGATTAAAAGAATAAGTTTCTCTGTGGCTCTGATGACTGCAGAACTGAGAAGATCACTGCAGAGACAATAATTATTTCTCCATTATCCAGGGCAGGTAGGGACACAGGTAACTGGCAGAGCAGAAGGATATGGATAATTACATGATAGGCACTCAAGCCCTGCACAGACCTTATTTCATCAGACTTGTAAATTGGAGCAGTGGGAAGCACAGGGGAGAGATTCTCCAATTTTCCAGATTTCTGGCCTTGGGTGTTTCTTAATTAATTAGTATTAYTAAAATTGTAATTAGTATGATGGGAGAAGTTATTTGCCTGAATTTCTTATTATCAGAGGACCTTTCTTAAAAAAAAGCAGTACCCATATAAGCATGTTTGTACCACACTGCTCTTCTGCTGAGAGCATAATGGATTCAGCATGATATAAAGCTGTTTATGTCCCTAGTCTCCAAATATAGAAATTTTCTATTTTACTCTATGAAAAGAACAGCTACATGACAGACAGTCTATCAACAACAACAACAAAATTCTCATTAATTGTTAGGAAATTTAGCAGCAGTCCCAAGACAATTTAAGACCATTCTCAATAGTAAATTGTTCATTAACAATGAAGTTACATTAATGTGGTATGTTCCATCTCTGTATTATAGAGGACATGTTATACTATTAGACTGCTTTGAAATATTAGGTTGACTAGCTTSTCAAATTTAAAGTGTCACCATCAGGAGGCTGAAACACCTGCTGTCAGCATTTTTATCAAATAGTCAATTTGTCAAACAAACATGGGATTTTTTTCCTTCATTTTTCTTTTCTTGTGGTAGGGAAAATAGCCTATGAGTGYACTGTTGATATTATTTAGTAAGTTCATTTAGTAAGGTAGACAATATTCCAGTGTGTGGAAGGGAAAGAACTTGGTAGGGAAAGAGTGAGAGGGACCAAAATTGAGAACTCCAGAGAAGAAGAAGAATGAGGAATGATACAAAAGACTTCCAGCATATTTGTTGAAGGAGTTACAAAGGTTAATGAAGAACATTGGAGGATCCCCACTTTTTGATTGAAATGAGGCTTCTCACTCCCAGTGGAAGCCTTCTTAGTCACATTACTCACACAACAGTTCTGCTTCTTCATTTCTGTTTCATTTCTGAATCTTTCTTCTCTTCCCAGGTCATCATTTTTCCGAGGATGTTGTGCCTTACAAATGCATACCTTCTAATTTTTTCTCTTTTTTCTAATTTTCTTCATTTCCSTAATCCAAATCTCTTTCACCGTGCCCTACCAAGCACAAGGAATCTCAGGCTTTACAATTTCAGGCACAYATGAAAATGAATATTTGCTCTTTGACAACACTGGTGTGTATTTCTACATACTGAGTTATCCCAGCTCTGTGTAATACATGACCAAAAGGACAACAATGCTGAGACAATRCTATATGCAACAACTCAATTTTAATCACTTGAATGCTTTGATTTTATCCATAACCTGCAAAGACACTAAATTTAACTCCCTCTGAATATGATTTCTTTACAGAAACAGTTACCCACTGTGTCCCTCAAATGCAACCAAATTCTTTTACCTTAKCTGACTTCCAGATCACCAGAATTTCTTTGTTGTGAAAGTATCATTTCTTGCCTCTTTTGCCCAAATTGCTCATGCCAGTATCATTCCCATTTCTACTAGTCATAGTAGCTTTGAAGACCAAGACTGAAAATCTGAAATTTTCCTCTAAAAGAGACTACAAGCAGAGATATGCACAAAAGTACAAAACTGAATTGGACTCATTYCTGAAACTGCAATTCAGTTGCCTAATTGAGTTTCCTAAAACATTCCCTTCAAAAATTGAGAGTTAGATGACAAGGTCTTGACAGCTTTTTTTTTTTTTTTTTAAGACAGGTTTCCAAAGCAGAAACTGAAATTCTGGTTAAGAGTTACTTGGCAATTCCCCACCAMAAAAAGGTGGCATGTTATCCCTTGCCTGTATTCCAGGCTCTGCTCCACTCACTTCTCTAAGAAACAGTGTCAAGGAACATGAACTGCATAAAGCAGAACTTGGAAAAAACTTTAAAAAGGATGGATTTAAAATTTAATCAAACTCTCTTAGTAATCACCCATTGCTGACAGATCTACAGCCAGTGAAAGGTCTGTTTTATCTTCCTGCTAATGCTGATTAGTCCTTTTTAAGCTCTTTCAAGCATTTTCATCAGCACCAAGCCCTGGGGCTTTCAGCCCGTGTCTTATTTGCCACTATAGATTAAAACATTGCTGAATGTGAATTTGCTGCAGATTCATATATTCAGGCAACCTCCATATTTAATTTAATTTATTCTCTGTTCCAACAGTATGAATCATAGCCACTAAATTTTTAAGTACTATATTACTGACCCAAGTCTAGTCTGATTGACCTTCAGAATGACAGAGGCTCTCCCTTTTTGGGATAAATGCTAAATTAAAATTATTAAAAAGACCATTTCACAGTTACAAATTTTCAGCTGGCCACTCTGGTCAGCACTGAACTTAGAGATGTAAGGTTTCCTAGTTCAGATAGCACTTGGTTTGGTTAATGAACGTATTTTCAAATACAGATTTGTTGATTTGCCAGCTCTGGTGTATTTATTCTGCCCAGTACTGATGGAGAAGTATTTCCTACATTTGTTGAATCCACCTTAAGAATGAGAGATCTGAACAACCCAGGGGCTGGCCTGAACATCTCAAACATGGGATGTTTCTAACTGTCAGTGCATGTGTTTCTAGATAGTTGATGAATTTAAACTTTGAAACATCCATTCTTGTTTATTTCATCAATATAGATGCTTGAAAGCTGAGGCAATTTATTAATTTAAACTCAAAAACTTAGCTGTGAAAAAACCAGTCTTTCGATTTTTCTTAGTTTCAAATAAAAATAAAGTTAATKTATACCATGTAGTCCTATTGAACACCTCTCCTGTGGAAAAAAAAGGATGAGAGAATTGCACTAATTCAACCCGAAAAAGAGAGGGCTCTGGGGAGACCTTATTGTGGCCTTTTTTTAGATAAAGTTTGCTGAAGAAGAAGGTAGAGACTTTTTACCAGGATCTGAGGTGACAGGACAAGGGGCAGTGTATTAAAATTGAAAGAGGGTACATTTAGATTGGACATAAGGAAGACATTTTCCATTATGAAACACTGGAACAGGTTTTTCCAGAGAAGTTGTGGAYGACCTGGAAAATGTTCAAGGTCAGGCTGGATGAGGCTTTSAGTGATCTGACCTAGAGACAAATGTAGGAAGGGATGGGGGAGTTGGAACAAATGATCTCTGAGTGTCCCTTCCAAAAAAAAACCTTCTATAAATTTATGATTGTGTGATCCTAACCCTAGTGACTGATGAAATTCACATTTCAAGTATATTATTCAGTTATTTCATTATTATTATTATTATTATTATTATTATTATTGTTATTGTTATTATTATTATTAATTTACTGTTATGTATTCATTTTGTTGTTTATTTTTATTATTTCATTTTTAATTATTAATAACTGCATATTATTCAGTTATTTTTAAAGCACAACCCTTGCATTTATCCAGATTTAAGAAAATCAACATTTTCACAGTGAAGTTAGTTGTAAAACAGGAAAGAAATCAACATTATTGCATGTGTTCCCAGAAGATCATTCTCTAATATTTAATGCTGTARCTATTTAAAAAACTCATATATTTTTTATATTCCTTCAGAAATAYGAATATGATATGCTAATTATTTCTGGGGAAAAGCTGTGAGCTCTTAGACTGTATATATATCCAGAAGGCATTTTGAACATTTGTAAAAAAACCCAATATCTAAATCTTTAGTCCTGTTGAAGCAAGGCAGTGGCATTTGGAGAATTGGCAGGGTTTTCTGGATATGCTGCTTTTGGCCAAGTAAATCTCTCTGTCCATGAGAAATTTGCTGGGCTGGACATGAACGCTTTACAGCAGCCTTAGACTGATAATGCTGGCATGAGTTAACTTACACTTGCACGAGGTTATGAATTTTAGACTGTGAATGAACCTAATTTTGTCTGTTCTTAACCAGATTGTAGCAGTTGAGGTCAACAGTGCTGCTTTTTAACCAGCTGCCAGTGCAGTTACCTGGCTTGTGGTGTTCTGAGCAGTGGAGTAACAGACATTGTGCACACCTGTAGTTCTGTGGAGGTGAAAAATCAGGTTTTAACAGGCTGTGATTGCAAAGACATAAGTGACATACCACTTCTTACCGAAAACTGGTGTTTTCCTTATCTCCTATTTTTCTTCCTGTTTAGAAAGTAAGTCTTTCAGGGAAGCAACGTCACAACTAATGCTCTGTCTGCTCTGCAGAATATAACAGCACGCAGAATATTAGGCAGAAAATGTTACAACAGGTTAGCAGTTTAGAAATATTTGCCTCACTTACTAACACATAATCAAAATTGTCAAAGCCACAGCTGATATCAAGATTTTGCCAAGGAAAGGAAATCAGGTAAAAGCTGGATCTACTAATTTGCTGCTGGTCTACTCATTCAGTGAAGACTTATTCATGAGGGCCCAAACAATTTCAGTGCAGGGTTTTAACAAACAGCTGGACCTCCATTTCTGAAAATTCTCCAGAATTGAAAGACTGTCTTTGYTATCGATCAGCTACAAAAATACTCAATCATTCAAAAATAATCAGTCAGATGTTTTAGAATACTGGCTTTATAAAAAAGAAATCACAATATGCAATAGTGTGCTATTCCTTTTGCTAAAGGAAGTCTGCCCTCTAAATTCTTGATGGTGCAGCTACTCAGGCAGCTGTCTGCTCCCCTCCTCCTCTTCTAGTATGGCTCCAGTTTCAAAACGTGGGTATCAAATCCCAGGGCTCCATTATCCGTCTTGCTGGATGGCAGAGGATCAAAGAAGCTGCCTCTGACCCAGTGCTATGGGCTGTCATGTGTCCAGCTCTTCTTCCCTGGTTTCAGTCCTGCAGGGTGAGCCCTGAGGCTGCACTGTGCTGGTGTGCATTATTACTGGGAATATTTTTCCCCCTGATAGAATAGATAATTTGCCCCCAAACCTTTACCCACATTTTTAACRATATAGCTTTCTACATGTTATTACCCATGTCTGCAACCATGACAGAAAACAAAATTAAATATTTTAATAGCTACATTTTTTTCCTGATCATTTAAGTTACAGCTCTTAACCAAAGGCCAAACAGTTTTTCCTGGATTTCCATCAGCCTGAAGCTTTTAGCTCCTGGATTTGTCACTTTTTTCAGATCTCAGGCCCATACTTATCCTGCAGCCCTGAGAACCATGCTCAAGCGTGACAGGACCACCTTAGGTTTCAAAAATCTTGAGGCCTTCACAGCAGTTTTATATGATATCCATAGGTTAAAAACAAAGCAAAGTCTATCAATGTAATGTGGCATTAGCTTTGAACTGCCCATCCAGATAAATTGCTTTAATTACCTCTGGTAATTGTGGCCTGAGAGACTTAAGTCCTTGTAATGATTCCTGCTGGAGGTTCAGGAATTAGCAGGGGTTGTGGATCATTCCAAAGGAGGGGTTTGCTTGCAGTCCCTGTGTTTTGGAGGCTAAAGGATTGAACGGTATGTAGAAACCTTCGCTTGCTAACTTGTTTGATCATGAGATAACAACCCTGGCCACATATGAGCTACTTGTAGAGATGCAGCATTAATATGATGGCCAAGAAGACAAACATGTAGACAACAAGTATTTCCTGCAGTAAGAAACAGAAAGAAAAAAATGTAGGTAACATTCAAGAGAAATCTGGCTAGCMTACAGCAACTGAGACCAAAGAACAATCTGCTGCATTTTCTAAGTGACTAGCAAATACATATAATTTGGGTTGAATAATTAATAACCTGGGATATGAATCGGTGCCAAAGAGGGTTTTTATGAAATAAGAATCATGCTGTTACAAGAAGCTGCACCCTTTTATTAAACAGCTCTTTGCAAGATTGAAAAGTTTGAGGTAGAAAAAAAGAAGTGGAAGCTGCCATTCTGCTAGAATAAGTGAAAGCATGTTCACCATTTATTTATTGCAATAAGGTGAAAGATAAAAAAGATCTCTATGTGTACTTGCACATTCATCTTACAATAATTGCTAGCATTTCATTAGGACATAGTTCCTTTGCTGCAGAAATGGCATAACCATTAATCAAGCAGAATTACCTAAAGCACTTTACATGAAGTGATTTGGTTTTTATAAAGTGAAATTATTTTTCTTTTTTWTTTCCTTTTAAATCAACATTATAATTAGACAGTAATTATAAAGCCCAAATTTTACATTATKAATTACAGTGTGTGGGTGTATGTATACTATTTTATAATAGATGTATAATATCCATATATCCTTTGTGTAAATAGACTGTATATAATATATGGTCATCCACTCAAAAAATTAAGGAAAAGCTCTTTCAGGAGAACTTACTTTGCAAAGAAAAAGCAAATCACCACTGGGTGCCACTGTTCTTCCTTCTAGCCTGTCTCATCTATCACTGCAGMATGATTTTAGCAGTGAAGGCCATCATCCAGAGCCCATTCAGACAGTGATAATGCCCACAAAGACTTTAGCAGGACGTGATGAGAATCTAAAAGAACTCGGCCTCTCGACAGAAATGTGCCTGTTGCATAAGGATTATAAAATATGGAAGCTGTTTGCACAACAAAAACTCTCTGGAATTTTATTCCACTGCTGTGCATGGGTTTTTGATGGCAGCAGCTTCCAGGAGATGAGTTAGTAAGCTGCTCCTGAATTCCTGAGAAGGTTGGGATAAATCTCTCCTGCTCAGTTCAGCAGAATCATGGGCAGGCCCCACTCTTCAGGTATCCAGTTCTTCACATCCAGAGAGGTGCTCACTTCAGAGCACCCATGAGGAGCTGCAATCCTGTTTTCCATCCTTTCTAAACTGCATAATTTGCTGTGCAGAAGCACCAGCACCCCCCTCAAGGAAGACTCACTGTGGCTGCAATTTAAGGATGCTGGCATTATTCTTCTCTTGGCTTCACTCTCCAATGGTAATATTGTTGATTTATGAAAGGCTCAGAGTACTTAGATAAGCTCTTTCCTGGCTCTGTGCCTTCCCTTTCTGTTTCTATAGAGCCCCAAGTTATGAAAGAGAAAGGGAGAGCACTGTCCCAGGCTTTTCAAAGTCAGGTGAATGCTAAATGCCTTTGGCATTTGAGCGATCTTTTCTGAATCCAATATTATCAAATGGTACAACRAAGCTAGAAAGACAATGCTCAGAAGGACCTTAAGCAACCAAGGAATGTCAGGCCAGGCTTGTAAAGATTTTAATATGYTTGATAATCAAACAGCAGGAATTTTAAAGGCTTGAAGGTCACTGGGAGGTAGATACATCCAGAGTTTCCCGGGCATTGGTGGGTTCAGCACTGGGGGCTCCTGTGTTTAAAGGAATTACCTACCACAAGCTAGATACATAAATATCCCTGACAAACACAGGAAGGAGTCTTCACTGTAGAATGGTATTCAGGAAAGCAAATAAACTGAGWGGAAGTTTACTTAAATTCATCTTTGGGAAAAGCTGATAAAAGCTCTCAACCCCTAAAACTGCATGCCTCAACCCACTGAAGCATAACTGTTTATATAAAGCAAAGTATTTTTCTTTTAGAACAAGTGTTTTTATTGCTGGGCTATGTTTCAGCACCTAACTGCATTTGCTCTGATTTGTACAAAAGGAATACCAATTGAAAGAGTCACTTTCTGTATCCTCTGTCYTGTCTCCTTGAATCACAGAATTGTAAAGGTTGGAAAACAACTCTAAGATCAACAAGATCAACCATTAACACAGCACTGCCACATTCACCACTGCCCCATGTCCTCAAGTGCCACATCCATGTGGTTTCTGAACACTTCCAGGGATGGTGATTCCACCACTTCACCAGGCAGTTCCTTCCAATGTGTCACCACCTTTCAACTGAAGAAATTTTTCCTGATATCCCATCTAATCCTCCCTGGCCCAGCCTGAGGCCGTTCCCTCTGCTCCTGTCCCTGTTCCCTGGAGCACAGCCCGACCCCCCTGGCTGTCCCCTCCTGGCAGGAGCTGTGCAGAGCCACAAGGGCCCCCTGAGCCTCCTTTGCTCCAGGCTGAGCCCTTTCCCAGCTCCCTCAGCCTCTCCTGGGGCTCCGTTCCCTTCCCAGCTCCGTTCCCTTGCCTGGCCACGCTGCAGCCCCTCAATCTCAGGGTCTCTAACTGGTCAGAGTGACCCCAAGAAATGTTAAAAAATCTCTTTTCCCAGCCTGGCAGTCGAAGAAGGAGTCAGAGCTCTTCAGTTCTCATTCTCAAGGTTGTTTATTGTATCTTATCCATAAAATTATTTCTCCTGTCCGAGGTCCGCTCAGCACTTGGGGCAGTGTTATGTCTTTATATTAAAAACTATGTATACAATGTTTACAATTACTTTCCAATACCTATCAGCTATGTTAGACAGTGAGCTTCTACTCTAAACCAATCTAAAAGTGCCAACATCACAGCAGAAGATGGAGGCCAAGAAGAAGAAGRAGAAAGGCTGGACATGCCCAGATTCRTCTGTCTTGCCCCCTGAACCTCCATTCCAAAAACCCCAAAAATCTATTTTTCACCCTGTGATAAATTCACTGTCATTCTACTTAAACATTCCTGGCTTATAATTCTTCATATRAGGTTGGTAATTGTTTTTTCCAAGGGCTAAATCAAAGGCACAGGGGTCTTGGGCTCTGTGCCAAGGTCTCTGAGCCCCCTGACAGGGTCTTGAGTCCTCCAGGGCAGCCAGAGGAATTTCCTGGGTCCCCACACCTCAATGTCCCTTTTACCACAAGGTCTCCTCTTGCTTACTGAGGTTTAGAGCAGAAGTCTGGTGGGATTGGATGTTTGGGGAAGTTTTGTACATTCCACCCAGAGACACAAGGACACRAGATTTAAAATGTGAGTGTAAGGGATTTCATAGTTTTCAGTGACATTGAACTGTAGGACACAGATAATTTCATTCCATTCTTTAAAATATAAGATAGTTTTGAACTGAGGCTTTAGTACAAAAAAATATGGTTTAGTCTTTCAAGGATTAGACACAAAAAAAAAAATTTTATGTATGTCTTCTGTTAAAATGTGTCTCTGGAGAGTGATTGGAGTCTATATGTCTGATAAATGTCTGCAGATAGGAATGTACTTTTGGCTTTTCTGAAAATATCTTCCAYGTACTTGTTTCTGTGTTTCCCAAGGCACGGTATCTCCTCAGTACTGTCCAGATCAAACACAATTCAAATGTGTTTCAATGCCTTCTTTTTCTTATTCTTAATTTGTCCYATCATTAAGTCTATGGGAGCCAGGTTACTCCTTGCACTATAGCAGAAGCTGAAGGCTCAGATGTATTTATTTCAAGCCTGATGTAATTAGCCTGATATAATTCATAAGAATCCTCATCTCTTCACTTGAACACAATAGTAGATGCAGTTATGCAGAACTGATTCACATAAAATGTGGGGAGAAAGCAGCAATTGTAAGGCAAAAAGAAAAAAASAAAGTATTGTTCTAGGTTGATAGAGGGGGGAAAAGGACGAAACTATACATAGTAAGGCTAACATAAGGTTAAATATTGCAGAGGCTGTTAATTTTGTATGACTAAATTATACTAGTGAGATGGAGACAAAAAGATGTGTTTCAAACAGCAGAAACAAAACTCCATAAAAATTATAACTCTGTACTTGAAATTTTCAAGTGTCACAGGATCAAAGAGGATTTTTTTAAAAAAAATTATCATAATAAATAATCTGTAACCTGAATTTCAGATACTCAGATCATTCACTTAATTCAATTTTAATGCATTGTGCCTGGATTTTCCTTCCTTTGTTTAGATGGGCAAACTTTAAGTTAGGCAGAGTGGTTTGGTTGATTTTTATTTAAAAATAAACCTGTGAGCTATTTAATCTGAGAGGATATTTGGTGAGTATTAATGTATTCAAATATACATTTGCAGTTGGAGTCGGACAGAACCGCCTGTCTGCGCCTTGCAATCCTTGGTGTCACTTGAACTGCTCATGTGACTGCGCTCTAATATGAGAGGAGACAATAGGCATTGTTGGCCTCACATATTAATAAATAAGAGCCACATTGTGTGCAAACAAAGGCTGCTTCCTGGAACACTGTGTCACATGATTCCCAGGGTCAATCCTGATGGCTTTGCTCTGCTGAGATCAACGGGCCCCATTCTCCTGGCATTAATTTCACACCGCTGCAGAGACGTTGCTGGTGCGCGGTCCCAAATTCTGACCTCAGCTCTGCTGGTGTCACTCAGATCAGAAGTGACCTACTGATCTGAGAGCCACGTCCAGCATCAGCCCTGGGCTCCCTGACCAGGCTGGTGTGAGCAGGGAGAACAGACCCACTGGGCATCTTGGCAGAGCTGTAATTAGACAGTAAAATCTGTGTGAATCACAACAGAAGTGGTGAGAGAAGAGCTCTGGAGGGTTATAAGCAAGTGTCCTATTTTTCTACTGAGCAGGGAATTAATGAAAAGAATAAATATTACATGACTGTCTGTGGGGATTACTACCCCTGTTCTTTTTCTCTAAACTTAGATTTAAGTCACACTGAAGATGAGTGTTTGGCTTTTTTGCTTGTTTGCTTTTGAGTGTYCTTATTGCCAAAAGGGATCCCTGGCTCTTTGGATTGATAAGTTATAGATGGGAAAAGTTTATCATAAAAAGAACACYAGAAATAGGACAGTTTTCTTAGAAACAGCAGGCAACCTGAGGTTTGCATCCTTAGCTGGTACTTGCCACTTTCTAAAAATTTCTAATATTTATTTCTAGACTGCTAATGAACACACATGAGCATTATTCCTCAAAAAAAAAACCAAAAAAACCAAACAAACCAAAACAAACAAACAAACAAAAAAAAAAACCACCAAAAAATACCCCCAAACCAAAATCCCAAAAACCCAAACCAAAACAAAGCAACCCAAAAAATACCCCCACAAAACCCAAAGAAAACAAAACAAAGAGAAACAAAGTTGAAAGGAAAGTCTTTGATTGCATGCCTATTATATCAGAAAACCTGCCATAAAGTGGTCAACCGGGTTTTGTTCTTTTTGGAGAGGTTGGAATAGAAGATCTTTGAAGGTATCTTCCAACTTAAATCGTTCTGAAAATGGGTGTGTGCTTTTAGGAGGASTGCGAGTGTGTGTATGATTCTACACCAAAACCAGTTTTTTAAACTTTCAGTATTAGTCTCTCCTCCATTACTCATCCATGTACYCTGTTTTAGCACTACCCCACAACTTCCTCATATTATTTGCACATGAATTCAATACAGAGTGCAGCACTGCCCCAGGAGACATTTTCCACTTAAAATCAGTTTGGTGAGAAAAGTAGTCAGAGCCTCTAATCTTGATGGACAACCTGAGGAGAAAAACAAAGGGAATATCACTTTGAGAGATTTTACCAGGAAGGAGGAAGCCTGGGATAAACCAAATCCTGGCCCTGAAATCCCCCTGAGGTTCTGTATSCATAAAACTCTGCCAAAATATATAGTACAGGTTGCAACTAAAATACTCCATGCTTTGTAGATAGCTGGTACTGACTAACCAGTACATGTTAATTAATTGATCTGCAGTCTATATTAATTAACATTAAAGTTTATGAGAATGTCCAGACAATTTAATTAAAAGTGGTGGGGGGGGGGTTGTTTTGTTTTGTTTTGTTTTGTTCTTTAAATACGTCACTAACTAGTTAGGGCAAGAAAATAAAATAACAAGAGGAAGCAGTCTTTTACCAGGATTCTTTTCCTTCTTCAGAATACTAAATAACATGGGTTTCCATCATCTGCTTTGTCTCCAGCCTCTGTCTCTAATGGATCTGAGCAAACTGTCCAAGTTCCAAAAAATTCTGTTGCTCTTGAGAGCCTCAGAAAGTACATCCCAGAARGTTTGTTTCCTTTTGGTCTTTGACCACTGTCAAACAGACAAGATTAATGCTAGGAAGAGTTACAACACAATCTTCCTTATCTCTGATTTTATCATGAATTTAGAACTGCCTGTGTGTCCATTAGGCTCCTGAAGACCCAAACAAGACCCTGGCACAGAGTAACAGACACAAGTTGCAATATTTATATATATATATATATATATATATATATGCAAATTTATGTAATTAATTACAGGTTATCTATATGCCCATATACATGTATATTATCAGAATGATATCCACAGTCCATATTTATCTAGTTCTGCTTGTGTATTGTGTCTTTTTCAATGKAACACCAAATCCTTGGAAAGCTTTCGATGTACTGCTGATACAAATATATACGAGCCCAAAGAAAAGGAGAAAACTGCATATTCACTAGTAACATGAAAACTGACTGAATTGTGAGTTGTCCAGCTGATTTTTCCTCTGAGTTATGTTGACTCCTTTCTCTCTATCAGTACAAACAATTATGAATATCAAGGTCAACTCTGCATTAACATTTGAGTAGAACCATTCTTCCCTCCTCTTTTGCTCCTCTGAGTTCCTGGCATAATTTTATTTTTTAAGAAAATAAAGACAACTATAACAAGTTTACCTCCACATTTCAGGCCACTGTCTCTCCCAGACCTCAGTAAGTGATTTTCAGGCGATTATGGAATACTCATAAATACAAACCAACCATATTTTTCATTAAATGCTGAAGGCCTAAGAAACTGTGCCATATTCCTGCCCTGCTGTACTGGCCCTGACAAGGAAGATTACTGAGAATACCTTGGATACTTCATGAAATTGTRTAATGGCTCCAGAATACTTGATATAAACAAAGATTAGTGCTTGGCTGTGGCAGTATCCTATTTAGGCCAGTGCCCATTTAGACTCTTTTCCCTCTATTTCTTTGTGAGTTCAGGTCTACAAAAGCAAAACAGTATTTCAGCTGCTGCATTTCTAGGGGATTATTGTTCTTGACGGGTGGTTAAACATCATTCAATGCATGCAATGATTGCCCAAATATGCACTGCCTATTGTGCTTTAGTGTTTAAATAGAGCACTGTGAGGATAAGTTTGTTTGAAGTAAGGTAGTCTTAGCAGCAGTGTTTATATGTGAAAGTGCATAAACACCATTATTTCTGTGGAGCCAGAAGTGGAATTCCTTCTCTAGGGCTGGTTCTGCCTGAACACGTGCTTAAGTTTTGTGTCATACCCATCTGATCACAGAATCATGAAATTGTAATTATTAGTGACAGAGAAACCTATTAGGTAAGTCCTGTAAGGACCAGCAACAGACCCACTGACAGTAATCTC
The DNA here is from genome assembly GCA_002167245.1 of Sporophila hypoxantha. Classification (NCBI taxonomy): domain Eukaryota; kingdom Metazoa; phylum Chordata; class Aves; order Passeriformes; family Thraupidae; genus Sporophila; species Sporophila hypoxantha. The sequence continues at coordinate 230,109 of NDFG01001437.1, forward strand.
TCATAATAAATGTAGTTATACAGCTAATGTAAGTAATTGGAACTTTCTATCTCTCTATCCAGTTAATTCTGCCTGAATGCAGGCTTACATTTTGTTTTATACCCAGATGATCAGAGAATCCCAAAATCAGAATTATTAGTGATAGAAAAACCCATTACGTAAGTCTCCGAGGGAGCTGCATGGCATCATTGACACAGTAATCTCTCATGATAAATGCAGTTATACAGCTAATTTTAGCAACTGGATCTTTCTTCAAACAAATTTATTACTTCTGAGGCCATTTGTATCTGATGTCACTACAAGAGAATTGTTCTGCAGCACGACTTCAGCTTTGTTAGTGAGGAAGGAACACGAACACTGGTACAGCAGTGCTGTATTTGGAGCAGAATATTGGCTTAAAGAGAATGGCAAAGATATAACAAATCAGCTTTTGTTCTTGTTTTTCCAGGCAGGATGTTTGCCTCTGCTAACTAATTACATAACCAATGGCTTTGCTTAGTCTTAAATGTCATGCTCTTGGTGGTGTGAATGGTGTACACAGCTACACTTGTGCCTTCAACACACAATATCTTTTGTGTTTCTTCCTCTTTTCCTGTGGATTTTTAAGGTTGGGCAAATCATTTATTTCATGTTCCTGAAACTCTCCAAGGACATGTGTAGGCTGTATCTCCACTGGGAAATAATCACAGGTGAAATGACTGCCAGTCTGTGTGTGTGTGCAGAAATCCAACCTGCAGCTAGAGAGCCACACTGAAATCAGTGTGTGAATGCCATGCATACACAGGCCTGTCCCTGGGTATGATCAGTACAAAAAGCAGGTTATCTCAGGATTTCTCAGCCTGGAAATCATTGTCTCATTCCACACACCTCTGTAGAAAGTTATGAGCTCAGTGCCCTGCCAAGTCACTAAAGAAGCAAATGCTCCAAAGCAGGATGGCTCTGCTCCTGACAGCCAAAGGTGTCTTCCACCCCTGATGTGGAACAGTTCCCCGTGGCACAGTTAAATTCAGTCTAAAATCCCATGAGCAACRGGATTTTGCCTCTCTCAGAACAGAAACAGGAAGGCATTCCACCTGCCTAAACAGCATTTTCCTACTCCTCTGGCTGAAAAGTGGAGGCAACCAAACAAAAGGCTAAAGCTGACCCTCAGGTTGTACTCTGACTGAATCCAGACTATGAAAATCCAGTGTGACCATGTTCTGTTGAATGCTGACTGTGGGGTTCTGTTCCTCCCCAAACAACTGAGAGCTGCCAGACTTCTAGACAGCAATTATCTGATTGTGCTTCTGCTGGGAACAGMGCTGCATCTGCATGGTCTTTTTGGTAGTGACCATAGAGGAGACCCCAGGGACACCTCTGGAGGTGTCYACGTTGACCAGGTTGCCAGAAAAAGGCAGACCTGCCTGGTGACACCTGATTTCTTACACTTAGCCTTGGCCTTTCCATCAGCTCTGTGCATTACCAGCTGGTTTGCTTGATCCTGTTACCAGTTCCTGCTGCTCCAACTCAGCTCTGTGCAGCAGAGTTTCCCTGTGGGAGATTAAAGCCCTCATATAAAGCMAGTGAGGAGCCTAGATTCTGATGCAATCCTCCTTCAGGTGTGAAAAAACCAGATTAATCACTTTTTTTTTTAATTGAGGCTGAAGGTGTGTGATCTGTTTTATTTAATACCAGACAGATGAGTGCAAGTAGAGGAACTGACAGCTTGGAGGAGCTTATGGAAGGGGTGGGAGGAAAATGAGGTGTCAGGTTTTGAGATTGTCATGTCTGCACGTTTTCACTATGATTATCTTTTGTTATCAGTGTTCAGAAAGAGTAATTTGAGGTCTGTCCTAGACCTCAGGGCATGGTGGCTACGTTGACATGCATGATTTCAAGGTAAAAGGCTGTAGGAAAAGCAGAATACTAAAAATAGTAAATAGTAWAAATAGTAAAACTATCATCCGCATAAAACTTGCAAGAATTGTATGTCTCTTTGCTGTGGAAAGTCATCAAATCTGTATGCAAGCTACAGAATAGCAACTGTTAATTGGATGATTTTAGTACGTAGAATGAAGAGGAGACCAAGATTTACACAGAAAAATTTTACAGAGATGAAAAATGAGACCTTCAAGTATGTGCAAATAATAAAGACCTTGGGTTTCCTGTTGTTCTAAAAGATAACCTAGAGCATAACATCGTAATATGTTCAATAAATGGTGATTTAGCTAAAATTTCAGAATAATGTCCCTTTTTTTCTTTTTTTGCTTGTGCTGAATGACTTCCATCCACCATAAGTTCTTTGAGATTATTGCACCTCAGAAATCTTAACATATACACACATGGCCAATACAGGGACAAAAATGCAAGTCACAAACACCCACCTGATCTACATAGATGAGTTTTATCAAGTCAGTCTAACTATATTTAGAAATCTTAAAAAAAAAATTAAAAACAAAAAACCAAACCAACTGAAGAAACAAAAATACAACAAAAAATCAATCTGGTTATATGGAAAAGGTTTATAACTGTAAAGACAATAGGAAATGTGAGTACTTCTTCTAGTTTAAAAAACTGCCTAGTTCACAGAGAAAGTAATTAATACGGTGTCACACAGCTTTAGATAGATATTAGAGTTCATGTTATCTATGGAGGCTCCATCTCCAGCCAGCTGAAGGATACAGAGGAGMCAGAGGTCTGCTTATCTAGTTCTGCTACCAGTGTCTAGGAACTGTCCTTGTTTTTCACAAACAGAGACAAAATTTGATGAGTGAGAATAACAACACGCACAGATTCCAAAACTGGGGGTGATAGCAAAGAACAAAAAATAATTAGATAAAGGACAAGCAGATCTAGTTTGTTTTTTTTAAATGAGCTGCAAAAGGAATGTATRCAATATTTCAGGCAGATGATGAAGGTTCAAACAGTGGCAATATTAATGTTTTTGACCACTGTCATCTTTTGGCCTGGTGCAAATAAAGGAAAAGATGTGTTTAGAGCCTGAGATAAGAGATGGCCTTGTTTCCACAGGGATGAATTTGTGAACTTCAGGTAAATCTAAGATAGAGATAGAGTATGCTTGAGGATATAATGCAGATTTGCCACATTCACCATTAAAAATAGTTTGCCAAAAGACCTTTTCGTAATGAGAAGCCTTTAGATACTTCCATGCCTAAAAGATCACACTTAAAACACAAAAAGACACAATCATGGAAGAAGAACACTTAGCAAAGACAGGCCTGTGGGGTAAATAAAATGGAAAATTAGTATGGCAGTTAAAACCTTTTATAAAATATCATATAAATAACATATCCTGTAACAACAACAACAAAAAAGSCTTTTATTTGAAAATAATCCYGGTGGAAAGGGCAYACASAAATCTTGTCTTCACTGCATCAGTTTCTAAATCCTGGTATTTGTGTTTCCTCRTGCAGACAGTGACTGAAAGTTTTATTATGCCCCTCAGAGGTGTAGCTAAAAGGATGGTAGCTACTAAAATTGTTTCCACAAAGATTCTCTGGCATGTTCAGGCCCAAATGCCACCATTATTCAGTTATTCAGTGGAATTAATGGAAGCTGTGGTAGCTTTTGGTGGTACTTTGTCCTTTTTGACTTTGAAGCACTGCAATGTAAAATCCCTAGAAAATCAAAAGCGGCTTGTTGTGGAAAGAGAGTGGAGACRAAGACATGGGGAAGGAGGGGAGACTTCTATGCCTGGAAATACCTGTTCTAGGTGGGGGTTCAGGGAGTATTTWAAAAATTCTTTTATTAGTCACACTGTCAGCCCTGGTTGAGATTTGTGAACTCTGTATGATTTATATGAGACTKGTATTTGTCTTAAAAGTCACCCCCTCCCTCCCTGTAGTGGAACATCTCCCAGACTTGCCTGGAGCTTTATCTTTGTCTGATATTGTAAGCAGTGCAGATTGCATCTTTGTCTGCTGACAAATGAAGAAAATTATCAAAATTGCTTCATGAAATGGAAAGCAACATGATACATGATTATTTTTCTTTGTTGCCTAATGATTTGGTCGTCCTTTCTTCAGCACTGACATCTACAGACTCCTACCATTGTGCAGATCACAGGGTCTATAAATATTTAACAGTTTATCACATTGAGCTGTAGCAATGTCTCCAAAATTAGAGGAAAAATGAGAAAATATACCCTGTTTGTCATTTCTGAGCAACTCGGTGTTTCACTAGATAATTAATTTATCACTTTTCAGGTCAATTGTTTTTATTATTCTCAAATCAAACACTTTTTTGAACAGAAATTGATATGTTTGTCTGAWTATAGCACTGAGGTTTTTTTAAACCTAAGGAAACATGGAAATTGAATCCAAAATGATGGCTGAACTTTTGTGAATTAAAGCTCAATTCATGAGGCCAACACATTCTTTAACTCATAAACCCCATTAAGTGTTGCTAAAATCCTCCTTCTGTCTGGGGCAGTTTTATCCTTTGCTTTTTAAAAGCATTTAAACAAACTCTGCTTGGTTTGTCCCACTAACAGACAAGTCAAAATTCCTGTAAAAGTCTCCTCTGAAGATTTTTTTTGCCCAAATATGTTTTTTGGAGAAAAAAAAAAATCAAAATTTAAAATTTAAGTGGATTATTGCAACTTTTAATTAGATGACACCAAATTTGGGACATGAGTCAATGTGCTCAAGGACAGGACTGCCAACTAGAGAGACCTAAAGAAGTGGAAGGAATAAACCAACAGGAAYCTCATGAAATTCAAGAAAAACAAATACACAGTCCTGACTTGGGATTGAATGACCTGGTCTCATCATGCCTGTGAGCTGCACATTTTATCAGGGATTTYTGAAGCTCCCTCTTGCTAGGAATTGTCCTCATATCTTATCAATTGAGATTAATTTTATTCCTTAAACACATTAATGGTCTTACATAAACAAGTTTAAATATTTTTTTAATTACATTTCTTTTTTTTTTTTTTTTTAATATCTGACAAGCCTTGTGGCAGAACATCCTAATTTTAAGTCACATATGACCTAGTTTTTCCTTGTTGATTATGTTTGATCTCTCAGTTCCTTTATCTGGAGTGATATATGAAAGTATCTTGGCCCTGGCTGTGCAGGCTGAGAAAGCCAAGGTCGTGCTCTTGTTTTCTCTCCCCATCTCTCCTCTGATGTGAAGGCTTTATTAACTGCCTGGACTGCTGCAGTTAGCTAATATGCACCAAACCAGCTTTTACTGCAAGCCAGACATAAAAGGAAAATCACATTCATGGAAGCTTTCWCAGATTTATCAGTCAAACCTGAGCCAAGGGACCGTGCAGCCTTCTGTCCCTGCTGCGTCCAGCTGCCATTAATCTAGTCAGGCCAAACTCACAAAACACAGAGAAAACCAGCTGACAGAAGCCTGACCGCACCAGGAGGCTGCTGAGGCACTTTGGGCAGATGCTGTGATTAAACAGGTGAAGAATTTGGAGCAGATACGGAGTGGTTGTGCAGGCCGTGACACCGCCAGCGCTGACAGGAGCAGCGGGGTAATGGCGGCACCTCCCTCCCTTCAGCATYGCTGCTGCTGACGCCTTGGTGCTACCTTTCCCACAAGGGTCACCAGCTGGGAAGGGCCATCTCTGTTTTGTTTTGCTTAGTGTCACCATTYATTGCTCAGAACCTGCTGTGTCCCTACCCAGGGGTGCAGCATGGCAGCAGAAGAGGCTTCAGGTTTGCCCTGTCCTTGCTGGGAAGGATGGAYGGCCCATGATGGAGTAGGAGGCCAAGTCCTTCCCAACAAGGAACCCCTGGAAAGTGGTTAATAGCTATTTTATAAAAGACTTTTAAAATTAAAGAGTTTTTAATTAAAMAGCTATTTAAAATTAAGGAGTTGTCCAAGTATTGAGCACTGAATCCCTGGGAGGAGGAGGCATACCTCCAGCAGGTTGTGTGTGCAGCATGTTTCTATTTAAATAAAGAAGCCCATTTTTAGGAATTGCATGGAGCTGCCATTTCACAACAGCTGAAACTTGCATACTTAAGACCAMATTTTGCACCATTTCACATCTTTGTGTAAGAGGAAAACACCTTGGGAAGAGGAGAAGCAGCCTGCTGGTCCCCAACAGCAGCATTTCTAGGCCAAAATCTGTACAAAAACAAACAAACAAACAAACAAACAAAACAAAAAAAACCCACCCCCCCCCTCAAAAAAAAAACCAAACAAGAAAACCCACACAAAACCAAAAACAAACAACCACAAAAAAACCAAAACAAAAAAAATCCTGACACAAAGCCAAGCYGCCTCAGGTTAAACTTAAAATGTAGCATATGGTCCTTAAAAAAGGGAGGCTTAGCATGGRTGAAATTGCAAGTGTTTTGCTCAGTAATGAATCCACAGACAGCAGAGCACCAGAAATAGATCCTTCTGCAGCTGCAATGTCTCCCAGCTCCATGGATGAACAGAGGGATCTGTGCTTGTGCCTCATCTGACAGAGAACTATGTGCAGAAATGCTTCTGCAGCCCACTAAATCCATGAAAAAAAAAATTGCTGCCATATTTAACTGCAAATAATGCCCAGTGACAGTCTATGTGGGTGCAGGCAATTACTTTGTTCTCTGCATGGTGTAAATTCCTCCTGTCACCAAGGGCTGCAAAACTGAGTGTGAAGGAAAGCTTACCTGGAAGCCAGGTTTTTATGGGATGCAGAGTAGAATTCATAGGGTGGAAATAAATAAAAAGACAACTCATTCAAATAAACCYTAATTTTTAAAGAGSATCTATGTAGGGAAAAAATAATATTATTAATCCTAATATCAGTTCTTCATGCAGAACAGGCTCATTTCCATTTTGATTTACTGGGAAGTGATTTCAACAGATTTTAAAAGAAGATAAATATTGTGGATGTGGTTCCTGATTTTTTCTTCTTTTTAAAAATGCTTTACATAAAACTAAAATGTCAATTATAGTTTTAGCCTGCTAGCTCTAATCAGAGAGATTTACAAGACCACAAAGAATATTTGGAAATAGCTGTCATTAAAGGAAAATATTTGAAACAGTAATATATGCCAGAAATCAGGCATATTCCAGAATAGCATAAAAGAACCAAGATCCCAGGCCTTGAAAACCCCSAGAGCTGTGAATAAGTCTCATCTATGGTAGCTACAGTAAAATAAAGAAATTAGTGCCAAACTATTTTGCCTGAGCTACATGTAGTCATTTAAGGACAGCATTGCAAAACCTAAATATTTGTCTTCCTTGAGACAAGTTATGTGATATTTCCTGCAGAACATTTGCACAAAGAATCTAAAGATTCAGTATGAGCAGGAAAAAAGCCTAACATTAATCCAACACATGAAGCTCTTTTTTACCCAGGAAAAATCTTTCAAAATGTTAAAGTAACATTTCATAGCTGCAGATACAGCTATTTAGCCAAGTTCCAAGGAAGACTAAATTAAACACTGACAAGAAAAAAAAATAGAAGAAACTGTGCTTTTAAGCAGAGCTCACAACCTGGGAAAGATCACCAGGCCGCATTTGAGAACAGATTAATTTATCCTTAGCTAATTACCCTGCAAGGTTCAGCTGAGCTGCCAGCACCACTAACAGTCAAGACATATCACAATGGATTGTTCTGTCTGTTTGATAAACTCATTCACTGAACACATTGATTTCTGGCCGTGCATGTACAATAAAACCTACGCGCTCCACAGAGCTACTACTCATCTCATTCAGATAATTTTCTGACTTTTTGTTATGGCTCATTATTTTCAACCCAGTTTTTGCATCATTCTTTCTAGTTTGGGGACAGTTCTGGCAGTCAAGACCAGTGTGTTCTAGTTCTTGCTCTGCTGCTCATTATCTCTGCAGTTTTAACAGCTCTGACTTCAGCTGGCCCTGAATCTGCAAAACTTGAATAGTGTTTAAAAGCCTCTGGGRGTCTTTTAAAATATAAAGTAATTCTCACAGTGAAATGCACATACATTGCACAGGGACGTAAAACTGTAACATCCCAAAGTGTATTCATTTAGTTGTAATGTCCCACGGCAAGCACACAGTTTGATTTTGATATGAAATATGTGCAGGAAAAAAAATCCAGGAAAGTCATCATTCAGCAAGGAGTCAGTGCTTTCTTCAGTCTTTTCAGGATATAGAGACATCAAAAGAACCGAAAATTTCATTAAAAGAGTGTGAAGATCACATAAGTTTCTTTTTTTTTAATCAGGATTTATCAGATCCTTTATACTAAAATCTTAACAGTTTGCTGAATCTTAGTTGAAATATGGTGATGGTTTGCTTTGAGTGAAGGTACACAATGAAGTTTAATTTGGATATTATTTCCTAAAAAGCCAGTCCTTAGATTCAGAGTAGTGTCTTCATTTTCTGTTTTTTTTTTCTGTTTTTGTTAAACAGTAAGACCTTAAAGAAAAAATATTTCTTTAAAGCCTGAGATAAATTGTATCTTGCTACCTGCAGAATAAGAATGTACTTTCTTTTTAGGAGTATAACAAAACTAGAAAGTAAATACCCTTCTTACTGTGAGCAAGGAAAGAAGTATACTGTTCATTAGATTACACCAAAAAGGAAACTTCAAAAATTTTWAAAATTCTATGTGTTTTAGACTTACTCTGACTGCTACTCTATAGAAGAAAAATAATAATCAGAACAAATAATCTGTAACACCCCCAAACTCCACCACAGTTGTTGTTTGGTGTGTCAGCAACAACTCTGAGTTACTACTTGACTACTATTGCACAAAATTTCTTACTAATTGAGGCACAGCAGAAATATCAAAGATTATTGACAGTCCCTCTGGTGTTGTGGTAACATCAGTCATAAAAAGTACATAATTACAGGGATTAAAAGTCACTGGTTTGACTCAAATTATGGTGAGAGTGTTGGGTGACATTTTAGAASACAATGTGCAAAGTTTCTGCCTTTACATTGCTGGAGGCTAGTGCTGGTTGTTTTGATATAATCTTAAGAGCAGAACATCATTGGTTCATGGCATGAAGGGACAATAACAGCCTTCAGCTGGCCTCTGGAACCATCACCCATTCTGTTGACATTATCTTTTGGCCTGTCTGCAATTGATTTAAAATCAAACAATGGTGTTACATAATGTGCACTCTACATAAAATTACTGTCTCGTTATTAAAGTTCTCAGCTGACCTTGCCTGTGTATGCAGCCACTTTGTAGCTGGTCTAGAGAGACACCTCAGATGAAGTTTTCACCCAGTTCTCAAGGGCTACATCTTCTTTTCTACATTAATTAAGCTGATCTGACACTGAGTTTGGGCATTTGTGGTCTCACACCTTGAGAAGCTCTAGGGATGCTGCTGTGTCCTCAGTGGTGCTGTTACCACTCTGTTAGGACAAAAAAAAGTGTCTGCATTCTAAGTTAACACAGATTTTTCCAACCTAGATGTCCTTGCATTAGTCAAACCTGGAGATATTTGAGAAAATTATAACAGCATATTTTAGTCTGTAGTCATAATTCTCCAATATTTCCAAGCCAGCATTGAGACTGGGCTCAGGAGTCTTTTGTTCAGATGCACCATTAAAAGGTGTTATATTTTCATTTAATAGTCCTTAGGAGATATTTCCTGGCAATTAGTTTAATCTCTTTCAGACTAGGTTTTAGGGATTTTTTTGGAGGGGCAGGATGCACAACATCCTGTGGCAATGAGTTCTGCAGCTTGACTGCATTTTGTGTGTAAAATCCACCTTCTTTGCCTCATAAGTGCAATTAATGCATATTCATTCTTAAATTGGGCAAGACAGTAAATAACCCTCTTCTATTTGYCTTTTTGATTTTTTGTTTCATTCATGGTTTTAAAGTCCTTAATTTTGTCTCTCCTTAGCCATTTGTTTTCCAGGCTGAGATGTGTGTACAGGAAAACTAGTCCATGTCTTTGCCAATCTTTTGCCCATRTYTCCATAATCTTTGRTTCTACTATATCCTTTTAAGATAGRTAAAATCTTAAAATYATAAGAAATAATGCAACATTCAAATTCATACAATATTCAATGTCATATGTAACAACGCTGTGTTATGTATGGTAAAACAGAGAGATTTTCTTTTCTGTTCCTTTTCTATTCTGTTCCATGCTTTCTTGAAGTGTTAACAAGAATGGAGATAGTGTTTTCCCAGAAATAGATAAACTATCATTAACTTAATGTACCGACCCTGGTCGTTATTTCTCAACTTGGAGTCACTTGCTGCACATGTACATTYAGGATAATTCTTTTCCCCCTGTGCTTTTATCTACACCGCATTTTCTCAGTTATTTTATTGACCACCCTTTTTCCTTCTCTGCTTCCTTATAGCTTGTTTTTACTGACCTGAATTACTTCAATTCCAAGAGAAAACTGCCACTCTGCTATCACTGTGTTTCTTAAATAATTTATTAACATGCTGAACAGCCTGTCCCATGCCATTAGGACATATTCYTTTTTTTCACAGGACTGTGAACCACCTGTAACCACATTTTGAGCTCTCAGCAGGGCAAGGTCCAGAAATTCTCTCAGCACCGAAGACAACTTTTTTTGGTCTTCGCAAACTGAGCAGTTACCAAACCCAGCTGAAGTTGCACATGGCCCAAAACTGACATTTTTTTTCTTGTCTTAAGTACTTCTGAATGTAAAGGAAGGTTCACAAGACCTGAGGCCTTATCTAGCCACCACAATCTGTCATATTATCACTGTAATGGCTCTGGGAATCACTCTGCCCATAAAACACTGGCATAATTCAAACAGCCTTAAGTGTTCAGGTGTTTGATGCAAAACACACTTTGAAGTTTAATCATGACAATAAACACTTATTGCTTCCCCAACGGTGCATGTGTTCAAAGATCACATATTCTGTGTGCAGTTCAATGTATGAAAGGACAAGGATAGGAGGGTTTTCCCCATATTTTTATTTCATCTATGTCCTGCAAAGATTTCCTGCCTTAATAGGTAGTACTGATTTATTTTTGAGTGTTGTACCCTTAAATAAGTAGAATTCTGTAGAATTTGTTATCTAGAAATCTTAGTGGTACTGGAAACTAAAAGCTTAAAAGGTGACTACAGTGCAGAGGGAGGGCAGGAGAATCAGGGAGGAAGTGGTAATTTTACAATAAAAAGTTAAACATTTTTAAAAATCTTTAAAACTTGTAATAGTCCAATATAATGCATATAATTACACTGTAATTATATTGCAGTTACAATGTGTATAATTATGTTGTAATTGCGTAAATAAGAAAAGTTTAGACCACTGAATAAGTATTTTAAAAGTTTGCTTTTTCAAATTATTTAAACCCAGCACAGGACCTGCAAAGAACTGCCTTCTCTCAAAGATCTTAATATATGTTMTAAATTAGGAGTCTTTAAAGTTCATGAATACAGTGGAATTGCATTTTCAACTTGACCTAAGTATTCAAATTATTTTTTCTATTTTTCCAGGTCTGGTGTGGTAACAAGCTGTTAGCTAAAGCATGTGARCAGAAAAAAACCCCACAAAATTTGTAAGTTTTTACTAAACCTTAAGAGTAGAAAATTATCTACCTATTCACACCACCATGTATTTGTTTTTCTTTACAAAAAGGAAATCTGTCTCAGGGCTCAGATTTGCAAGGTGGGCAATCAGGATGCCATTAGACCAATATGGAGCATATATGAAATCTGGGAGGCTTATGTTTTATTACAGAGTGTAGAATTATGCATATCTGTAGTTATCAAATTATCATATTTGATATTAAGTCCTACTTATTGGTTTTTTTTTAATATACAGGAAGTTAGAATTKGAAAATTTAATTCTTTTTTGTGTTTGCAACCTACTGTTGCAATTGCTAAAATTTATTTGAAGTCTGAGGACAAACTCACTAACTGACTGCATACCAGCTTAAAATAATGAATTTTTGTTTTCCTTACATTCCCTTTTCTGAATCTTCTTCTTCTGAAGAGCTGTATATGCAGTGAACTCTTCTGGGTCATCAGGAATTTAGTGAAATCATGAACCCTTTAGAAATTTTAAGCTAAATTTAACATATGCTAAGCCAAAGCCACAGAATAAGTTAGTATAATATGAGGGTAGCACACACTTTTAAAATTCTATCACATAGAAATTAATAAATAAAAAATTGTTGTTTCCTACATGAAAAGCATCACAGTGGATGGCAGGGGTTTTTAATACAAATTATACAKGTTGTCTCTGTAGTCCTCCTGAAAGGCATGTATTCCATGGGCTATTAATCCAGGAGATAACTGAAAGAGTGCCATTCTGAGCTACAAAGTTGGAACTTTTCCACAGAAAACCTCTCTTCAGAAAGAAGAAGATATTCTGGCTGAGAAGGATGACAATTTGATATACTTGTACCTGCATGGTGTTCTTTCACACACAAAATTCCTTCAAGGTCCTGAAGGCAAATTCCTCTTCTGTCTTAGGAGCAAATGAACGGCACATTTTTCACTGAGTGTTCAACAAGCAGAGCTGTAATAGGATCCCCAGAGCTGTGCAGGTCTGGAGTACAAGTGACAAAGTTTTCATGAGAATGGCATCAAAATGCCCTCTGAAAAATCCCCCCAGTGTGTTCTCTCTGTGGCTTTTGCTCTCACTGCTGTGCATTTTTAGCTGATCTCTCTTTGTGTGGCGCAGCTGATGAGGGAAGAGACAGGTCAGGAACATCACCATAAGAGAGGAGAATATGAAAATACAGAATTTGAACTACTTTCTGCCAGAAGCACATTAGAAGCTCCTGCAGACACACAATGACGTCAAAACTGGAACAAAGCACCTTCATTTCAGCACCTTCCATATCAACAAATATTACTTTTATCAGTGTCAAAAAGCCCCAAACTCCACTATCTGCTGCTGCTTCCTCATCTATACCCTCTCAAGTGGAAAGCTTAGACTACCAAAAGTTAGTTTTTGGGGAAATAAGCCTTCTTTGCATCCAGAGGTCATTCTCACTTTTCTGTGAGATCTCTAAACACCTGGATATAGTTTCAATTGCCTATAAATAAAATCTGGTTTATTTGCATTGAATATATCACATTACATGCATTAAACATATTAGCAATGCATGTGGAAATTCGTGGGCTAATGACATTCAGATTTCAGGCTCCTAGCAACGTGCTTTTCTCAGCCCCTCTTCYTTGAAGGTTAAGTGTCTCTGCAGCACTATTTTATACTTCTTGTGGATTTGTGGGAAGGAAAGCTTTTAGCCACTTTTAACCACTCCTTTAAGTAGCAGTACATGAAACYATGGCCATTCTTTTCAGTGTCAAAAATGAGTAAGCGCTGACAAATAGACCCTTTTGTTTCCTTTAGGACATCTATGCACAATAGTTTCTATATTTGTTTTCATACTGTAATGTTTTGTATACATAGTGTTTATGCCATGCCTTTGCTCTTTTTTACAGGGTGTGGTTGGTGCAACTGATCCAATGTTGATCTTGTAACTTTGTGGAGTGGACAAAGTTATTCCCAAGCATTTTCCGAAGTCTGGAAGCCCTGGTGGACGGGATTGCCCATCTCATTCATACCCAAAGGGCAAGACCCAGATTGTCGGGAAACATCCTGAAATTTTGGGCACTAATTTATAAACTGGATTCAGCTGCAGGCAAAGGAACTCAGACCAGCACAAAGTGAAAATTTTGCACTGAATTACTTCAAAAAAAGGGGAATGCTGCTTTTAGAACAGAGGGCCATTAAAACTGTGCCAGTTAGAAAGCTGGATTTTGCATTTCTTTYTGTGTTTTAGTGAGTAACATGAGTTTAGAGGGGCTGAATGCAGGGTCATATGTAAATAAGGCAAATGCTTTTTTTTTTTTTTTTCCCCCACATAATAGCCTTTTTAGCTTGGACCAGACACCCTGAAACCACTTTCTTGYCCATGGACACAATCTGTAAATTTTCCCTCTGTAATTTACGTAGGTGCATGATTTTGGTTCTGCTTTTGTGTAGCTCCATAGTCATATTCAATGTTAAACACTGTGACTTTAACACAAGACTAAGACTAAATAATAAAACTAAAATCCAGTGTGGGTATACAAACTGGGTCTTCAAGCTCCTTTGGCCTGCTCTGACCAAGAACACTTAGAAGGCAGAAGTCAGAGCTGTGCTGGACTCTGAAAAGCCATTATTGGCTCTTGTGACTTCACTCTAAGGACATTTAGAACAAAAGGAAAGCAAACAAACTGTTTCCAAAACATGTAAAAGTAGGGAGTGAATGCATCCTGCAATGGAGACTCTTGCAGGGGAGATGGTGGTATTCTTCCTTCTCACTATTTCCTGTTATACATTAAACATCTATATTGTTTAGACAGGAGAAAAAAATTGAAAGAAAAATATTGGTATATATCTTAGCAAAAGATCCAGATAATTATCTTCCTTACTGAAAAGCTCATCAATCTTTTATTGTTTGAATTGCTTTGGCCTGCAAATATTTCCAAAATATGCATGCTCCTAGAGAAAGGAAGGTTTATGTATTGGATCAGCATGTTTTACAATTAATTTTCTTCTGATGACATAATTTACATGAATTACAAMAATCCACTAGAATTTTTCTGGAGATGCAACATTGTCACTTTTACCTTGCTGTAACTAGACAATTTCAGCTTTAGAAAGAGAATATCTGCACTAAGTGTTGAAGTGGTCTGCCTATAAATTTGGCAGCTTTCCTTCCAAAAATCCCTCTYTGGGAGAAAAAAAACCCTGAATTTTAACTTGTGATAAACTTACTGGAGAAAAAAGTATGGAATATAATCCAGTGCTAGAGTTTCTGATTTCAGGCTTCRGATGGGTACTTTCCTCATTCCTCACACACACCGTTTTTAGCCCAAGAGCTTGAACTAAAAATTCTGTTTGCTTTCAGAATGTGGGACTGTACCCCATGGCTTAATAAATATAAAGAGCTGTGATGCTGCAGCAAGGAAATTCCAATGAGCCTGCTYTGGCTGCCAGGGTGTTGCCATGCCACTTCTGTGTTGCTGGAAGGTGCCATTGTAAAACACTCATATTACACAGGCTTCTAGCACTGCTGGCATTTGATTTGGAACAACAGCTTGTGAGAGTTTGGAGGGGCTGAGTAGCACACACAGCTTTTCCCCCAGCCCTGCATCATTTGACACAGAGGGTGTCCAAATGCAACCTAATCGCTGCAATAAATATTCACCTGTTTACCAGTGGATATTGAAGCTCTGCACTCTGTGTGTTTGAATGCTTCTCCAAGCAGTTAATGCTCAGTTTTGCACAGCTGTAAATTACAGAAAAGCCCTCTGAGTTATCAGATAATGTAATTTCCTGTAATGCACTGCACTACAGTGTCTGCAATATGGTGATATGGTGCAGAGGTCCATGCTTTAGTAAGATGATGATTTTGTGATTCTTTTTTTTTTTTTTTTTTTTTTTTTTTGTGCTGTTGAAGAAAGGGAAATTGTGGGAAAAAATCTGTTGTTCTGAGTGATCTGTCCTGTATCTTTACTGCACATTTGGCTGAGTTAAAGCAGATTCTTGCCACGGTATTGTACAGCCAGTGAGACAAGTTAGCCCTGTTTGCTGTGCCACTTCACCTGGGTTTGAGGGTTTTATTTGACAGGGCAAAGACAAAAGGGCAGGATCTCTGACAATACCACCAGAATGAGAAAAGCTATTCTCATAGCCTCTCCTGGGACCACAGATTACAACTGCTGTATTTGATATAGCAATCAAATATATTTGACATAACCTACACCACAGCTGACCAAACAGTGAGCAAAGTGAGCAGCAGGAAATCTTTAACAAGCAGCAGCTTTAGCCACAGCTTGGTTCTCCCAGTGCCAGGAAGGAAGATGGTGGAAGAAAACAATTTCCCAGATATAGCTGCCACAGGTTTTGACATAAAATTAATTGCTGTGCAGATACAGTGATGCCTAAGCCAATTTCTCTGTGACTGCATATAGGATATATTGATTTATATAAATGTGGGCACTTCACCGATGGCAGGGGCAAGCCCCACGTTACAATGAAAAGCTAGAACTAAGCTCTGTTTGTGCAGGAGACTGCAGGAGACTATGGTAAGGAAGTTGTGAGCTTTACAAAGTGTAAGGGTGATTAAAATTATTTTTACATGTAACACCACATATAGAGAGATTCTGAATTTTTGAATTTAACTTTGTGGTGATTATTCTAAGCAAACCAAGCCAGATCTAACATCTCATGTGAGTGAGATAATATGCACAGGACATTATCCCAGCTGCTTCCTTAATGATGGCAAGGATGCTTTGATTCATCTCAGTCAGGTTCCTGCAGTGCTACTGCAATATCTGACRCTCTGTCCCTAAGCACTGCTTTTTCTGTGAGGTTTCTCTCTGGCAGACACTCAACAGCATTGACAGGATCCCTGAAACCCTTCAAAAGCAACAAAATCATAGGAGGCAGCCTGAACTGATCCCATGGTGTAACAGCACATGCGGGGGATTTAAAAAGAAAAAAAACAAAAAAAMMMAAAAAAAATCAAACTGTAACATTGCAGGGAAAATCTTGATCCTGATGTGTTTGAAATCATTAAGGCTCTTCCACAGACGTCACTTGGACGTAATTTGCTACCAGGAAGAGATAATTAGAAGGGTTTGTKTTTTTTTTTTAAAGTTGTCCAACTGCTAAGTCATGTGTCCCCTTTTATTCCCCCATTTTTTCTTAATTGTTCCTGAATCCTTGTTCTCTAAGTCTTATCGTATAATTATTATATATTMAATTTTTGTCTGTTACCCTTTTTTCAGTAGAGATGAACATAACTTTGTCTTTACTTAAGAATTCTTTTTTTCTGAATTCTTGTTTTCTATTCMCAAAACAAAATAATTCAATATGCTYTGAGCACAACTTTGTACCACAGTTAAAAGTGTACATGAAATTGCATAGGGTAATTTTTTTATAGTGTTATGTCAACACAACTTGGATTGAAGCCTTCTACTGCAAGCAAAAATATGTTTATTGAACTTACAGATATCTTTTTATGTGTAGTTTATATTAAACACATACATGACTTTTCCATGACTTTTGACTTTAGTGTGAGTGTGGCCTTTGCTGTTTGAGACCATCAAAACTTCTCTCTTTTTGCCAGCAGGACAAAGAACCAATATCTTCTCTACTCCAGCTTGTGCATTCATGTCATCTGAAGAATGCAAGTTCCATCAAACCAAACTATTTACCTTCTTAAAGTGCTACACTGTGCTAAAGCGCTTTACTGGTGAGTGTGTGTAATTAACTTTGATCTCTGCTAACTTAAAGGAAAAASCAAAGAATCTATCCCCCATGCATTCCAGAAAAAATACCCAAAAAAATGACCAGCACTCTTCCATTTGAAAGTGTGTTTGATGCTGTTCCTTTTTTAGGAACAGGAATYTCATTAGAAATCAGGAATAAATCAGATCAAAGCCCTTTTTTTCTTGTGACATTAGACTAAAACTCTGCCACTCACAAATTATTACATGTCTTCAGGAGTGCTTACTGTATGTAAAAGACTGCATTCAAACTTTTGTCAGTAGCCAGAAATCTGCAAYGAAATTGTGAGGGAAATGAGTAAAATGAGTAAATGAGTTTCTGTGCCATTCTGCTCCATTTACCACGCTTAAAGACAGACAGAGTTGTACCTTTATGGAAGGYTTGGGGAAGTTTTTCTACACTTACATGGTTAAGGGGTTTGTTATATAACATTAATAAAAATTTGTGGTTTTCTGCTAACCCAACCATTCTAAGATGGTTCTTTGTCACAGCAGAGCACTGCAATCCTACTCTATTTCACACAGTGCAATAAGACTCATCACAACAAAACAAACCCAAAGAACATGGAAGTTCTTAATTAGCCACATTAATAGCAAAATCTAGGTGTCACTGAGAGGCTGCCTTAGGTGTGACTTATTTGTCAGTCTGATGAGGAACTAGACTTTGAATTCTTTGAGCCTCAAGAAATCTTTACAATGTGATGTAGATGGGAAAGGGTTACAGAGACTGTTGATATCCAACCCTCCTGCTCCTAAAAATTTAATCACTGTGAAGGAATTAGGTGAGGCTTGAAGAACTTGTTTGGCTGCAAAGTGTCATCAACACAGCCTGAATTGTAACTTTTTTTGTGCCGGACCCAGACAAGCAGAGGTGGATGAAATCTTTCATTAGAACAGGAATGCATATAATTATGCAACAGCTTCTGTCAGTGACCTGACCTTTTCAGCTTGGTTTCTGTCTTCAGCTCGAAAGGTATTAGAAGTTTTCAACCTATACATTAATGTGCCATTTTATACTCATAGTGGGTCATCATGCTRTTTGCCCTCTAGATAATTAATGTGGTGTCCTGGCTGTGGTCTGTGAGCACRGGGGAGTTTGAGTAAAAAACTGAATAAAAAATGATAGCTCTGGAGCTGGTCACAGTTTATTATGAACTGAAGAGATTAATTTATAGCTATTTTCTGTCCWTCCTACTTTAAAAAATCAAAGTGAACATAAGAGGAAAAAAAATAATCAACCAACTAATTAACCAACCAATAGCAACCTAACAAAAAACCAAACCAACAATCAAAAAGCCCAAAAAAGAACAATGAAAAACAAAACAAAACCAACAAAACCCAAAGCAAAACAAAAAACCCAACCAAATTAAAAACCCCTCACCAAACAAACAAACACAAGAAAAGAAGGTGAACTGTATCAATAATTATTATATATAGTATATATGTGGTATAGGTTAAACTGTATGTGCATTGGTTCTGGTTTCTTTTCCTCCAATTCATCCTTCACTGAATTATTTCTTAACATTTTTTTCAGAATGATTTTGGTTGTCTAAGTAAAACAGATTCAGGGATTCACAGTGGTTATACCACCTCTTTCTATCTCAAGAGTTGAATTTTTTGACACGACAGCCCCTCCAATGAGGTTTCAATTAACTTGAGCCACATTTATATCCATCAACCAGTACAAAAATGAAATTATGAGTCTACTGATGAAGGACTTTGTGTTTCTTGGAAAAAACCCCACCAACTCTCTCATCAGTGTAAGAAGCCTTAAAAGTGAAACTTGCTGGTGATGCCACAGTAATGGCCTGGAAGGACGGATTTACGTGTTAAATGCACCCAAAATATTTTGCTAAGGAAAAAGAATATACTTTGCTGCCTGTAGGCTCTAAATCTGCTTAAATCATTGGAGAAAAGAGGAGCCACCCTGAGYGCTAAAATTTTGGAGGCCTTGATTCTTGCTTACTACCCTTGGGAAATACACAATTCCACAACAAATTCAGTAGGAATTTCCCCTTTTTTCTGAAGAGTTGTAGAAGTGGCTCAAATGTGTTACTGCAGCACAGCAGAAAAATTGCCAGAAGCAGGAGAAATATTAACTGAGCTAGTATTTGCAAAGATGCACTGGGTGCATTCTCAYATCACATATTATCTGGTTTTTCACAGATTTCACTATCAACTACATTCCTACCTAGTTTACTCTCTGTTTCAGCAATTTCTGTCATTTACACTGTCATTTAATCAACTAATCTACTACATTTATTGCTGCTTAATGACTGTTTTGCTAGTGCTTCTTGCTTGCCCAAAATGGTATTTTTTCTTCACTGTAAAACCTCTAAAATTGGTACCAAGTTCAACCATGCACTGCATGGTTCAACCTTTGTTTCATCTCCTCATCCTTCTTCTCCCATTGTACACCTGTCCAAAGGGATATTCCAGACATATGAATTCATGCTCAGCAATTTGGTTAATAAATCATCAGTTTCAAGATCTGACCATTAAAAAAAAAAAACTTGAAGGACAACGTGTATTTGTACAATTTTAGTTGCAGTTACAATTCACAGTTCCCTTCTGRCAGGCTGGTGAGGACCTAAATTGACAGATTTCTTGGTTATTTTTCTTCCAAGAAAAAGTGAGGCATCTTGCCATAGTTGCCCCCAAAAGCATGGATCTTAGGTGCTGAGTTTTTATTTTATGTAATATCACATCCTGTTCCATTTTCATGCCACAGGGCTGTATTTGCTACAGAAATACCCCATTTTCTTTTGCTTTTGCTGAAAAGCTGRAACACCAGCAATGTTTTCTTGGGCTGAAAGGAGAGCTGCATATTTCCTGAGGATCCTTTCACAGACTTTTCCCCAGTACAGAGGTCTTCTTCCAAGCTTAAGGACTGAGCTTCACATTTGGGTGTGAAGCTTGAAACAGGTTTTAAAACACTTGACTCAACCAGGTCTAGTCTAAACTGTGCATTCAGCTGTTCCCTGCTCCACTCAACAGCTGCTTGGCCCTGTAGTGCTGCTGCTTAGTTTCTTGATTTCTTCTTTTTACCTTTATTCGGGTAATAAAATACTTTTTTGATAATTCTGCAGCCTCCAAATTGAGTCTTCAACCTGAGGCCTACCACAGGAAGGCCTGGAAGCTGCCTGGAAGGTATTGACATTTTAAATATTCAGTTGTGCTGTCCACAAAGCTSTTCTGCTGTAATCACTGTCCTGAATGGTGGTTCCTTCATCAAGCTTCTGATTCCCCACACAGGAAATTAAAGTCATGACCACGTGCCACTGCTGTGGAAGAGAAAATTTAATAGACTCCTGTCAGAAATAGGTGATGGGAGAGAATCTTTCAGAGTCTTTGTGTGCCATAAAAAACTGCACATGTGACGTGTATTTAAACATTTTCACCGTGTTCAAGGTGTGCCTGGGAGAGAGAAAAAATTGTTTTCTTTCTTCATTGAAAGAAAACTGTTTGTCTGTGGCACTTTCTGAATCACTGCTGGCACAAAACAATGAAGGAAGCAAAGCGRCTGCCCTAGGAGTTAAACACACAAAGAGCAGCAATTCCGTGTGCACTCTGCAGAAGTTTATCTCCTTTGTTAAATAAATATATATAAAATCAGTATTTAAAGTATATAAAACAAGTTTGTTTGCTTTCTTCATTGTGAATAAGCACAAGAAAACTCAAAAAAATCCATGCAAAATCAATTGCAAATGTTGCTTTTAYATATTTATTTKAAATACTGATTTTATATATATTTATTTATCAAGTGAGGTAAACTTTTGCAGAGTGCACACRGAATTGCTGCTYTCTGTGTGTGTAACTCCTCGGGCAGCCGCTTTGCTTCCTTCATTGTTTTGTGCCAGCAGTGATMCTGGAGGATGAGTGATTCAGGAGGTGCCACAAACACAAAATCATTGTCAGAATGACAGAACTGTCAGGGTGGAAATGACCTCTAAGACCACCAAGTCCAACCATTAACCCAGCATGGCTGTGTTCACCTGTCCCCAAGTGCCACATCCAGACATTTGGGGTTTTTTAAGATTTCCAGGGATGATAATCCCAATGTTTCCCCGGGCAGCATCTTCCAAGGCCTCACCATCACTTCARTGAAGAAATTTCTCCCAGTGTCCAGCCTAAATCTCCCTTGGCACAAGGCAAGGTCATTTCYTCTCATTCTGGTTMCACTCTCCTGCCAGGGAGCTGTAAAGAACCAAAATTTCCCCCGAGCTTCCTTTCCTCCATGTCAAATAATGGGGTGGGGAGGAAAAAAAGGCTCAAGACTTGCCAGGTGTGATGCTGTCATTTTGCACTCCCCAGAACAGATTAAAAACACAGGATACCTTTCTTTGCCCTGGTTATCAGAAGATCTTTTGCTTTTTGCCACACACACCTTCAGAAACCTCAGAAAATATTTTTCCCTAAGTGGAATGTTGACTTTGGAAAGAACCAGAGTGGGAGTATCCATTAAAAGTCTCTGCAATTYAGAGCTATATTTGTATTTCTAATTGTGCTAAATTCTTGGCTAATAAAATAATTACGAAAATACAGCATACTCAAACATACTCTTGAATTAAATTACATAAGTAAACACACATTCATTATTACTTAATTTTCTTGTTTATCCAGCCAAACTCATCAGATAGCATACAAAGACAAGACAAACAGAAAGCAGACTATATGGTGTAGACTTTACTTTTTTTTAACCTAAAAATGTTTATAGAATTACTCCTGACTAAAGTGGTACTAAATGTTTTTACCTTTCATCATTTTAAATTAACAGCAAGCATCTTGAATTTAAATTAATTTGAATAATTTTTTAATTACTCTAAAGCTCTTAAAATTTTGAAAAAATTGAAGTAAAACAGCATCAAAACAGAAATTTAAATGGATGAGAATTTCCCATACATGCAGGAAAATGTTTACTTGCAGTGTGAGACACAGATGACATCTGTAGCATGAATTGCAACACTCAGTGAAGAAGAAAACATTTAATAAAGTAATTTCATGGTTTTTAATGTGATAATTTTAACTGCTATGGCTTTTCTGCTTATGTAATTTCTTTTTCATCAGACACCCCCATATAAAGGCTACCTCACCTAAATAAGCCCCTAATTAATGTCCTGTATTAATTAGATGGTAATTGAAGCRCTCATTCTGAGTCATCTTTAGAATGCCAATAGCAATGGCTTTTCTTTTTATTTTTAGTTTTTTCAATAGAAAGCCCTTCAAGGTGAATATGCAATTCTGGGGTTTTCCTCTCTGCTGCCATCATCTTCCCAGTGCATCAGTAAACAACTCTGCTGACACAGAAATTACAGTGAGGGAGGTGGAAGAGAAACGAGATTTATTTGGGAAATTTCTTGAATGTGACAGGGACAAGTCCTGCTAAAAAAAAATCATAATCCATTTTATAGTATTTGTTCCTCAAAGCAAATCACTCTGAATGTAAAAAGAGCAGAAGAGGCCAGGAAAACTTTTCCACAAAGGCAAAATGACCTCACAGAGATTCTGCAGCAGAGAAACAAAAGTCTCTCAGTTCCTTCTCATGTGCACACCCCCACCAAGAAACTTCTTATTAATCCTGATCTTGATGCTGATTTACCACAGAAACTTCAGTAAGGTCTGGAGCACCCAGTTTGCAGTAAATTGCATCTTCAGTTGGCTGACAGTTCATATTTCATTGAAACCTTGTACAGCTGAGGAACATCCACATTTTAAAATAGACAATAGRACTTTGAAATAGACTTTAGAGATTTTTTTAAATTAATTTTTTAATCATTTTCAAAATGGACCAATCTAACTTAAAAGTTTCTAGTACTGTAACTTTTAGCAAAAGAGGAGAAGCCTCCTTATCACTTGCTGCTTATCAGGGTAAGAATTGGGGTTTTGGCCTAATTTTCTTGATTTTCATCCCTAAACATTGCTGGTCCTTTCTAACAACAAAAATAATTGTCAGAAGTTTGAATATATAGGCATGTAATAATTAGTTTTAAGGCTTTGGTCTACAGAGCAGGTAAGATAAATAATATTTTTCTTAGCTGAGGACTCTTTTTTTTTTTTTTTTTTTTGCATGTATAATAAGATGAGACAGATCCTGATAGCTAAGTGGAAAAATGTCTTTAAAGTTAACAAGAAAAAAAAGAATTAAAAGGGAAAATAACATCTGTGTGTTTCTGTGAATGGAATTTAAGCTGGTATGGGAAAGGATTCTATGGTACTTGTGATGTTTTCTTTGGCTGCCATCACAGAAAGTATTTCAGTGGTGAAACCAAAGGTTAAATGCAACCGGCAGGAAGTTATAAAGGTGAATTGCATAAGATGTTTCTGAATAACAGGAGTTTACAACTCCAGCTATTGCTTCTGTTCAGAGTGCTTGGAAGCGTTGTACAGTAGTAGGGGTAAATAAAATGCAAATTTTAGGGCTTAGGGTGATAAGTTTTTTGGGTTGAGATGGTACAAATTTATAGGATTTAATTTAATTAATAATTAAACGTTATATGACACACTTATAACATTATATTTATAAATCATTATACAATATAWTTGTAATACACTATATAATTGTAATTATAATTAATATAATAATATAATATARTAATATAATTAMTATAAATGATGGCATTTCATCAGCTACAACAATGAAGTGTTATTTGCTGCTTTTCCTTTTGCTAGACCTTCTTTTGAGTTCCTGCTGTTGAAGCAGTTGGGGAAGAAACTAAGGGAACTTGTGTATGGCTATTGCACTTGTTTGGAACAGCAGAATGACATGGCAAACTGAATTTATTGCCACTTCTCTACCTCTGCAGTTTCCATGGTGAACACACAGCAGTGCTGCTTCTTCTTTGCTTTCTGCCCAAACCATTCCAGAGTTCACCTGCCACTAATTTAACTACCCAGCTTTAGAGATGTGAGCAGTGCTTCAAAAACACCCAGAAACGTTGCTTTTATCAATGCAATAAATGTAGTAATGTGAGTTCAGRTGGGAGGCTTTCCTTCCAGCATGCCCACAGGCAGAGTACCCAGTGAGTGAGACTTTTGATATTTAATGTACATTAAATAYCAAACTGGGTGTATTCCATGCAGCTCTGTCCAGCACATGTGATATTTCTGGGGGTGACCAAGGTGACAAGCAGTGGAAGGATGAAAAAGCCACATCTCAGCCTGTGAGAGGGGTATTAAGCTTGCATGACAAAGTAATTTTAAAAATAAATGAGATCCAGGAGTCACACTGGTCACAAGGAATGCCTTTCAACACTGTGAAATGCAAAATTGCACATGCTGAGGTGTGTGACAGCTATTCAACACCTTAAAGGAGTAAGGGAATATTTTCCCACTGAAATTGGTACAGGGAGTTCTATCAAGCAGATTCAGCTTATTTCCTGGCCATCTGCAAACAYAAATAAAAAAATATATTATCACCACATTCTAGATGATATTTACTGTAGATGGCAAGGAGGTAGTTTTAACTCTCTAATAATTTTTAACAYTTGGCTTAATTCTGACTATCATAGGCAGCTTTTCTCTGTTGTCTTTAACACCTTTTCAGTGCTAAGATCTTGCAGCTCCTCCAGCAGAAGAGTGAGAGAATCCCTCTTGGCATGAAGATCACACTGAAATTATGCTGAGATTAATGAGATGTAACCATGCAGATATCACATTTCCTATGGCATTTTTCTTTCAAATACAAGGCTCACTGGGTTTTCTACTTTGCCCTGAGTCTAACAGGGACTTGGCAAATTTTGGACATCATTTTAAAATGAATAAGCACAAGGAAACTCAAAAAAAATCCATGCAAAATCAACTGCAAATATTGCTTTTATRTATTTATTTTAAACACTGATTTTATATATATTTATTTATCAAATCTTAAATTTTATATAAATATCAAAGCCTGCCAAGACATGGTTGTCTCACAAGTGTTGGTTCAAGGGCACCAWAACTTTAAATATCCTTTGATATATAAATTTATCTGTAGATACAGTTACACATATATAAATTTCAYATGGGCTGAATGAAACTGAGATTCTTGTCAGTTCCAGTGAGGATACTGCCATAGCTGCACTRGCAGAAATTCCAATTTTAATTAGCAAGCTCAGATTCCTTTTCCGAGTTCCAAAGAGAGGAACTTTTACTTAGAAATGACATGCTGGMCAGAATTGTATTTAGAATGCCACATTTGTCTCCTGATAGAATTATTTCCTATTAATTTATGTAAAGGTCARAAAAAAGGGCTCTTTCCCCAGAGGATGCTGAGGCACTGCCCAGGCTCCCCAGGGAATGGTCACAGCCCCAAGGCTCCAGAGATCCAGGAATTTTTGGACAATGCTCTCAGGGGTGCACAGGGTGGGATTTTGGGAAGTCTGTGCAGGCCCAGGACATGGATCAATGATCCCTGTGGGTCCCATCCAGCTCAGGACATTCTGTGACTTAGTGGTTCCAGACGAGCTGCAGAAAGAATGCCCAAAGCACCAGGCATTTTGCAATTAATATGGCACATACACTGAAATAATTCTCAAGATTGGGCATTTTTTCCCCTACTAATTTTCATCTTCTATATGTGCAAATCATTGAGATGAATTTGTCCAGCTTTGTTCAGAGCTGGATTTGTCAACAGCCACTAACTAGAAGAGTTGGTTAATAAGTGTTTGCCACAAAGCACTTTGCTTACGTAGCACAGTGTGGCATATGAAAATATAGTTTAACTAACCAAACAAAACTGGTATTTATCACATCATGTATTTGGCATACAAATAATATCTAAAATGGTTTTATTGTCTGTTATAATTACAAGGCGTTGTTYTTTACTGTGTTTTATTCCATTATCAACTGACAACTGCCTTTTAGTTTTATATAAAATAATAGCTCATTTTGCCATGTGAAGCTGTGAAAATGCACATTTTTTTCATTTAGCTCTGGAGGCATTGTCAGGGAGAATGGCTTTCAAGCTGTTCATTAAATAGATGATGCTTATTACTACTTCTAATCTGGACCACAGCAACACAGGGAATTAGTTTAAAGAAGCACCTAGCAACCTAATTTTTAGAACCACTCACTAAATTCCTCTTACATTAGCAGGAAGAGTACTTTTTACTACTGCTGACCATGGAGAAGTGGTTATTATATTGCTGCATTTCAGTCCATCCATCATCTGGACATTCTGCAAATAAGTCTCTTTGAGCCCATGTGTAACACCACCGGCTCTGGGTCTGGATTTTTTTTGTGTTTGTTGTTTGTATTTTTGGTGGGGTTTTTTTTCCAATTTGCTAAGTTGGTCCAACATATTACAGAATCCAGACAGAATTATTTCTTCTGCAGAACTTTTCAGCTCAGGAAATACCATTTTTGTACTTAGATATTTACCTTTTCTTCATGGAAGCCAGGCTGTTGCAGAGCAGCTCTCTAACAGAGACTTCCAAACTTGACAACACCAATAACAATAATTTCATTRGAGCCCTACTATTTCTGGGAATGAAACTCCATCTCTTTTTCTTAAAAAAACCATCCACCCCATTCATAGGATGATCTGGGGAAGCTGTGAGAGATTTTGCTTCCCTGGGCATCTCTTCAGTAAGATATTCTGCCAAAAAGATGCACAGGACTGGAGCTTGTTTTGAGAACTTGTAATAACAGATAAAGGATGATTGAGAATGATTCTGAAATTCAAAAGCTATGATTTAAAATGGATGGAGGCAGCTGCATAAAAACCTTGGTGTCTGATAAGAAGAAATGATATTTCTCACAGAGCTGCTGGCCTGTGTGGAATTAYTGCTTGTGCTTTGCTCGCCTGCTATCAGTGCGCCTTGTTTGCAGTGAAAAAAAACAAAAGATAAGGAATTGCCAGCCATGCAGGTCTGGGGCCTGAACCACCCCAAGGRTAATACAAAATAATTCAAGACAGAGAAACAGCCAGAGGATTCAGGGGCAAGACAGGAAAAAGCTGTGAAAATACAGGCCTCCAATGAAATTATAGAAGAAAATTAGGTATACAAAGTCTACGTGGGACTGAGGGAAACAGAAGCAAAATTAAAAGCAWTTTTAAAATAAAGTGAAGAAGGAAGACTAGGAATTTGAACCTGGTGAGCAAAACAAGACATGTCCAGTCCTTGACTGGAATTCAGCATTCCTCTCCAGGTGTAGTATTTTCTGATGTTGGTGCCTGAGGCTGTCTGACATGCAATTTATAAAAAAGCTAGGAGTTCTATCTYACTACAATAGTAAATTAAAATTTAGCTGACAGCTAAGAGTCACCGGGTTGTTGCCCTTTATTTAAATTTTGCCAGTKTAAGTTGTTCTTTTAGGGTTCTTACATGTTATTTTTCTATACTATATCTAGTCCTGTTGACAGCTGATACAGTTTTTTTGCAGTGAAATTCACCTTCAATTCAGATGAATTGAATTAGGATTTTTCATCGTCCAGCTATGGATTTCATAATTATCTGGTAATTCCAGATGCATAAGCCAAAGCAGAAATTTGGAGTATTTTGAGGGGAGTATTTTGGGGGGAATGAACCAGTCTGCTTTTCCAAATTRTGATTGTAATTTCTTGGTGTCTGTAAGGAGAACATTTAAGAATAGCATTGCTCATTGTATTTTTAAGACATTTCACTGTCAGGCCTTGAAATTATTCCAAATTTGTYCAAGACTTTCCTCACCTCTGAAGCTGTGTTGAATCTTACCAGGTGCCCAGAAACCTGTACCTGTGTGCTTTTCCATCTTGTCACTTGTGTGTCCATTTTTGTGGGGCTCTTTTTGTTTTTGTTTTTGGTTGGCTGGTTTTTAGGGTGCTTTTGGTTGTTTTTTTTCCTTTTTTCTTTTTTAGACAAATTTAAATGTGGGGAAAAAAAAAAAAAAGTGAGAACATGTCACCACTGGGAGAACTGAGCARAGAACTGGCCTTGCCACCCTGTAGTTAAGGGCTCTGTGGTGGAAAGCAAACCCCTAGAGGTCACTGTAATCATAAACATTCACAGAAAAGATCCGGATTTGAGTAATGTCACGATTAAAACGAGCCAGCTACAGCAAGGAGCTTACAGTCAGATTTCTGGCCCGTCCTGAAGCGACCCCTCCAAAGGCATGGAGGTCACCGGCGATGGTTTGGCAGCACAGTCCGTCACTCCGCATCAGGGCACTGCATCAAATTGTCAGAATTTACCAGGGCAGGGCTGGGATTTGTCCTTGAGAGGGAAGGAGGGTGGTGTGGAGGGGAAGGGCAGGCTGGCTGTGGAGAGGGAAAACAGAAARTAAGTGAAGAAGAATCTGTGCTTGTCACAGTGGCTTGGAGAAGATGGCAAAGTTTGCTGAGCATAATGGGCCAGCAATACATGTTAAAGGGGTGAAGGCTTCATATTAGTGTCTGCAGATACCCCTTCCCCCAGACACTGTTTGGWCTGTGAAATGCAAACACTGACTCAAAAGAGGCTTTCTGATACATTAAATGGGAACAGATCACTTGGAAGTGATCATTCAGAAAAAGTGAAGTAAAAAATCCTAAAACTCGTAACAAATGCTACAGCAAGGGTGAAATAAATGTTAGATGATCTGTACAAAACAGAAAAAAAAATATGTTTCGCAGCATAAACTGAATTGTTCAATGTCTCATTTTAATTTATAAGCATTCCACACTACATATGGTTGAGAAGCAGTTTATGATGCTGTGCACTAATCTTGAACATGTTGATGGAAACAAAATCCTGTTGATACCTGTATTCAGTGACTGTATCTGTAAAACCCAGATTAATTCACTACCAACCAATCCACTCTGACATGAAACAGAAGCAACTTTGCAGATGTCACAGGGGCTGTATCTAATCATGCAGCAGTTTATTTGGAGTTCTGGCTTTTACCTGGTTCTCTAAGGAYCCACAACATAATTGTATTTATCCCCAGGGGAATGTGCTATAATTTGAAAGCCAAGAGAAGAAAGTATGTGGCAGAAAGGTGCTGGGAGATCACGGGTTTCATGTTTATGCTTTGCAAACCATGTAAAATTCATATAGACAATTTTCCAGTATATTGAAGCCTTTAAAGGGTGTGTCCCTTATCAACAAAGCATAGAGCTGATTTTTTTTCTCTGGTGATGACAAGTGATGGAACACACAGACGGGTCTTGATTCAACTGGCTGAACAAAACTCCCCCATGTCATTTCAGACACTGGAGAATTTGCAGAGTCCTGTCAGGTATGACACCCCAAGAAAGCAAGGATTTCTGGATTTGCATATGAATGCCACGTGAGAAATCCTAGGGTATCCCAAATGTCACTGGATGCATTTGTTTGGACAACTGAATCAGACTTCCACTGTTCATACATTCCCTTAACACTGATGCTCACTGGCAGCATATGAAATAATTAATTTCTGTCCCTTGTGTTGGTATAGACTTATCTCATTACCTCATTACAGTAGTTCTTTGTGTTAACTTCATTAAGTTTTCAACACGACTTCTGAAAACAATGAAAATTCCAAAACAAATTGTATAAGATCTTAGATAACAATGGCTTCAAAAGAGAGCATTAATCAAGACCTAGCTCCTGGTGCCTGAATAACATTCAAAAGGAAACAACAGTGTTTGTTTTGCTTTTTTTTTTTTTTCCTTGATTCAGACTGTCCAAACTGAACTTAAGCCTGGGGCAAAATGAGCTGAAAGGGGAAAAAAAATGGAAACGGAGTTTTAAAACAAAAGAAAGAAAAAAAGGAAGAAGGAAAGAAAAAGAATATATATRTAATACAATATCTCAATCAAAAGGAGCAGAAGGCCCACACCAGATCCCATCCCAGCTTCACAATACTGCAATGACATGGAATTCTGGAGGATTGTGCTGATCCAACTGAGAGCAGAACTGGCCTAGTTCATGATTCTGGGAAAGCCACTGAATTTATTTCAGAGGCATTTTTTTAAATATAAAATTTTAAAAGATCCTAATGTATGGCTTTGGAAATACATTGCTGGCAGTATAAATGAAAGGAAACTTCTGTGTTTTGAAACTTCCTGTCCTCTTTCCCATTATTTGTGATTGAAATAGGTATTAYTCTTGTTATGGCATGACACTTGTTTCAAAAGCAACTCCACGTGATTTCTATAAGAGAGGCTAAACACTTTAACCAAGGGAATAAACAGCTAGAAAGAAGGCAATAAAACTGTTTAGACTGAAATAATACTTAGTACAGGTAGCMGGCCCTTTCTATATACAGATATTTATGCAGGGGAACAGTGATTGTTTTAGATCCTCTGGCTGGGCTGCCGGGTGAAATGGAATGAATGACATTGATTAAAATCTTCAATTCTTCACTCGGAATTTGAGTTATCAAAGAGCACAAAGAATCTTTTCTAATATCTGCCTGTAAACAGCTATTGWATGTTACTAGCTAATAAACTACAGGGTGCTTGCTGAGAATCATYATATACAAAAGAAATATACATAATATTATTCTGACAACATTATATATTTCAATATATATAGATTTTTTCACTGACACTTTTAAATCATGTACAGAGCTTCCCTCAATTAAAAAAACCTTTCTTTTTCCCTGTAAACTAGCATTATGTTGACTCTGACTTGTTTTTCTAATAATTATTACTATATATAACATTTTCTTCTTTATATATATATATATATAATTGACCTGTTCAATGAGGAGGGGACAGAGAGTAAAGCATGCAAATAAAATGGCACCAAAAACTGATACCAATGAGCTACAAATTTCAGTTTGGACAAGGATCTACCAGGCAGAGGTAGAAGTCAACCTGCTCTTGATATGTCCACACAAAAAACASTGTGCCAGGCAGCAGAGTCTGTATTCCTCTATATTATTTAAGTCCTGGCTTTCCCCAGGTGATTTCCTCTTTGCATGAAGCCCCTCTTCTTKGTAGGTTTCTGCTTCCAACAATATTGAAAGACAGACAATTCCCTAAATCTACTTAGATCATCATTTATCTCAAAATCTCCTATTTTATTACAAAAATTTCTTTTTAATTATTTTTTTCATGGAATAAAGAAAATCATTTGTCTTGGCTATCTTCAGCAATCTTAKAGGGTTTAAAAACTAATTGTTCWTGGCATTTATCAGGTAAATAYACATGATCCCACTCAGACAGGATCAGATTGCACAGACAGGGAGAAGAAGCAGGCAGGCAAAGCTCTCTGTCACATTTCTCCATGGGCAGCTTGCAAACTCAGAGCTGAGACCCATTCCAGTTGTCTGCTTTCCCCTCAGAATGCACTTTTYCCCCTTTATTTCTGTTTTTCCCCCCACACAGCTGCACGAACACAATTTTCCATACACACGATTCCTGCCGAAATCCCTTTCTCCCACGCGCATCTCCCCGGTGCTTTGCCCCCGTTATTTCACAGGGAGTTTCTCCCCCCCAGGAGAAAGGAATTGACAGGAAGCAGAACAACTGAAAACAGATGCACGAAAACTGAGTTTACTGCTTGCCCCCGTGAAGGTCAGTGAGAGCCACAGCGCCTGGGAGAGCCCATTCCCAGGCAGGACATTGGGTGACATTTCCCACAGCCCACTGGAGCTGGCTCAGAGCTCATGGAATCACTGGGAATACTGCAGCCATCTCCCCCCCCTGTGCCTTGGGACAACTGCTCCAAGCCTCCCTTGGTGGTTGTGGGGTTTTATTTTGCTGGAAGGGGGAGAGAGGTTTTGTTGATTCACACARGGTGATCCGGCCGACATGTGACAGTGGCGAGGTGCCAGGAGGATTTCGGGGGCACCTGCTGCTCCTGCCACTTCTCCTGAGCCTGTGACCTCAGCTGTGGCAGGGAGACAGCTGAGTGAGTGCCTTCTGCTCTGTTTAATTTATCTGKACCGTCTCTTCTGCCCTCAACCCATCTTGCTTTTAGTTAAATAATGTRAAAACTGTGAAGGCTTCATCATGGTGAACCTGCGTTCATTGTGGTTTTCCTGCAGGACTGCTGCAGCATCAGTATTTCATTAGCCAGATTGGGTAGGCTGATATTTTTTTTAAATATTTGTCTGTACCTACGCCATGGAGAACTGGCAAATCTGACAACAGCATCAGCAATCCAAAGCACTTTTCTCATCTCAGCACTGACGGCTCTGCTTAGAAAGAAACAGCAGAAWTTCAGGAGTTCCCTACTGAGGATTTGTCATGTCCCTTCACTGCAGCCACAGACAATGTTTGGAGAGAAAAAAAGAAGAAATCAAGACAGAAGAATTTGCTGATTACTCTCAAATGGAGATGTGTTTGCACTGTCAGTTTGCACAAACCTCTCTCCAYTTCTTTTGAGAGGAAAGATGGAGCTCTCCCTTGAGCACAAGTGGAACAATTGGTTCAAAAAACATTTATTWAGTAGTGCAACTATAGAGGCCCTGACGGTGCAAGAATCTGAGGCAGAACAAACTTTGTAAGGTAGTATATTCCATTAGGCCAGCTCTTCAGTACATTTAGARAAATACAACAAACTTGTGAGCACACAAGGTTTGCCCCAGGTTTAAAACTGCAGTTCTGACTTGAGCTCTTTCCTGTGTCCATGAATTGTCCTTAAGCCACACTGAACCAGGCCTTGAATTTTAGAATATTTGTATGTCCCCTACCTGCTCTGTTTAACTTTCATTCCATGCCTGGTTATGACGGGTTTCCTCTCTGAAACACACTTTAGTTTGTTATATAGTCAAAATAAAGCCCAGAAGCATCRTTGTATACTTGAAGATGCTTAGTCTAGGTTTTGGTTTGGGATTTTTGTTCTTTGCTTTATTGGAAGGGTTTTGTTGGTTGGTTTTTGGTTTTGGGGGGTTGAAGGGGATGGCTGCTCCTTTTTCCTTTCCTTTTTCCTCTTCCTCTTTCCCTTTCCTTTTCTTTTCCCTTTCTTTTCCTTTCCTTTCCTTTCCCTTCCTTTCCTTCCTTTCCTTTCCTTTCCTTTCCTTTCTTTCCTTTCCTTTCCTTTCCCTTTCCTTTCTTTCCTTTTCCCTTTCCTTTTCCTTTTCCTTTCCTTTCCTTTTCCTTTTCCTTTCCTTTTCTTTCCTTTCCTTTCCTTTCCTTTCCCCTTTTCCTTTCTTCCTTCCTTTCCTTTCCTTTCTTTCCTTTTTCCCTTCTCTTCACCTTACTCGCCCCTTTCAATTTTTTTCTGATTTTTTCCTTGGGACTTCTACAGAGTTGAATGGTGTTATAAACGGCTTCCTCTTGGGTTCAGTGTTAATTGGTTCAGGGATAAAAAAATCTCATCTCTTAATTATTTAGGATATTGTGCAGATAYTTAACTGGACAGAAAGCTCAGGCAGATGGGAGGACTGACTGCTCAGCTCAGAGTCCTGAGGTACCTGTAAAGATTAAAAATTTGGACAAGCAGAATTCCCTCAGCCCCTGAACTAGACTGCTGGATGGTGCTGTGGGGTTTTTTTGCCCCCTCTCAGTTTTCTTTTTGCTGAGGCAATCCTGCTTGTCTTATACCTGTTTTAAATCAAAAATTCTTCACACAGCCTCAAAATCCCTGAAGTGATAATTATGCTCTTACAATGACTGCAAACAGCTGTTGAAATAGGAGAGAGAACAGGTGAGGGTGCATGACATATAAGATTCTTGAGCTTGCCATTCCTCAGAGCAGAAGAATTGTTACAGCCCTGGGTTTGTGGGGTTTTTTTTCCTTTCTTGTATTTTTTTTCCTTTTTTTCCCCCCTTCTTGTATGTTTTGTTGTTGGGTTTTTTTGTTTGTTTGGTTGGTTGGTTTTGTTTTTAATAGAAGCTGAATTTCTTGCTCTTGTTTTTCTAGTTTTTTTAGGAGCTCTCCCAGAGGAAAAGCGTGGGCTGTATAAATCTCCATGTGCCCCAGCTGTGATAACCTTCCTGCAGACACACACAAGCACAGGATGAGAGCTGGGACCAGGGAAGGCATTTGAAATCCTGCCAATTCAGCCAGTTGCCTCCTGCTCCAGAATTAAGCTGCAATTTTGTCAATCAGGAGCTAGACAGCAGTGCAGGAAACTGGGATCCAGGCAAGAAACTGATGAATCTACTTTAGATTATTTGATTTGCACTGGACAGCAATTCTTTTTGCTAACTTTATTGGGTTGTTTTTATATAGGAGCGGAGGGACTTAAAAAAAACCCCACCTTTTGAGTCATCTAACTTAATCCTCCAAAACAATAATTCTCAAGCCCTGAAGAAAGGTAAAAGCACTGAGCTCCAAAGTTTGGGTCTCAGTTTCCACCAGATATTGGGAYGAGGAGGAGGGAGAAGCTGATTCCTTCACCTGGAAAGACAGCAAATATTGAAGATAGAAGACACAAGTCTCCTCTCTCCAAAATATTAYTTTCTTTGGAGGAAAAAAATCCAAAAACCAAAACAAAACAACCAAACACAACTACAAAAAGAAATCCACCAAAAACCCCCTCCAAAAAATAACCCACCCCCAGTGAAAAGATACAAAAGGAAAAAAAAAAAAAAAAAAAAACCAAAAAAAAAAAAAAAAAAACCAAAGGCAAACAACCCCAACCCACTTCATGTTTACTACTGAAATAATATTTCAAAAATTCAGACAGCATCCAAGTGCCTATTACCATAGACTCTGGTGAAGTAAAGTGGGGTTTAAGTTACTCCTATTCAGAAGTACAAAATTATTATGGACATCTTTTKCTACCTCTATTTTCTTGATGCTGAAAATGAAGCAGAGTGTGGCTGCTTCATGTAAGTCTCAAGTCCATAATTTGAGTAGGCAGGGCAGGGTTTGGAGTTTCAGTTGACAGATGCTCAAAAATCTGAGATCTGAGATCTTAAAAACTTGACAAAGACAGAAGCTTGTTAAGATTTTTCAGGGTTTTCTATCTTCATGTGAAGCAGGAAAGAAATTTTTTTCATGTCTGTTCCTATTTTATAAAAAAATAATAGCTTACCTTCCTCTTCTTTGAGCTTTAAATTAATGCTCTGCCTTTTGGATTGAGCCTTCTTCAGGCTGACTTTCATTTCAAAAGATCTGCTATTCCTTTTTTAAATTCAATTCCAATCATGAAAATATTCCAATAAATGCAATAATTAGATCATACCAACATGTGAAACTGTTCTCTTTCACAGAAGAAGAAGAAAGCAGCATGATTTTATTAGCTCTATAATTTATTGAATTTCACAAATTATTGCAAGGTAATTCTGTTGGGAAGAAAGGAGAAATTAGATAATGTCCTTGTAAAATTGGCACAAKAAAGAATTTATAAAAATCCTCAGTTCTGTCTGACACCTAAATAAGTAATCACCATTTTTTCTCTGTTCGGACATTTTATATTTAGAAGTGACATGTGAAATTTGATTTTTTTTTTTTTAATGGAAGAACTGTAGAGATTTTGATGTAATTTAGGTGCCTGGCTATCTTCCCACTTGCTTTGTTGAMGAAAGAATAGACAGACAGGTGCAGTGCTTCTGAGGTAAATGAGGTTGTAACTGAAGTAGGTGAAGTTGAACCACAACAATGTGGTTCTTGGCCTGTGGTAACCATAACAGATAATAATGTAAAAGCTGATAGAATCATGTATATTTACCTTTGGTGCCTGATAAATGCCAAGAACAATTAGTTTTAGAACCCTATAAGATTGCTAGATATAGACAGCACATTTTTTTTCATTATTATTCCATAAAAAAAAGGGGAGAAAGGTTTTTGTAATAAAATAAAGAAGGAGATTTTGAGAAAAATTATGATCTAAGTAGGCTTAAGTAATTGTCTGTCTAAATCTCAATCTCTTCAACAGTAAATAGACAAATAATTGTGCATTGCATGGGTTGTTTTTTTTTWAATAAAACAGGCATCTAACTAAAGAGGTCTCAACATAACCTTGTTTTGGTAGAGAAATGGGCTAAAAAGAATCACAGCATCACTTGAATAAGCAGGGTCAGTTTTGAACTTGTATTTGAGGATGGTAATTGAAAAATAYGGGCTCAGAAATCCTATATCTCAAGTCCTGGACTCACTGTAGGATTCAGGRACAGCTTAAATGGAGCTGTGAAGTGCAAATACTAAAAGACAGTGGTCGTATTACCAATATTATAAATCTTCAGTTCATATCTGGCAATCAAAATTTATTTTTGAGCCAGCAAAATCTGGCCCTGATTAGCTGAACCCGACACCAATTYTGAGACTTTGGTCACGGTGGGAAAGGATTAAATGTGTTTTCCTTTGTGACAAAGACTGATGATGCCTCACCCAACCCAAATTCAAGAGAGAGATAAGCAAAGAGGTGAGAAGAGGAAAGTTGGAGTGATTTGAGCAGGCCTGAGGCAAAGAGGCCCTGGGGGCATKTAGGCCTGGCATATATTAATTAGTKGTTAAACAAAGAAGAGCCCTAGGAAAGGGGCATGGCAGTGTTGAAAGTCRCYGTGGGGGGTGTGACTTATCAAGACRTGTCTCTATTTCGCACTTATTTTAGTGCCATTTTAACAGATGCTTCAATGTTTTCTATAATATTGGCAATTTCCTAAACCAGGGGCTTTGGTACCTTTACTTTAGGAACATTTGGGGAAGATGGTAGCAAGTTCATTTTTGACAGAAAACATTCACCTCTGAGAAAGGAAAAAAAAAAAAAAAAGGCAAACTTGCTTCTGACATTGAGTAATGGGCTAAAATAGCTATTTCATGAACATTTGCTCCAGGAGTCCTGGGCTGTATTTTTTTAAGGCTGCCTTGACCTTTAGAAGTTCTTCAAAACCTGAGTTCTGAACACCTTGTCCCTAGAGGCRGCCAGTGGGAAATTTCTGGAGCAGGGAGGAGTCTGGGGTGAGTAGGTGGCATCAACAGGAAAAAAGAGTTTTATCAAGAAAAACATTTTTCTGTTGAWTTTGATGTTTAGTTAGTTGGTCAAAAATCACAGAGACGTGGAATGGTTTGGGTGGGAAAGRACCTGAAATTCCCATCTTGTCCAAGACCTTCCACCAGACCTYGGTTTCTCCAAGTCCTGGCCTTGAATCAGGCCAGGCAAGGCTTAAAAATAACCTGAATGTGGTAAAGAAATAATTCTTGCTGCTGTCAAAATGGAGAGTTGGCAAGTTCTCAGAAAATTCCCGTTGCYTGGACCTCCTGAGTGAACTTGTGGGCACTGAGGATCCTTGAGGTATCCTGCTTAAGACTGAACTTGAGGAAAAATAACAGTCTTATCAAGCAAAAATACTTAAGGGTAAAAAGTTCACAAAGCAGAAGAAATTAATGGCTGTTTGTCCAAGCACTCCTGGGAACTGCTTTTTATAAGTGAATTTAAAAAATCAGATGGCAGCAGATGACAGTAAACAAACACAAATGCTCTCACAACACCCAGGGATTGTATTCTTCCCTATGATGGTTGAAAGTGTCCAAACAGCACTACAGATGTTGCTAAAATGATGCCATGGAAMAGGGAGATAACATTATTGTTGTTGTTACTATTATTACTATTGCTATTATTATTATTATTATTAATGCAAAGTTTCAAAGCACTGCATTGCATTGTCTAATAAATGTTTCTCTAGAGTTTTCAGGAGAACAACATCAGGAAAAGATCTGCACTGATCAAAATAGCTAAAATTAATTTGGGTATCACAGGCAAATTCTCATATTGGTTGCATGAGAGTTCRAGGAGAGCTCAATTACAAACAATAATCCTAAATGTAAAATTTTTTTACCTTCTGAGTTGTTGAGGATGAAGGACTAGGGTCCACTGACTAAAGAATTATTGCTGAGGTCATTAAATAACATGTGGTTTCTTTTAGAAAGGAAGAGAAGGCTGAACATAATAACCAAAGGTTAGTACTTAAACTTTAAAAGTTTAAAGGAAAGCTTTTTCTTTGTATACATTAAAATAATATTCTCCGTTGTGGTAGCYATTAATCAGTGATTTCTGATTCTGATTTTTTTGAATTTGAATAAAAGGATTACTTCATTTTGAAGAGTCATATCCTAAAGTCTTTATTCATTATTCCCCAGAAATAAGTMTGCCTTGAAGCACTGGCATGTTAAAAGGGTAAAAAATTGGGGGAAGAAGAAGCAGAGAGATCTGAAAAAWTTAAACCCCAAAGTACTCAACAATTTATTCGATTTATTTTCTGCTTTTTCAAATGCTGTTCACGTTTCATTTGTTTACATTGACGCTCCCTGGTGGACTCCAAACTCCACCAACTCCCCCTCCCTGAATTTATGACATTTTATCCCACCAAAACTCAACAAATTTGTCCCTGAGAGCTGCAGATGCTGCGTGACACAAGGCTGGGCYGTGTCACACCACTCAGCACCACCTCTGTGTACATGAAAACCCCTTTATCTTGGAAAGGAAGGGGTGATAAGATTAAATGTCCTTCACAGAGGTCTAGAAAAGGTGTCTTTTCTGAGCTTTCTGAGCCCTGCTCCAGGGCTTGGCCCTTTCAGGTGTCCAGACAGTGAACCTCTCTCCTTGGCGTGTTGGATGTGCAAGTTCCAGACAATAATTGAACAAAAGTATGCAATTATTGTATTCTCTGGAGAGTTGTGCAATGAACCATCAATTTCAGAGTTCACAGGAAAGGTCTGAGGACATCTCCACTAACACACAATGACATCAGACACAAATTGGATTTTACTTTTTTTTTGTCCCCTAAATCACAGCAGCACATGTTGGATGGTATGTTGGATGTTGGTGCAGAATCTTAGTGCAGTTACCTCAAGAGGTATTTTTTTCAAAAAGTAATGGCTGTAAGAGGAAAGGAGTACCTTGTTTTGGAGCAAAAACTGTGTAAATGTTGCTTTTTCAGATGTCTGGAGCACTGTGTGGCACAGCTGCTCTTGCCACAGGGATTTCTGCTCCATTCCCTGGACTGCAGGCCGGTAGATTTGCATCTTAAAAGCAGTGGAAACTATTTCTGAACAGAATTTTACATCAGGAATGATCGTTCACATCAGCTGGACTGTTTTATTGTGTGAATGAGATGGCAGGAGATCCTCTCAAGGGCTAATTCTTACCCTAGGTTTGCCAGCAACTGTATGGATTATATGTTTCATGTAAACATGCAGGGGTAAGTGTACCTAAACACACAAGTATGTATATATATAAACATATATKCACTGAAAATATATAAACATACATGCACTGAAAATGGGAACAGGCTGCCC
Organism: Sporophila hypoxantha; assembly: GCA_002167245.1. Classification (NCBI taxonomy): domain Eukaryota; kingdom Metazoa; phylum Chordata; class Aves; order Passeriformes; family Thraupidae; genus Sporophila; species Sporophila hypoxantha. The sequence continues at coordinate 269,348 of NDFG01001437.1, forward strand.
AGGGRAGTGTTTGAGTCACCATTCCTGGGAGTGCTCCAAAAAGGTGCAGATCTGGCCCCTGGGCATGTGTCTTAGTGGTGGATGTGGCAGAGCTGGGTTGGTGGCTGCACTCAATGAATCCAGAGGTCTTTCCCAGMCCAAACCACTCCATGGTTCTCTGGAAAACACACAGTCACACAAGTGTACAATTATTATATTGTATTTTGTATTTAAATCATATAGATCATGTATGTTTTAAAATTAAACACACATACATGCAAGGCCTAATCCAATTGTCTTTATTTAAATAAAACCTGGCTTATTCTAAGCAGGAAAAGAACTTTTTCTACAGTGAAGATAAATAATTTTTGAGTTTCATGGATGACAAATATTTACTAAGTGTGAATGGRAAGAGCAAGATACAATGCTTAGAGCACCACAGTAATTTCTTTCAGAGAGGGGTGTCACCAATTGAAAATTTCCCTATTCCAGGTTTCTACAGGCTGACTACATTATTCAATTTATTCTTTAAAAATAATGCATAATTCATAACAACGCTTTCAAATCTGCTTTAATCTGCATTTATGAGATGAAGTATATGCAGCTGTGAACAGTCATTTAGCTTCAAAATARTCTGGCATTAAGCAATAGTTTGCAGGGGTTTATTAACAGAAGTTRCAGATGATTTTGATCAATTTGTTTGTCTGTTTATTACACAGTATTTCTTTACTCCTGTACTGTGTTATTTTCTTCTTTCTTTCTTCTGCRCCAGGTGCAGAATTAAATCAAATAGCACATGCTATAAATATTTTTTTTAAAAAAACAAATTTAAAAAATTAAAATCTGCTTGTCTTCCTTCATTGCTRCTTTCTTCCCCAGTCAGCACTGCCTTATTTGAACAAGTTTGGTCTGGTTAAAATCTTCCACTAGTGCAGTGTGACAGTAATTCATGGCTGAACACTCTTGGTGTAACTTTACACCAGAATTCACAGGCCTTTTGTTTGTTGTGGTTTTGAGCAGCAGTGGGAGGACAACTAAACCAACATCCCCATAATTTATTCCTTGGTTCTGGAGAAATGATGAAACATCTGAGCTCTGGGGAGAATGAGATTAGGTTTTTATTTTTAAAGACACAGGAAGAGATGAAGAAGTCTGCTAGTGATCAGAATGTTATACTAAAATCAAAGGTTTTCACTGGGAGAGAGAAAACCCTTAAAAGACTAAAATCAGTTACTAAGATGATTGTCCACCCTACTGAACATTACATTATTTGATGACTAATTACTATTTATTTACTATTTATTTACCATTTACTATTTATTATTTGTTTACTAATTACAATATTCTTTCCCCACATCTAASTGCATCTAAGCATCTAAGAMRTGATGGGGTTTAAGTCTTCATCCATGGATATCCATGAAAATAATTTTAACCATTCCTGATGTTCAGAACACATATTCTGGGCAAATACCTTATGTTCTCCCCCCTCCTCCTAAACCCTTGCTGAGACTGAACCTCCTGTGCTATGTTTCTAGTAAAAATAACACTCTAGGATTTTCCTAGCCAAAACCAGAGAATAACACCCTTGTCTTCAGCACTGCAGCTTCACCTCTGTAGTGTCTTTGAAAAGCGACATTCTCATTTAATTGGACTGATATTTGCACGTKCTGTGTGCTTTTCACCAGTAATGTTCTTTCCTATTATGACTGGATGAAAAACCTGCCACRAATTTTCCGCGGTTTCTCGGTGGARAGAGGATTTCTGATTTGTTTTTTTGAAAAATCCTGCTGCTCGTGAAAACATTCCAGCATCAAACTGCAGAAGTTCACGGAGGGAAACTCCTGGCAAGTGCCTGAGTTTCACCTTCAGTAATCACCATGATCTTCCTGCTGGCTGGGCTCCCTAACCTGACTCCACAGCCTTGAGACCRCCAGAACCATTTCCCCAAGAAGAAAGACCAAAGTGAGGATTCACAGATGAAAACCAAAGTTGTCTTTAGGGAAAAGAGTGGGAAAGTTCAGCCTCTGAGCTGAAAATGCTGTGTGGAACASTGGAAAAGCCTGCTTTGGGGTTTTCCAGCCCGAACTGGAGATTTCCACTGCAGAGAAATGGGGAAGCAGAGAGGCACGCCCTGTCCTGCTCCCACCTCATCATCTCACAGATAATATTATCACAATTTATTTCCAGCAGCACTGCTAAACAAAGGCAGACKGGGGAGAATGTGTGAAAGTCTCTTCATTTTGGTCCATTTGGTCTAACAAATCCTGTGCGTTCTGCAGTCATCAGTGCAAATGTTAGCCCCATACCTCTGAGAGAACATTCCAATCTCTGTTCCATAGATTAGCCTGTTTGAGAAGAGGTATCTTTACCTGTCCTCTCAAGGGTCAAACAGGGGCAGATGAAGGGCACTGGAGAGGCAACTAACAAACTTTTCATTCATAAACCAAGCCTTTCTGAGACAAGTTAAGGAGAAATAATGCAGACAGCAACCCCAAGCCTGGTTTGGGGGCTCTTTTGGAGACTTTTCAAAGCAGAACACCAGTAAGGAATGCCAACAAGACATATCCTATGTTCCTGTGGCTAGGACATAGCCATGACATCACAGTAATGTTAAATCTTTAATCTGTGTACACAAATGTGCCTGGCTGGAACACACACGTGTGATTTCTGCACTTCTCACACCTCATATTGGGGAAGGGACATAAACTTTTGAGTTATGCTCCTTAAATCTCCTGCTTTAGGGACTTTCACAAGGACTGGGGGCCATTTGAGTTCTGAGTTGGAAATAACTATTGATCAGCCATTCTGAGGCCGAGTAAAGGGAATATTGTCTCCTTTCCTGTGGCACAGAGCTGAGCATGGCCTGGCCCTGCGGCCCTCGGGCACGACAGAGCCTGCAGTGAGCTCCAGGCAGGCAGCAGGTCTGGCCTGGGAGGTCTGGCTGCTTCAGGTTGCTCATTCCTGATGAGTTTTGCTGCGCTCTGCTTTCCCCACCAGACGGATTTGTGATTCACAAATCGAGCTGACTCAAGCAAACCTCACAGTTGTATTCCCCTCACTCTCACAGAGACACCTGAGGAGATGGAGACAAGCAGAGTGGGGGAAGCTCAGGCACTAGTGCAGATCTAGATTACATCTGGGCATTTGTGTTTGGAACGTTATTGCCTTCTTCAGCATTTTAGAGAGTTTCATCACTGCTTCCTTCTGATGAGCACGATAYGGTCAATTTCCAAGGTACAGAGCARTGATTCCATTGGAATGTACCACAGCATGACAAGGAATTAAGGCAAGACCTATATTTTTCAAGTGAACATTTGGTTTGGTGGGTTTTTTTCCCTTTGTATTTTCTTCTAGAAAGTTTTCTCCTATCCCACAGTCTGSTGTGCAACTGATTTTTATCTGATTTTCCAACCTTTGCTTCATGAGCAATGGTGAGTAAACCATCAAATTTCTTTACTGCTCTGTCTGGACCACAGGCAGTGATAAAGATCTCTTATTGTGAAGATATCTCTTGCAGGGCAGCTGCTCTCCTTCGCTGTGAAATCTGCCATGCATTCCTCCCCAGCTGCATCCACTGGATGATTAATAATGTTTGATGCCTGGMCATGGAATCCACACCTTGGACATATGTCCCTCTCACCATCTTTTTTCTCTTTCACACTCTTTGGACAGCACTAGCAAAAATGTTTTAGAATCTCTTGTGTCATTTATGTTACACTCTTAAAACAAAAGTATTGTCCATGCGCTTCTTTTCTCTGTTCCTTCTTTCTGCCTCTCTGCTGGATTTGGGGTTGGGAATTTGGTTTGGAACTTTCTGCCATTCCCAGTCAGACCTTTAAGTACATTAAATGATATTTTTTTACGTTTTTGTCACTGCATATCCTCGTTCCACACCACTCTTGATGGCTGTCAGCCCAGGCAGTTTTCTTTTTTGGTAACTTTTCTATCAAAAGGATGAATATGCAGTRGGAGCCTGGTACAACCACTATCATACAGCTTCTGAGGGATTAAAACTGTCCATTTACACTTTACATCCAGTGTTTTCACTAAGGCCCCCATTTTCTGAGGCTAAATTCACAAAAATGTGAATTTTCATCTGCTGCATGTTCACAATTATGAAATAGAAGCTTGGAACATGAAGGTWATTGCAGGAGTGTAAAGACTGTGATTTTTGTTAAAACTTTGTGGTTGAGAGCTCTGTTTCTGAAGGCATCTGACAATGCCTTTGTCCTTGACAGAGGTTTCTGGAGGYCACCTGGCAACCCAAGCACAGCAAATCTTGTCTGTGACCGTTCCTGACACTGGTGCCCGAGGACCTCAAAGAAAAAAATATCAAGGTATGTAAATAAATCCCAGGAGCCAAGGCTTTAGATTAAAAAAAAAAAAAAAATTGTACAATATAATAAAGTCTTTCTCTTGTGASTGACGGGGCCCTTTCACACTTTATCCTCCTGAACTCTTGGTTAAAAGAGTATCTGGGCCTCAGAAACATWCCACGTACTTCCCTTCCTTTCCCTTCCCTTGTTCTTTATTAACGAAAATATTTAGATAAAAAAGGGGTCCTTATTTCCTAACAGTTCATCCGCCTCTCCTGTTTATTCTCTACCTGGTGTCACAGTCCTCTGAGCTTTGGCAGTGTAATAATTTCCACAGCAGTCCTGCTGGGATGTCACAAGCAGAGGATTAGGATTTCAGGCACTTAATAACTTAAAAAAGAAAGATGAATGCTTAAACAAAGACTCCATCTTCAAGTAAATATCCTCAATAATGTACAATAAGGAAAGAAAAACAGGGGAAATGTCTAATACCTAAGCAGAGCTGTACAAGAACAGTTTAGCTTGTTCAAACTTTTCCACAAACTCCCAGATGGTCTTCAGGAATGCCATTGCCTTTTGTCTTCAGTCTCCATCAGAAAGCTGCCTCTGTATTTTTTTTGGGCAGAAGAAACYGCTTGGAAAAGTTTCAGACTGGCCTGAATAAAATTTTAATGACCTTTTTTCTTGCACAGCTAAATGGCAGGATCCCACCTAAAACAAAGGCCTGGATTGCCAAAACAAACAGAGAGGATTCCTGTGAGATGGAGGCAGAGCAGGGTGGGTTAAAAAGGGTGATATCTCAGTGGCCTGGGGAGAGCCAGGCCGTGCTGCTGTTATTCAAATCGAGGGCTTGGGGCTGTGAAAAAAACATCAGATGTGTTTCTGAGGGGGCCCTCAGGAGTTTTTTAGTGTTATTGTCACCTGCATGGTGGATCACACCAAAACAGGGAGGTGGGTTMGCACAAAAATAACTTGAGCTCATAAGATTTTAATTCCAAGCACTGTGAAGCCTACAAAGCAATTAGAGAAATTTGARTTTGAAACCATGAACACAAACCTCCAGGTGTAGCTCACCTACCTCAGAAGGAAGCTAAAATAATCCCTAAGGGGCCAGATTGTGCCATCAGGATTCCCATGAGGAAGTTGTTTATTCTCCAAGTAAATATCTCTGAAACCCATCCTGTTCAGAACAGCAAAATCTGCTGTAAAATAGGTACCAGTGAATGGCCATAAGACACAAAATAAGCCTATGAAAAATTATGCTTCCACATCTAAGTTGTCTAACAGAGTTACTAAAATAAGGCTTTAAATGTATTTTTACTGTWACCAGAATAATATTTCAGTGATAGCTCTCCAAGTCACAGCATTCCAAGTCTTCGTAGGATGGTACAACCACAGTCCTCAAAAAACCTTCATTTTTTTTCTGAGATGAMATCATACTGATGTAAACCCCAAAATTCTGAGACCTTCAAAAAAAAATAATGTCCTGTTTTCCACGGAACATGTTCCACTGCAATTCTGYACATCCTGCAGGCAGATGATTTTATGGTCTGGCTAAAAGAAGCAGCACAGTTCTTACATTATATTTTGTTTTCYAACAATGGTAATGTCTTAGGTTAAACACTTCTCTCCAAAGCACTGCACTGCTTACCTATCTGTCTCTGAGGAAGTCCTAAATTCCTGAAAATAAAGAAATTCCTGAAAATAAAGAAAATAAAGAAATAAAAAGTGGCCCTTGAGTACACTGGCTAAAAGGTCTGCTATGCTCTTGTTCCAGCAGGTTTTCAGGACTGCATTTGCATTTCATGTGTGTGTTACATGGACCAATTAGTAATACTCTGATGAGTTTTCTTTTACGTGCCTGTAGCAAGACATTGTGTAATTTGTTCAAGCTGTGGTTTCATTTGCACATGAAGTCATTACAGCTATATTTGCAAATTAAGCATGTATTTATTCATGTACACACGTGGGATAACCATAGACACTTATTTCTTTTACTGTTTGGACTATATTTGTATTTTCAGGTCAGCATTTATCCAGTTTGCACAAGTCTTCCTTCTGGATGGGAGCAATTGTAGCCTGCAAAGCTCTTACCTACACCAGAAAAKGAGTCTGCTGGCATTTTTACAGCTCCATCTCTACACAAAGTTGTGGAATATTGTGATGTCAAAAAACTCTCTCCCACTGCAAGTGCATTTCCTGGTGGTTGGAGAGCAAAGCCCTCCAGAGCTGAGCTATTCCCTCTGGCAGTTTACCTGTTGTAGCATTGTCTAACCAGCCACACATTTCCACAGCTTTTGGGGTGGATTTCTGGATTTCTGAATTCTGCTGGTGTAGGTGGATTTGCAATGGGTTTTACTACAAGCTGAAAGCTACCCCCTTTYCCCCTACCCCATGCTAATCATTACACACACACAGACAGCCAGGAAAATCAGGAAAAATGAAAATTTAATGCCACAGGGGGCATTTAGGGATTTGGATGGGTTTCTTTGGGTGGGGTGTTTTCTGGGTTGTGGTTTGAGTTGGGTTTTTTTTCTTCTTTTACAAGAAATTGTGAGAAATTAATATATTGCTGCGCCAAAGGCAAGAGGAGGAATGACAGGTGGGGTGAATAAGTAACTCCAAATTGTTTTCCCCTGTGCTGTGCCAGAGTGGAACAATCTGTCACCTGTAGATCAATTACACCTTGGCAAGTGGTAGCAGGTTCCAGCTGTAGGTATGTGGCCTTAAATAATGTTTTTACACTTAATAAGAGTAAAAACRCTCTGTGCAGGCACTGCCTGCGGATGAATTGTGTGTCACTTGTGCACTCTCGGGGCTTTCAGGTGCATGACCACCACTCATGCATTACCCAAAGCATGCTGTGAAATCCCTGSTGTGAAAAGACTCCTTGGGTTTGTTTCACTGGGGGAAATTTGGTGAAGAACTCAAGTTTTTTGTTGTTTTTTRTTTTTTTTGTTCACAGCATYCAAATCCAGGCAGCAGTAAACACTTCAAAGCCCCCAGCCCTTCCAGAATCAGTCCTGGGAAACAGGATATGGGACTTAGCATGCTGAGTGGTGAAAAAAAAACAAAACCCACCACTTTTATGTAGACAACGTTAAAATAACAGGAAAGCCAACTTCTTGCAGAGCCAAGGATCCCTAAGGACTTTAAACAGGAATTGTCTTTCTGCAGTTGCACATCTGCAGGTGCAGATGGAAACATCTTTGAGTAGGAGCCACAAAGTAGATTTTTCTCAGCTATGGGTGATGGAAAAATGTGTGTTTTGAAAGTCAGAGGAACTCCCATAGGATTTTAGAGTGTTCCTGTTTTAAGCTGGATAAACCTGCTACCACAAAATCCTGTCCAATTCAGAATTCATTTAATTTCTTGTTCCTGAAAGACTCGGCTTCAAAACTACTGCTTATGTCTCTGTGAGGCTGAGGGGCTACAGGGAACACAAAATCAGTTTAAAATCCCTTTGTAGGTGTGCAAGGGACTGCAAAGGTGCTAACAGGGAATGCAGCTGCAAGGATAAAATTGCTACACCTTTTTAAAATTYCATTATGAAAACAATCTAGGAATTCCAGAGCCTTTTGCTCTGGAATTTTGTAATATGCACCCCAAACTGAACTTTGCCTGCAGCTTTCACTGAGGAAGCAGGCTCAGAAGTGCACAGAGAGGGGGATTCAGAGAGCAGGAGTTTCTTTTTGGAAGGTAAAAGGGAGTTGTTGCAAAGGACAAAGTTGGGAAGTTCTTCATTTTCTGACTGAAGAGTTAATCCTTGGATGGCCAAAGGACCTGGATTTAGGCTAGGACTTACAATAACCTTTCTGTCAGTTCATTTTGGAAAATGGTTGGTTTTTGGGGGGTTTTTTGGGAGTTTTTTTGGGGTTTTTTTTGGTGAAGTTTTTTGGTGGTTTTTGTGGTTTTTTTTTTTTGGCGTGTGTGTTTTTTGCTTTGGTTTGTTGTTTTGTTTTTTTTTTTTTCCTTTGTTTTTTGGTGTTTAGTTGACACGAATTAGAGAGAGAAAAACCAAAACCATGACCTGGCAGAAGAGMATTTATCTGGTGAGGGCACAGTGTTGCTGTGGTTTCTTACATTGTTGTATTTTTTTTCATCACGCACCTCCTCCTGCTCTCTCATCTCCATGAAATCCCATATTGGAATTGCACTGGAAATGCAGCACCCCCTCTGTAATGGCTGGGTGGCTTTCTTGCCTTTTTCCTTGCTCATTGCTCATTTCTTCTGTGAATCATTACCATAATTTTGTTCTAGGCATATTTGGGGTTAAAAAAGAAAGTATTTGTGTCGAAAAATCAGAGTACTGTGGACCTTCACAAGTTAGGTTTACTCTCTTTTATTTTAGGAGAAGAAACTTTTTTTTGGTGGGAGGGGTGGTTGGTTTCTTGTTTGGTTGGGGTTTTTTGGTTTTGGTTGGTTTTTTTGTTTGKTKGKTTGGTTTTTGTTTAGATGAATGAAAGATAATTAGGGTTCTTATATTTTTAGGACTCACTCACTTTTGTAGACCACAAGTTAATTTCTAGGACACACAACTATTATTTTATTTTCAAGCTTTTACCAAATGCATTGCATTTATCAAATGCATTGCAACTGATCAACCAATTTATTATCTTTACCATAGGAAATGAATGGCCCCTCATTTGCAGCCTCAAACTTTCATGAAAAAGTATTGGATAATTTGTGGGTCAATATAACACCATCCTAAGCCATTTAATGGAATATTTTCATGAAACAGATAGATGTGAGATAAATACTTTTACAAAAATATTTTCTGTTGTTTTTCTTAGTGCAGACAATAAAATGTTTCAGCACTGTGCTGAAGAAAAAGAATTACAAAACAAATTGAAATTTTCTGTTTTCATTTATCAAGATGAGAGGGAAATCAAAGGACATTTCTATCAAATGATAGAAGTAGCTGCTCAATTTGTCAGGTATGTTTTCTTTTAAATTATCAGTTGTAGRAGATACAGCCTTTTTAGGGCTCATGGGATGCATCTGGATTCAAATCTCACCTGTTGAGCTCAGGGGAATATTTAATTTTGTAGGGACAGGATCTGTTGCTACTCAGAGGAGAGATGTGAATTCAGAGCTGGTTGGGAGTTCTTCTGTTGTGTGCAGGCATTTCAACTGATCTGAAATRTCTAAAAATTACTAGAAAGATAGTAAATATACTAGAAATTTGTAGCCTGGCATTATCTTGGGGTTTTTTTGATTTGTGTGGTTGATAGTTGCTTCTTTAATGCACTGTAATTCTTCAATTATTTTCTGCATTACCCYGCAATAAAGTGAAATTATGAAATGTGGCCAATATTAAAAATCCTTGAAATATGAACAGCAATTCATAGCATGCAACTTTCCCTTACACATAGAAGATTAAAAAAGAAAAAAATCTTGAACTAGATTGAAAGAGAAAGAGAAAAAAATCTTCATGCATGTTCAATTATTCTTTTTTCCTGTAGAAAGTTTTATATGGATCTATTCAGACTGAGGCCTTCTGAGGCATTGTGATTTTTTGCTTTCACAAATAAACAAAATTAATGTATTAAGAATTCAGATCAGAATGTCAGTGGGGTTTGGTGAGTTACCCATATATCCAAAAACCAGTCAATTAAAGGCTTCATGGTGTGGTAAGAAATAAATTATTCCTTTAATAACAAAAAAATGCGCACTACAGGAATTAATAATTTTATTAAAAGGAGTCAGGAAGAATACTAGACCTCTAAAGATGTCTTTTTTTTTTTTCAAAGGCAGAAGTGTGTCTGTCAGTAATTTACTTCAGAGTTGCCTACAGCAATGACATTTTAAAAGTGTTTATTAAATTTTAAATTCATTTTTAAATTAATTTAGTATATTAAATATTTTAAGTGTTTATTAAATCTGCTCTGGAAGGACTGCTGAGGTTAGTCATGAATTTAGCCAGAGGAGGTGCAAATGACCTCTGTGTGCTGATCAAGCTGTGATGGGGGCCCAAAGACTTGTTTAACACTGCTGGCAACCTAAATGAAACACCACATATTGGTTTATCATCACCAGCAGACATGCAGGAGTTTGTCACACACTGCTTTGCTTCCCAAGCACTGTGAAGCTGTGCCAGAAAGAGAATTCCTTACATTGCCCCTTTAATCTGAACTCCAACCTTTTATTTTTCCTCATGTTTGCATTCTAATATCTTCAATGAAAAACTGGGGTTTTTTTACCTTAGAACTCCCAGGTGCCCTAATAATGCAAATAACAATATAGTGGAGCAGTAATTCTCTAATTTGTCTTAAAAGAGGGGGAAAGGGATGAAAGGCTGTAAAAAAACCTGCTTTAGCACACCAAGGAAGATGGAGAAAGACTTTTTGCCAGGGCTGTAGTGACAGGGAAAGTGGCACAGTTTTGAGCTGAGAGATTTAGACTGGGTGTGAGGAATGCATTTTTGCAGGATGAGGGTGGTGAGACACCAGGACAAGATTCCAGGTGGTCTGTGGATGGATGCTCCATCATTGGATGTGCTCAGTGTCAGGATGGAGCAGCCTTTCATGACCTGGTGAAAAACATCCCTGCCCATGCTGGTGGGGGTGGACCAGATGATCTCCAAGAATCCCCTCTAAACTAAGCCATAACATAAATTAACTTTCGTTTCCTATGACAGCTCCCTGATTCTCCATTCACAAGATCCCAACACCCTACAGTTCTGAACCCCTCTTTGCTCCCCCATAAATTTTGGGAAAATGCCTTGACCTGGAAAGGCTCAGGAGAGTTACTGCTGCTGAGGAACAAGGTGGTTTGCCAGGCCATGCTGCAAGAAGGTGCATTTTTTATTTATTCCACTGAGTGTCTGAATCATGAGCAGGCTGAAGCAATCAGGTGCTCACCCAGCAGCGTTGAACAACAGGAACATTGAGTACATTTCCAATGTAAAACACCACCTGAGGTTTCCTTGCCTTTTAACAAAACTTATCACTGATCTCAAAATAAAAATAAAATGTCTATTGACCTTTTTTCTTCCCCCCTAGCCCCAAAGAATGCTGAATTGCACAGGTGAAATAAAACATGTCTTTGAGATTGTACTGAAACATGATATTGCTGCAACCTTCTTTAGCACTTGTTGCTAAGAGGGGAAATTGCACACAAAGAAGAAAGCTTCTAGAACAGTTTATTGCTACAAAAATTTGATTCCATGTAAACAGGAAATGTTTGCCACATAGGGAAGGTGGCACGTTTATATGTTTACTATGAAAGTCTCAGTGCATATGGTGGGAAGGACAGAGGTTTGCAGCTTGGGGAAAGCCAGTTCCTTCTGGCAGGGCCTGGAGCTTTCTAGGAGGAGATTTTATAGCACTGACCTTTATTTATGGTTTGTGGCCTTGTATCCTGTGTGGTGAAACGTTCAGCATGTCTTATCTGAAGTTCTGCTTCAACTGTTATGTTAGAAAGAAAATTTCACAGAGACAGGTAAATTGCACAAGCAATTTATTGAGTGGTCGGTCTTTTGTTTTTGAGTTTCCCATTGAAGCCAATTTAAAGGGTAGATATATGGAGTTTTTTTCAGTTGGTATTAAAAAAAAACAAAGCATTAGTGAATCACATTGTTAAATGGTGAAGTCTACCATAATTGAATGATAGAAGTAATTGTATATAGAAATATAGGAGTAAAATATCTGGTACACTGAGGGAAACTGTACTTCTGTAGAGACTTGAAGATACTCTCCCTTATTTCCATGTGACTATTGCAGTAGCCTGTGACTTCAAAAAATGGATAGTAATCTGGATTACGTTTTCTTCTTGTTGTGGTTTTCTGGTTTTAAGCTCCCCCAAGCATTTGCATTTCTGCCCTAGGTGTGTGTGAAACCTGTGACTAGTTCAAATATATCAGCACTCTTGTGGATTATCCAGCCCTGTCCTGGCTGAAACAAACTCTGATCTCACATTGATGTGGCAGGTTCATGGGACACTTCAGCACYAGTTCCACTAGATCCACAGCATTCTTGTGCTCAGACACGAGGCTGCTCTGAAGAGCCTCCRAGTCAGAACTGGTTTCTTCACCTTTTTTTTATTTTTTTTTTCAGGCAACAAACTTATTTTAAAACAAGCAGGGAAGTCAAAACTTTAGAAATCCCAAGCACCAACCAATAAAGGAACTCACAAAACCTGCTATGATAGGGACCATTCTTCAAGGTGATTCAGGTCAAGGTGGCAGGTAAAAAATTGTGTTACCCTCACTGGTTTAGGTGTTTAAGCCCCTTTAAAAATCTGGCTTGAACCCACATATATGGTACTTACACATCAGAACACTGGCAGTGATTCTTTTATAATTTACATTTTGTTTATGAAGTTTTTTTGAATGTATGATTTCTGTGAACCCGATACTGACCGTATTTCATGTGCTTTCCTTCCTGCTGGGCTTCCCCTTTTTGTTCCTTAACTTTCCTCTAGGAAAAGAGTATGGAAAAAAAAAAGTTGGATACTGGATTTGAAGAGCTTCACCTTTTTCATTGTTTAGGAAGCCAATAAATCATCAAATATTCAACCTCACTCTACGGTAGACTTTAAAAGTTCAATATCTCTTCCAAATTTCTCTCTCTCAGTATCATCATAATTGTCAGCTGTCAGTGATAATAATCTGTCTTCACATAAAAACTATGGGTAAAAGATAATTAGAACTCTTCAGACACAGCTGCTYTAAGTTTTAACTTAAGTTTTCCAGCAGGAACCCACATTTGTCAGCTTCAATTGCAGCTCTTTAACCTGGGTTGGGATTTTTTTTTTAACTTCTCTAGGAATATGAGTAGCAAAGTCACCAGAGGAAAAGGAAATTTCTCACTTATGCCAGGTGAAATGGAACAGACCTGTTTTTCTTAGAGTTTATTTTAAAGGAAAGCCTGCCAGAATAGGTCTGTAGAGATCTCAGACTGGTCAGGGAGAGACATTAGACTTTGTTTTCCTCTGCTGTCATTTTACTCAGGTTTCGCTGCAGCTTTAGAAGAGAAAGCAACTGGAACAAACTTCAGATGAAAGTGTAGAGAAGATGCAGCAGCTGGTAGCAGATTTGGAGKCCAAGACTGTTCACCTTGCTAAAATCTGTTAGAAATATTTATCAGATGTACCAAAGGGTAAGAAGGTCAGGATAAATCTCACTGAAACTTCTGGGAAATTGAGGTTTCTTAGCTGAAAGTACCCAGTTTATAATGTGGTATCAAGCCAGATAATGTCCACAGAGCTCTCAGAAGCAAAATATTCAGTAGTTATTGTATGCTGCATTCAGCAATAAACAGAAGTTCTTCTGCTTAATTGTATCATTTAGAAATAGAAAATGGGCAAATTTCAAAGCCAAATCAGGAAGCTGAGGCTTACTAATAAGTTTATTCATACAATTAGCAAGGTATGAATAACCTTGGGTGAGGGAGACATGGTATCAGTTAAACTGGAAGAAATTCAGGCACCACACTCATTAGGGAAAGCACTGAAAAACAAACAGAAATTCTGGAGCTCAAAGTTACTAAGCAACTGCCTTAAAGGAAGCAATATTAGACTATGCATTTATCCTTGTTTGTCCTACTTATTGAATTCACTGCAAAATTATTGCTAAGCAATAAACTAACCTGGGAAATTTCTTAGGTATTATCTCCATTTTATTCCCAATGCTTTTTATTTGCCTGGAATGCATTTCATTAAYACTTTGTAAATGTTTATGACACTAAAAAAGACAACCTAGGCAAACTGTGGTGTGATAATTCCAGTCAAGTGGGCAAACTCCCTAAGGATGTGAAGACTACAATGCTTCATGAAAAAAGCACAACATCTGTACTTTCTCTCACGTCTGTAGCTGGCTAAAAAAAGGAAATGAAAATACCAATTACTGTTCTACCTCGCTCAGACAGCGTGGTGGGAGTAATACTTGGGGAGGGGGAGGATTTTTTGAAAGAGGAATTTCAATACATCCAGAACCACGCTGTGTGTGACCCCAGTGCAGAACTGAGGCACTGAGCTGACCAAGAGCCTCACAAATGTGATGGATCAGTCAGAGCTGCTGTCTGMGCACTTTCCTTCTTTTCCTCAGGTGATTTAAGTCCCACAGGATGGACAGAGGTATGGTCCTGACCACAGCTCATCAGCAGGAAAAAAGGGTAGGGATGTTACTCCTTGCAAATCCATAGAAATTTTTGGTGGGCTCAGGGAAAACTTTTGATTGTTGTTTCTACCATTTCATGGCTGACTATAAAACTTATTACAACATGAATTCTCATTCATTCTCTGCAGTCTCTAAGGACAACTTTTATCTCCAGGARAGCAATCCTTCCTCATGACAGCAGCAGTCTTTCTGCTGTACATTTAATTTAGACTCTCCCACAGACTCCACAGTCTATCCTGGAGACTGAATTTGTGTCTCCCAGCTCCTACTTGTGGTCATATTTAAATCTTTTTTACTGACCCACAGTTTGGTGAGGAAAATCTAGGTAGACTTTGTATGATTTTAGGACACAGAAATTCAGTTGTGTGAAGAAGGACATTATGAGATATTAAAACACTGAATGGACCCCATTCAAGTGACAGTTTAATTTTGTCACATGCCATGAGATGATATATCCAATTGGCCCCCTCTGGACTTTAGGAGGCTGCTGAGACTGTGCACGATCTAATTGAAGGTTGGTAGAAAAATGATGTAATTGATTTTCCACTAGAGAAAGATGCTGTGACAGAAACTTCTTTGTTAAACAAATCATAGTAYTTTTGATCTTTTGTTTTTTCATAAAAATAAATATTGGAAAATGTTAAAAAGTATACAAAGGCCCATTTTTATATTTTAAATGTATGTTTTATTGATAATTTCAAAATAACTGTTTGCTTTTGGATTTTCTTMCAGGGTTTCAAAGGAATTTGAATTCCAAATAAAATGTTTTGCTTTTATTAAAGTAAAATACTTATGTTCATTCAGTTTGGYCTTTCCAGACACGTGAATGTATTCATGAACTTAAAAATAAATTTTCTGACAAGGCATAACTAAGATTATGGCAGAAAATATGAAATCATATATAATAATATAATAATTAGCAAGATCAATAATCTCACATAAAGCCRTGAGTTACTTCAGTTAGTCGAAGAACAAATAATCTGTAGCCATGTAAAAATTTAGTAAATTCACAGTAAATTATGTTCAAAACAAGTTTACTTTTACAGGAAAGTAAGAGGTATTTCAGTCAGTCCTTCTGGAGTGAAAAATCATCATTTTCAAAGCCAACACCATCGAGTTATACTCAAATGGTGATAGTCACAAAGGCTGTGAACTACAACTTCATTTGTTGGGTCTTGCATTGATTTCACCTTGAGTCTGGAAAAACTGAGGCCCAAAGCAGGTGAAATGTACAGCACAAAGAGACTTTTAGATTCCTGTGTATTTTAGAGGCAAGCAAGCATTACTGTTGTTGTTTGACAGACAAAAGAGATGTGGCTCCAGTGAGGTGACACTGAGAGCTGGGACACAGCTCTGGGAGGAGGTGCTCTGAAAGCCCTGACATCCCATCAGAAACGAGGACAGCTGAGGAACTGCCCAGAACAGCCTGTGTGGGTTTGGTACAGCAAGCCCACAAAAACCCCAAAGCGCAATATTTAAAATTTTTAGAATGGATTATTGCTACCTATCGCCTAGGCCCTGATGAAGCACAGAGCTTAAACATAATCTAATCCCTYTGCCTTGAATGAGCTTTGAGTCAGTTGTTTTTTTGTGTTCATGCCCTTTGTTGTAAGTGTTTTCTGATGCAAAGCAGAGCCCAAGTTGGTTGTATTGCCTACTTGCATACAAATGCTGTGGTTGTTGTTTCATATGGTTAGCTACCAAATCCTGAAGCAGGGAACCCGTCCAAAGATTCCAAAGCAGCATCATATCACACTCCTTATTGGCCAGCATCCCTTGTACACAGCATAATATACGTGGAAATGTGATCCTGTAAGGAACTTGGCGCTCTAAAACTTCCCTTTCTCTTTGGAGCATCRCTTACCCTTTGAAATCTCTTCAGAGCAATTACACAAAAGAAACATCCYACCTAAACAACAACAAAAAAATGTTCATTATGATTTTCCTGTGATTAAAAAAAAATAATAATGTGTAGGTTTGTGACTGGGATTGCTTCATCAGCAGAGTCCAGAGTACTATTTGCCTCATTGAGAAAAATTCAGAAGGTTAAGCTAAATGTTTAGTCAAGTCAGATGGTTAAAAAACAACAAAACAAAACCACACAAAACCACCCCTCTGTCTGTATAGTCCCTGTGTAGGACATCTAGAAAATAYTTGCAAAAAGAATTCATAAGATATATAAATGTTAAGTTGAGCATTTCTGCAGATCTACCACTATTTTATTTCACAGTCACAACCAGCTGAACACAAAATATTAGTTTTTCTCTGCTTAGAATAAATAATCGTTCTGATTGTACCCTACTCTTAATATTTTTTTCCTCTTTGTTCAGTGTGAAATGAGATCATCCCATACATACAGACATGCTAATGACTCATTTCAACAGTTGAAGAAGAAAAGCTCAAATGAAAGCATTGCACATAGAGACTTTGGCAGTAGGTCTGAACCACAGCAATGCAGCTATGAACATAATTTTGGGGGAGGATAAACCCTTTTAATCAATATTTGGCTTATGACTGCAATGTTTTTCTCATTGATTTCATTCCTACAGGTTTACAAGGCAGTGAGAGCAAAAGTGAGAATGGTCRAGTTCTATCAGTAACCTTGGAAAATTAGACAACTTATAAACTTGACAACTATTTCTTTCTACCTAATCATGATGGAAAAAGTACCAATTCCCAAAGATGTGGCCAAATAAATGGTATGCAGAGGGGGTATATGGGAAAGGCAGCTGAGATACACAAGCAAATATAAATGACTTTGCAAAACTTACAAASTGCTGTCTGAGTTGAAAAATTAGTGTTGTCATTAATACTGAAGTCCTAAGTAAGTTTGCCAGATCAGTGTGAGAACCATGGAGAAAGTAAATTATTAAGCTTTTACTGAGCCCTGMATAAAAGAACTGTTCATTTTTAAAGAATATGTCCCTGAAAGGATAGGTTTGCACAAGGGGACAAATAGCTTTACACTTTGCTTTGTTTTGTTTCCKTTGAAGAAAGTATATGTCCGTTGTGAGAAAACAGGAAAAAAGCAACATAGGAAGGAAGAAGAGACCCAAAAATTGCTTTGATGTGTGTAAAATGATCTGTTTGTATAACAAAAGAAAGCAAGTCCAGAAGAGGACCACGAAGGGGATGAGAGGGCTGGGTGGACAGGCTGGGAGAGCTGGGSATGTCCAGCCTGGAGAGGAAAAGGATCCAGGGAAACCTCAGAGTCCCTTGCAGGGCCTAAAGGGGCTCCAGGAGAGCTGGAGAGGGACTGGCAACAAGGGATGGAGGGAGAGCAGCCAGGGAATGGCTTCACACAGAGAGAGGGTAGATTTACATTGGATATTAGAGTATTAGGAGGAAATGGTTCCCTATGGGATTGCTGAGGCCCTTGGCACAGCTGGGGCTGTCCCTGGATCCYTGGCARTGCCCAAGGCCAGGTTGGACATTGGGGTTGGAGCAGCCTGGGACAGTGGGAGGTGTCCCTGCCATGGCTGGAGGTGGAACCACAGGTGCTTTAAGGCCTTTTCAAACTCAAACCATTAAATGATCCCTTGGAAACACCAGATTCATATGGGTGGATCTCTGCTGACCACCAATGGTACTATTTTTATCCATTATTTATTCATATTTATGTGTTTAAATTAAAGAAAATGGGGCCTGATCTTAGGAATTTTGGAAATTATGCAGTCTTCCCCTTTTGTTTTGTGTTCACTGGATTCAWCCTATGGAGGGTAGAAGAACAAATAAGGGAAAAAAGCCTTGATTATGAACTCTCTCCCAGACTCTTTTCAACTTGTTTTGGAGATTTGCATGCTCTTCTGGAGGCAAGGGTTTGCAATAGCTTTCTGTAAGTGTAGTTTCCTCACTGTTGTGTGTACAAAAGTGCATCTCTTGCASAACTCACAATGGAAAAACCAAAATACAGTGCCTTAAATTACCCGTGCTTTAGCCATCTCTATTGCTGTTTTTCTTTGAAGGCAACTATCACCTAAGCACGTTGCAGTTTTAAGTCACTGAAGTAACTCAAGATGKGGATAGAAATCTCAGTGTGACTTTCAAAAGTTGACATTTATCTTTAAATTAATTAGATGTGCAGGGGGGGTTGCAAATTTTGTGTAGGTGTATAATTTTTAGRTAATTTTTAGATACCCTTAAAACACCTAAATACCAGTACCTTGATACATACCAGTATCGGTTTTCAGGGACATCCTTCCAGGAAGTAATAAGCTCTCCTTGTAGAACAAAATTAATTTCTATCTGACATTTATTGCACATGCTCACTGGTTTAAAGAAATGGGTTATTTCAGGCTACRAAGTGGGAAAAACAAAGAAGTTTGTAGGATTGCCACACAGATTATGTAGGAAATAAAAACATATTTCAGAGATGATTAAACATCTAAGCACTTAAGCCCTACTATCAAATGTAAATTACTGAAATATGTATACTGCCATTCGTTCAAATTAAAGCAATGCATGGAGAATATACAGATTACGTTTTATTTTTTAACTCTTGCAAGAAGAGGGGCTCAGGCAGATGTTTTTGCCAGATGTAGGATGGAATAGYGTTGCATCGGCGAGGGAAGACACGGAGTTCTCAATRTGAGCCATCAACGAGCTTCGATTTATTGATTACAGCATCAGACTTTTATACAGTAATTAATAAGCTAATGCATATTCTGTAACTTAAGCTAACTATTGGTTATTCTGTACATGTCAGGTCCACCTTGTGTTTACATACCTTAAAAGTTAAACTTTCTTCTTCTCAGGCTGTTTTCAGCCACTATATCTCTGCTCAAGGGCACAGTGGCCTTGCCATAATCATAACTCATTAGCAGAGCTCATTATTTTCCTAGCTTCAAACACCGGGACCAAGTCTGTGACTCTGGTCAYGTACTATTCCTCAACAGAATAGGATAATAAATAAGAATAAACAAACAGCTCCACTGAGAACTTTAGTCCTGCTTGCCATCTCCATGGGTCTTTCAGCTCTCAGGACATCTTTCTCTTTCTCTCTTTCTCTCTTTCTCTCTTTCTCTCTTTCTCAATCTCAATCTCTCTCTCTCTCTCTCTCTCTCTATCTCTCTATCTCTCTGTAAATCCCTCCCCACATGAGGTCCAGTGAGTGATGGGATTTCTACTCATGGTGTTCTGAACACGCAAGCACCACAGCACCTGGGACCAGTGACTATTTTCCACTTTACCTCCAACACCTGTGAGATTATTTTCATTTCAGCCAGCCACTGGTGTCACACAGCTGTAAGTCAGTAAAGACACTTCCCTCTTGTATTCCCTCTTGCCCACACCAAGGCAATAGGTCCCTCTCTCTTTCCCTTCTCAGCCCAAGGCATGGGAATTTCCACACAGCTTCCATCCCCAAGGGACCACCCTTCCCAGTTGCTGACAACATTTACTAGATACTGYGCATTTCCCAAAGAGGAATGAAGCCACATTCTTTGACCTTTCATTTAGCTYTCACAGCAGCTTTGTTCCACTGACAATGCACAGTCCTGCCTAGCTGGGTTCTGCAAGACTGGCTGTAAAACCAGTTTTAAGGGTGGGTGTTTACAAGTGGCATTGCTTGCTCGCTCATTAACTTCTCAAACAGCCAGAATCCAGGAACTGAGTATCACAGTTATGAGTTTAAAAATAAACAATTGGGGTTGTTGTCCTGTTCACCCCTGCCCTCCATCCCCTCTGTGTCTGCMAAAAGCATCGTGGTGCCACAATGTGAAGCCAGGAGCTGCCACATCCTGAACTCTGCATGCAGCTCTGAGTGCTTCATATTGAAAAGCAGCAGGATGAGAAAAGGCTGACATAGTCCAGATAAAGGATAAGATCCATGAACACGAGTGGCTGGGAAGTGGGAACATACACACTGAACCTCCTCAGGCAGCAGACCATAAAAATCACAGGGAACATGTAGGTAGGCAATGGCTTGATTGTTTCTTCAAATAAGAGAGTTAGGAAACATCCAGCAATACACCTAACAAAACTACAGCTTTGCAGGTTCAGCTAAAGCAAAAAAAGAAATATGAAAATTGTCGAAAAGTGACTATAAAAACTTAATGGAAGAACAATCCAGCAAGAGCTATTAAATATAGTGGAGAAGACTTTGGAGGGGCAATTACTGGAGATTGTGACTTTTCTGGGAAAGGACTTGTCCTCGGTTGTTATTTTAGGTATCCAGTGTTGAGGGCCATTTCCTTTATTACTCCAGTTATTTTTGGGCTTTTCTGCAGATTTTGAAAACACAACACTGACACTGTTTGCTGCTGTCATATCTTTTTTCCTTTTTTTTAAATTTCTACAAGTATCACTGCATCTATCATGGTGATTGCTACCCTGTCACTGCAGAGACATTACCACACTCTTTCCTAAAACAAGGGATTTACAGCACTGCAGGTTTAATTCACTCAGGTCCTTTGGCAACAACCATCTTTGTCCCTCTGGATAATTGSGAAGTTCCCATCTCTCTCCTCTATTTTGCTACACTGGTCATATTTTATATCTGACTTCTTTGTGCTTATGTGGCAAAATCAGTGAAACCCCACAGACAAGAACTCCCAGTCATGGAACAGCTTCCCTTCACAACAAATCATTGTATTTCTTTAGCATATTTATTCTTACACATTTTGGGGCTTATTAAAGACTCCATGCAAACAGCCATTTCTTTGTACACCTTACACAGCCCATTTCCTCCTGTTTGCAGGTAGAGTGTAGCCAGAACTCATCTCCTTCCTCCTTGGGCAGATTCCACTCCCCACAGMCTGGAGAAAAGCAGATTGAGGGGCTACCATGGAATCCACTCCAATCAAACTCGATATTTAGTGTGATCCTACTAATTTAAAGTGCCAGGAAGGTCAATTGAGAAGATTTACAAAGAGCTGTGTGATTGAGGAGCTGTCAGGAAAAAAAATCTGCCTGGTGGTGTTGGTGATGGCTTCACCTGAGTGGAGCCTTGGATCCAATGGAAAGAGGAAAGCTCCAAGAGGATTAAACAGAATGGCAAAATAAGCAAATTAAGTGGAAAAATAAGCAAGTTAGGTGTCTTACACAGCAGAGTGTTCAGCCACACACCAAAAACTATTGACTGCAAAGCCTGAAAGGAGAAACTTGCAGATTTTTTTCTGAGCTTCCCTGCAAAAAACTAAGGAAAGACTTCTGGAACTGTGTCCAAGGTGAGACCAGAGAGGGCCTGGTTTTTTCAGCAYAACATGTGCACTCCCTACCCTGTGCTAACCTGTAGTATGTGGAGTATTGGTGCCCAACTATAGACTGATCTGAAAGTTTTATTGCCTGAAGAAAAGTACAGAAATAAATCCCACATTTAATGTTATGTTAACTCCTAATCGACTTCCCAGKAGCTATTTTCCCATTTAAAAATATTCTTTTCATCTGCTGTGAACATAGTAATAGAGTTTTTCACATCGTATTTGTGCTTTTTGCATTCCCTAAGTATCCAAGAAAAAATGCACCAGCTTACTGACTTAAAAGAGTGAGCCATTTACTTTACCTGCCAGGGACAAAGACAGAAAAGTCTCCTCACAYTTTTTTTAGCTTTGAAAGGGATAAATTATTTATGTTTTTTCCCATTCCTGTAAACTGAGAGTGGTAGGACTCCCGTATTTAATGAAATGGGCACAAAGAAATATCCAAACGTTAGACCAACCTCCTGTTTTGACTTTGACTTTACAATCRTGCTCAAACTAACAGCAAACACTGAAAAACCTTCTCATCAACCTTCTTTTCCTTTGATAAACCCTCATATACATAAATACACAAAAACTTCACCACCGTCCATAGGWGCAGCTTTAGGACTCCAAAAGCAGCTGCACGCAGACCTTGTGGGGCAGGCACATTCCCTGGAGGACTGGAACAAAATTCCTACGGTGTGATCACAAATKGTGTCACTCCTCAGAATACCCCCCTTCGCTGCAGAACTCTTTGTTTCAGCCCTGCTCCCTCGTTGAGACACCCAGCCATGGGAAACGGGCGATTAAAATCCTCCTCCTAACACACTGCGGGAAGAGTCCTTTCAGTTGCTGCCATGGCTACAGGATATAAGCCAAAGTCATTGTTTGTTATGATTGTAGCTGAGCCTGGGTTTTTGGGGATTTTTTGGGGGGTTTTTGAGGGTTTTTTTAGTTGTTGTTTTTTTGGTGGTTTTTTTTTTTTTTAAATCGACAGCTGTTGCATATCAGAGAAATTAAATCATGCTTGAGGCAGATATAAAGTGTAGGATTTTTCTAATTCAGGTGAGTCATGCTGGTATTTCTGTCTTCTCTGTGGTGCAATGTCTGATCTCCATTACCTCCATGCTTTAAACACAGAATAACACACCTAATTGTGCTGCACCACAAAAGAGGTATCAGAGGAAGTAACTTCACATRAATAGCTTGAAATAAACTGGTAGTTACAGAAGTGAGTCAAGTCTGCATGCTTGCAAACTTTGACATTTTACAGATGCGTTTTCTAAAACTAATGACATTGCYGGCAATCCGCACTTGTGCTTTATTTAAGTCGTATTATCCTCTGAATTAATCAGATTTATCAGATTTATTCTCTGTGGATTTAGWATCAGTCACTCACAAGCAACTTCAAAAACAAGATCAACAAAGAGACATGGTGTAAAAAATAAGGACCCCTCTCTTTATGCCTGCTAGGTTGATTTGGCACTTTTTTTGTGGATATTTCTATTTAAATAAGTTACTTTAAAGTATGGACTATAAAAAATCTTTAAATGAGACTTCTATATGTAGGGTCATATCCATGCATGGTGAAACCACACCACAGGATGCAAGAAGCTGGTCCAGAGCCTTCTTCTTGGTTTTTTTTCAGGCAAAAACAGAGGTAAAACCAACACCTAAAGCAATTTAAAACAGATCCCGCAYTGCTTTATTGTGTATGAACCGGAATAACTTCCTAAAGTGACTAAATGCAGGTCAAAATTGCTGCAGCAATGTAGCAGGGCTTTGATGCAGAGCAGAAGCCAAAGCAGTAAATGTGATATGGTGTGATTCTGGATCCCAGACTAATTCTTCTGGGTAGCTTTTCCTTAGCAAAACACAGAGAGCTAAAATACAAAAGGCACAACAGGTAATGTTTTGATTTTTATTTACTTTCTGTTTTTTAAAGCCCCTTTTCAAGTGTAGCCCTGTACAATGGATAACAATAGTTACTCAGGTATTCATCACAAAAGTGAAATGTTGCCAAGACTAGTATTTCCCTGCAGGAAACTTTCCTTACTTCTGTATTTTCCTTTCAAAAATGGTGTAAAACACAGTGCTTCGCATCTCTAGATGAAATCTGAGTGGCCTCCAAACATCTACTTCCTTTCAAAAAAAAAAAAAATTATGTATATACACCCATATAATCGAAACTCTGCTTATCTCCCATTTCATGTGGCCAGTCATGTAATACGTGTTCTTAAATGCATCCATGACCTCAGTTAAACCTTACAGGGCACGCTCTTATTTTCCATCATTTCCTTTCTGACAGAGCTGACACTAAGCCAAGGGAGCAAGAGAGAATCCCTATCTTGATGGATAAAGAAATAATTAAGGGCATTACTTTGCCGGGGACAAATCATCCAGTTTCGGAAAAGCATATGGAATAAAACACTTCAGAAAGGATCTCRGAGCTAATTATCTCCTTGCTTTCAAGACTTAACATATTGCAATATTTCTGAATGTAAACAGACTGAAGGTTTGTTAATAGGGAGAATACTGGATGACAAATTCTTGGGTAAAATTATTTACAGGAAGATAGGAAATGAGTCAGGATTCTCAGGAAAAAATAGCTATCTTACAGGCGTCTGAAAAAATGTCCAAAGGGTTTTTTTAGATGGAGAAAGGAAAGGGAAATGTATCAATAGGAGTTACAAATCACAAATTCCTAGCCTCCTTCTTAGCTGCATACCAACTTTGTCTTAAGTTTTGTCATAAACTTCTAGTGCTAGGCATCAATGGGCAAAAGAGAGAGATTATTGGCTTTATTCTGTATATTAAGGACTCCTTGTTGCAAGCACCAAATAGAACTTGAATAAGTAATTTGCTCTGCTTCTGAAATTCTTTGGAAATATCAATAGCACTGCACAGAAAAGGTTTCTGAAAGCTGTTTCAGGAGCTTTTGATATGCAATGCAGAATGCATTTTCATATGCTAAGCAGAATAACAGAATAATAAATATGTGGTGTCTATAATTTTGCATGCTCAGAAGAATCCAAAATGTTCATGGAGGGAATAACGAATGTATCAGAGCAAACAATTGCTAAGTAACATTATTTAAACTTTGGTATTAAAAAAACAAAAAAAGGCTTTCTGGTTGAGGAAAATAAGACTTCAATAGCGTCATGCATTACATTCTTTGTGGATGACTTGCCATTTCCACGCAGCAGCACATGAGGTGGATGTCTTTCTGCATGCTCAACTCTCTTCCTTGCCTTGCTACCCAAAAATACTGAAGAGTCTGTAGGACTCTCTGTACGACCAAATGAGCGCATTCTAGTCAGAAATTTCAGGTGAATGAAGGGCGGGGGAATACAGTGGATACTTTTTATTTTGTTAAGCAATTGAGAAGAATCCCCACTCGTAAAACATGAGTTTGAAGGTGACACCGAGTGTGGATCTGCTGCAGAGGGGTCTGGACAGGCTGGATGCATGGGGTGAGGGAAAACCAGGGGAAGTGCTGGGTCCTGCCCTCGGGTCACAACAACCCCGTGGAGCTCCAGGATGGGGGAAAGGGGCTGGAAAATATCACCAACCAGGGTCTATGAACAAATCACGAACAGGACAGGACTGCTGGGAATGTGCCTTGAGCTGTCTGTTTTCCAGCATCAGTCTCATTCCATGGTTATGACARTGGGAAGATGCCAGCAGCTCACATCCCAGGCAGCAGACCAAGAACTTAATGTTACAACTTACTTTAAAAGTTTCTTGACCAATCACASAAAGCAAAAGCACRTTGACAGTAGTTYTATCCAACCACTATAAGCACACGTRCCTTTGGTTAAACAATGCTTGCTTATTTCAAATACAATACCTGCTTGTAAGCCTTAAAACACAAYRCACAGAGCTCCATTATTAAGYTTAAAACTTCCTAATATCTCRCTAGATAAACTTTTCTGCAGCTTAGGGATTTATTCTAGAAAAGTGTTAATACACACACCATTGTTCTATTTGTCCTTTCATTTGTTTGTCTTACTTTTTTTCTTACATAATTTTTCTGCTGACCAATCGATGGCTACTGCTTAGCTCTAATCACAGTTCTGCTGTCTCTGAGGCCTGCCTTTTTGCAGCTTTCCAAAACCCTCTAATTTTTGAGGATTCCCACAGGAAAAGGCCCTGGGGGTGCTGTGCCAGCAGCTGGGCAAGCCCAGGGGTGCCCAGGGCCGAGAGGCCGATGGCCCCGGGGCTGTGCCAGCCGTGGGGCCGGCAGCAGCAGCGGGGCAGGGCCCGTCCCTGTGCCGGCCCTGCTGAGGCCGCACCTCGAGGGCTGGGGCACCTCTGGGCCCTCAACAGGCGAATGGAGGGGCTGCAGCGTGGCCAGCAAGGGAACGGGAGCTGGGAAGGGAACGGAGCCCCAGGAGAGGCTGAGGGAAGCTGGGAAGGGGCTCAGCCTGGAGCAAAGGAGGCTCAGGGGGCCCTTGTGGCTCTGCACAGCTCCTGCCAGGAGGGGACAGCCRGGSGGGTGTCACYGTGATATTTTCTGAAAAATCCCCTCACCAGGATTTCTTCAGCTTCAGCTTCTCCATGTTTTGCTTCTCTGGAATGTGATTTGGAGAATTGTTTACCCAGCATGTGAATTGTTTTTAATTAATGGCCAATCACAGCCAACTGTGTCAGACTCTCTGAGTCTGTCACAGGTTTTTATTATTCATTCTTTTCTAGCTTTCTGATGTYTCCTTTCTCTTTCTTTATCATAGTTTTAGTATATMATTTTCTTTTAACRTAATATAACATCATTGTATAATAAATCAGCCTTCTGAGAACTTGGAGTCAATTCTCATCTCTCACCTCGTCCTGGGACCCTCACAACACCGCAACAGGGGGGTCGGGCTGTGCTCCAGGGAACAGGGACAGGAGCAGAGGGAACGGCCTCAGGCTGGGCCAGGGCACGTTTAGACTGGAATTTAGGAAACTTCTCTTCACCCTAAGGGTTGTCAGGCCTTGGCACAGAGAAGTGGTTGAGTCACCATCCCTGGAGGGATTTGAAAAAAACGTGCAGATGTGGCACCTGGGGACATGGTTTAGTGCTGGCCTTGACAGTGCTGGGTCTGCTATTGGACTCATTGTTTTTAAGGGTTTTTTCCAGCCCAACTGATTCTATGTTTCCAAGAACATGAACCCAGGGAGAAAGGGCTCGCTTTTCCAGGTAGTCTAATTACGTTTAAAGAAAACTCCATTGTTCAGACAGTTTTACTGATATAGTGGCAGTAGAAGTTGTCACTGCCTGAAGGAAAGTGAGTCAGGATCTCTGTGTAGAGGAGCTTCCATGCTGCACAGAGCAGCTGCTTCCAAGGCCTTTTCCYGGATTTGGAAAATCTGGGTATTTTTCAAGTAAACTGTTGTCATTTGCTTKAAAAATTCACTCTTTAATATTAACCAGATCCAGTCTGTCACTTTTATTTCCATTTTAGAAGGTCAGATTATAGCCCTACAGCACGCAAAACCATTCACTTAAGTCAACTGGAGAGCATCTCCTTCTCTTAGTCCCAGGAGAGCCCCAACTTCCACAACTCTAAATCACTGTTCTCAAGCTCTTTGAAAAGGTGGTGATTCCCTGGAAAAATAAGTACATGCCAATCAAATCTCACCAACTGAGGCCTTTTTTTTATAGTACCCATAATATAATTTATTACAATCCTCAGGTACGCATAATTCAGCAGTAAAAAAGCCAGGCCAAGAGGCTTTAAAGAACAATAAATTTCCATATACTAAGAAAAACCATATGCAGATGATTAATGAAGTTTAGTTGGTGGYTTTTTGGTCATTTTTTTTGTTTGTTTGATTGGTTTGGGTTGGGTTGTTTTGTTTTTGTTTAACACAGATGTACTTAGGTTAAATTGTTATGATTATATTTGCTGCTGTTCCCCAAAGTGCATGTTTAAATTCAGGACTGCTCCTGCATAAAAATACCTCCAGTTTTGACTGTGAGAGACACATATTCTCTTGAGTGATGGTCTCAGGTTATGATTTGGCAAAACAGGCAGAAAATCACATAATTGATTCTCTGTACTCTTCTTATACATATTTGTTATTCCAGGTTAGGTTGCTTCTTAGCTTAGTTCAGATTAGATTACTCATTCCCAAAAATGCAGAAAAGTATTTTAGGTATGTAACCTGTATTTAGGTCGTCTGTGTTCCTTTGTAAATATTATTAATTGAAAATAAATGTTTAGGGTATTTTTATAGAGAACAGATCCATCCCTTCTTTTGTAGTTCCCAGAATGGATGATTATGACAAAATGAATATTCAGCCAGTAATGTTAAACAACCATTTGCATTATTTACTGTCCATCATTGATAGTACATTGCACACACAGAAAGGTTGATTTCCTCCTAGACTTTTTTCTAGTAATCTCATGATTTTAGGACATATGATTTCAATATGATTTTAATATGATTTCATTACTCTCCAAGGTCCTCTGTCTATTTGCTTTTGCAAGTTTTTAAAATGTCTATTTCATTTTGGGGTACTTGCAACCTTATTTCAAAATCCTGAAAAATATTTAAGAGATATTTGTATCTAAGTCTGGAAGCCAATGCAAGTGTGTGGAGCCAAAGTGCTGGTCTCTGAAAAATCTGTCTAAGGCAAGTATTTCATAAGTTTTCCTCCTTAAATTAATGTCATGGATTACGCTGTTCTTTCAGCCATGTAGGCTGAAACAACAATAGCTCTCATTAATTAATTAATGAGAAGGATAAGAAAGAAAAGAACCAGCTTATCACAAATACATTCAACAGTTTAGTCATAATAAGGTACTCTTATCACCATGTGATCTTTCAGTATACAGGACTGAGCCAAACAGGCACAGCTTTCTTTATAAAGGTCAGATGCTGTTGAAATTTCTCTTCCACATGGAACAGAATTTGTTTTACCCTCCAATTTCTCACAAGGTGAAACTTGTCAACCAAATTCAGTTCAAAAATCTGATTCTAGGCTCCTGATGTTCCAACATTTTTGCCTTTTTCACTGAGAAAATCTACAAGGATTAGAAAAATTTCTCTAAAGCTCCTCTGAAATGGAGTAATTTTCATTTATAATGATATTTCAGCCCTAGTTCCTACAAGAGCCAGATTTCTCTTTTCACCTTTGAATCAGGAGCATGTTCTGTTTCACCAGTTTGATTTAAAGGCCAGAAAGTTGTTTAAGACTGCTGATCATCCCAAAATCTGGATACAGCTTAAATATGGCTGCAAGAAGGGAGAACAGCTAGTTTTAATCATACTAACAAAGTCTTTTTAATCATCTTGGCTTATACCAATGGAGTTTTTTTCAATATTATAGCAGCACTTCAGAATTTCAAGAAGGACTGAGTTCTTATTCTGTTACTGCAAACACAGTAAAAAGCAGTCTGACCTCTGGTCTAACCTGAGACAACAGGAAAACCATGGAGAGAACATGGAAAGTCACAGAAAAAAATGTGATATCCAGTTGCTATATAGCCACCTGTTGATGATATTAATGTGTTTATATACTTCATATTCGTTTTCTTGTTCTTTATTTCCCTTTATATATGGTTATATGTATTGCCCATCTATAATAACCATGTCTGGAGCAGACCTTCTCAGTGTAACAACCTGCACAGAGCTGTCAGATAAACTAACCTGTTTTACAGATAACTAATTTAAGGATCCATAATCATGCTTCTCACAAGAAAAACCACCAAAATCCAAAAAAAAGCACCAAAAAAAAACCAACCCAAAAGAAACCCAAGGAAAAAACCGCACACACACGAAAAGAAAAACAACAAACAAACAAACAAAAAAACCATCCAAAAACCAAAACAAAACAAAAAAAACAAACAACAAAACAAAACCAAACAACCAAAAAAACCCACACAAAACCCCCACAAGCCTGGGAACTTTGAGGGCAGGTTTAAAACCTTGTCTTACYAAGAGTAGTATACTATATGATTTCTGTGCCATCTGTTATCAGTGAACTCTCACATTGCTGCAGCAGATTCAGTGGAGCATGACAATTTCATTTCTCATGAAAGATAAACCAGACAGACCTGTGCAGCTGGCAAAAATTATAAAAATTAGAAGATGTAAAAAACCCTCAGGTTCATTTTGGCCTTCTGCCTCTTAAGGAGAAAGTGAGTCCAGCAATATAAATTTTCCACAAATTAGGACTGCAAAATAAGGGAATATATGAATCATGGAAGTTGTACTTAATCTTTTATTATGCTTGCATTTTCCCTCAGGACTGCAAGGCATTGTGCTTCTGGAATTAGGATACTAGACTCAAAAAAGAAAATGAGATATTCTTCCTGACCTGCTCAGGAAGTTACTAGAATGGTATTTATTTTCAGTGACTAAACCCTGGGTTAACCATGGCCCAGATTAGCAGGGCAACTCACCTCTCCCAGCTGAAAGTGTTTTGCTTTACCTGTAAATAACCAAGCACATTTTTCAACACATAAGAACCTTGAATTGCAGTAATTAATTAATGAGACACCGCAGTTGAAGAAAACGTGTCCYGTTGATTAAATTCTTGGATGGGCATCAATGGATTCATTGCTGAGACACATTAACTTTTAATTATCATTGCTGTGTGCTCATTTGCAGGGAGGGGATTGCAGGTGGCTGAGTGAGAGGCAGCCAGCATCTAGCCACTTGGAATTAACACAGAGTGCTCCCTGAGTCCTGGAGCACTGCAGAGGGGAAGAGGAGGGCATGTCTGAAGGCCCTGACTCACAGCTGACACTCAGTCTGACCTCTCTTTCTTGTAGACCGAAATGGAGAGGACAGGCTGGGTGCTCCTCTGGTTTGGGATGTGGTGCTTCTGTGGCAAATTGACAGGCAAAAGGTGATTCAGCCCACAGGAGGAAAAAGGGAGGTGTGGTTTCGGTAGTTTTAGAGGAATTGGATGGTTTGACAAAAACTTTTTTCACTGACAAAAGGGAGATATTTAAAAATTGACTGGAAATGAATTGTAAGATACATTTCCCTTCTCTCTTCTCTCTCTCCTCTCTCATCCCAGTACTCTCTTCTCCCCACTGAAGACAACATAGTATTTAGAGCTAGTTTTTCCTGTTTCCATTTGAATCCTTTTCAAAGTGAGGGCAGACTGGTAAAAGACACAGATTACTTGTRACATTTTCCTTCAATTTTCATATTTTTATAGTTTGTGAGTGACCTMCTCTGCCACACTGATCTGGATATTCATTACATTTCCTGAATATATGCATATATGCAAATTGAGTGGACTTATTTGGATATGAGTAGGGGTCTTCTGAGGGTCTTTGGTGATCATTTAGGAACATCCCATTCCCCAAATTTCCCTTTTATGGTTCCAGATCTTCTAATGAATCTCTTCTTCTTGAGAATATCTTGAGTATGTGGGCAGGTAAAGATGTACTTCTGTTACCATTCTTTGCTCTGACACACAATCCCAAAACTAAGAAGTCTGCTACTACATTTTATCACACATAAATCACTGATGTAGGTACAAAACATTAYTGTGCTAAAGTTAAAAGAATTTTCCAACATCTTTCCCCACTGCTGCATAGACTCTTTTTTAAAGAACTTGTTGGGTAACACAATCAATGTTGTTTTTAATTAGTTCCTTGGTTTTGCTTTTTTCCACCGACTTTTTTATCTAAAAATTATTTGTCTCCTGTTATAGTCCTGCTTTCAGTGATTTTCTTCTAAATTTTTGTTCTATTAGGAGAAGAAAACCCCAAAACTTCTGGAACAAAGCTAAAATTGGTCGATAGTTGCCATTCAATAAATATGCCTGGATCACTGTACACATGTAGCACCTACTGCTGTCCCCATTTGGTATGAGGTTGGTGACAGAAATGTTGTTTAGTTTATTCTGGAAATGGCTCCAAATGACCAAGGAGTCTTCAGGCTCCTGAATGTCCTTCCCTTGGTCAAAGCACAGATTTTCTTATCAGAGCTTCTTCCACCCCTGGTGGGTACAAGAACATGTCCAAGCAATTCCTAAAAATGTGAGCATATTGTCCCTGGGAAATCCACAGTGTGCCTTTTTTTAACTGTTTTTGTGGCAAGATTAGATGAGCAAAGAAAACATTACATATTTCCTAAAGGTTTTTTTTTTTTTAATTTCCTCTCCAGAAAACTGCCATTTCTATGACATCCCACAAAGATTTCCACTTCCAGGGCCAGAAGAAGTTCTTTTACTTGGCATTATTTGGTATTTTGAGTAGACACAGGGTTACAAATCATTTTTTCTCTAACAAAGGAGGAGCTGGAATCCTGATGTTAAGAATATGCCAGAGTGTTGAAAAGATAAATACCACTGCTCCATTAACATCTTAATGAACTTACAGAAAAGCCCATCAGATGTCTTAAACTCATATTTCACACATGCTGAACAGCCTTATGTTTCTTTCACATTCCTTTGAAGTCCTTACATGCAGAAGACCATCACAGGATTTGGGGTTTTTGACCTGAAATATTGAGAGAAGTTGCAGGTCTGACTCTGGGCATGGTGCTGACTGCTGATATCTGGCACAGCAGAGAGAAAATAAAGTGCCAGGCCTTTGTCATGAACACCACCTGCTCCAGACACTGTCAGCCTTGCAAACYTCTGATCCTGCTTGATGCAGACATGGCAATGAGAAGGAGGAAAGGGAGCTGGGGAAGGACAGAAAGATTTCAAGGCAAAAGCTCTAAAAACAATCTGCAGTTTCCTTCCAGCCCAGGGAGTACACCAGAAATGTCCCTGCCTGAAACAAAGCGGAGGGAGGAAGGGTGAGGTTGAATTTTGTGTTTTACAGTCTATCTCAAATCCACATGAGCATTTGTTATAGATCTGGCCTGGAACATAGCTATTTCTGCAGCAGCACAGAAGAGATCAACTCGTTTYGGCATTTCTTTCACAAAATAGTTTTGCAGTTTCACAGGTACACTCTGAGATGGACCATTTCCAAGGTCCTTTAAATCTGTGAGACATATSACAACTATGAAGGAACACAACTTTCAATCTAAACCCTTCTGGCAGTGATTTTCAAAATTCCYTGAAAGACTGAGTGGAAATTTAGTATTAAACTCAAATTTTTAAAAAATGCTTGCATTGTAATTTCAGGAATTGAATTTTGTAATGCTATCAGATTCAGTGTTTAATAAAATGAGACAAAGGCATTTAATTTTTCCCAGTTCAGGCAGGGCAATTATCTGTAGGGTGATGATAAAAAAATTGCTCCTCTGTGATGTCAGCATACCACAGCCTAGAAGGCTAAAAACATTTATGGAAATTTTTTTCTCCCAACACCAGGTCATGGATCCTGGGAATAATAATAATGTGGACTGACTTTTGTTTTTTTAATCAGAACATCCCATGCRTCAAGGTTGAAAGACATAACCAATATTACCGCCCAGGGCAGACTGGGAGCTGCAGAAAAGGTTTTGTAGGGAGAACCTTCCACTGAGTCACCACGTGTGGAAGGGACCCCCTGGTTTTCTAAACTCCTTCTCAGAGTGAGGCTGGATCCAATCCCAACCCCAGACTCAGCCAACAATTTATGTCTGAACGATTGTATGGGTGTAATTGAACCTTCGGATTAAGGATGGCACACCAGACATATGTATATGAAAGTAAGTTATTTATTATAGTTGCCAGGTGAATAATTGTTTGCACCTGGTGGGTAAATACAATGCTTATTCTTCAAAAATCACTGGCCTAYGGAACCACACAATGCTCATTCTGCAGGAAGAAGARATGGAAAACAACCAGCCCAGCTGTGCCAAGTTTCACCAGTTCACTGGGCGGTCAGGTGTGACTTGGGGTCACCAACCAGGGACCACCACAGAGACCCCCAGGACAGAAGAATGCATGAGCAGAGGGGAGGGAACACCTCCATGCCCGTGATTTCAGGGAAGTAATTATCGTTTGTATGTTTTTCCAGGGAAAACCTACGAATACGTATGTAAAATATAGTGTATAAACAGGAGCTTTTCCKGCACTCAGTATTTCAGAGGAGATTTTGTGCATCCTGCTGAATAAAGAATGCCTGCTTCTTAATTCTGCATTGGTGTTAAGGAGTTCTTATTTTTAGCTATTTTTTGGTAATATTATGATAATGATTGGACTACAACATCTCAATCAGAATTCTTTACTACACAGTACAGGTAGCTATAGCTACTGTATAGCATAGTGCACTATTTTTGAAATAATATCGAAGCAATTGTAGTGAAGCTAGAAAAATCAGTTTTTAAGTAGAGGTTGGTGTTGCTCATCCACACCGAGATGGGGTAAATCTCTGTCTTTACCCTCAAGAGATAACCTGGAGGGGAGTCCCCTCTCCAGGGAGGAATCTCCACACACACTCCAAGAAGGGATGTGTGATAATATCCTGCCGTTAAAAAATGGACCTGGGCTTCTACAGCATCAATTGATGGACTGTCAGCCAGATGTCCCCAGGCCAGCTGTTGGCTCAGCAGCCTCGGATAASTTATCAGTAGTATCACTTGTTCCTTTATCAGGTGCCTCACCACGCCTGCCACATCCTCACCTCACTCTCAGGATGTTTTACTTTTGCCAATGATTAGTCGGGCTGGTCTCAGCATTGTTCAACACTAAAAACAGGGAGACACCCCTTCTCCATCCACCMCCGACAGGGTGTTGTCGAGTTGTTTTACCCCCACTGCAGGCAAAGCATCCTGCTACAATTACTCCTTTACTCCTCACACGTTTTTCCTCTGGAGCACCTTAAGTGCTGGATGTGGGTTGGAATACTTCTCAGAATGTTTTTCCCCTCGCATTCTGATTGTGTGGATGGAGAAGCATTTACAGAGAAGTTGTTTCTTTTGTTGCTTGTGCTTTTTGTGTTTTTTTGGTTTTTTTTTTTTTTTTTTTTTTGTTTTGTTTTTTTTAAGGTCCTTATGAGCTAAGAGTTTTCACCTTCAGAAAGCTCAACCAACTGGAGCGCTTGGATTCTGGGAGAAGAAATAGTTCTGATTTAATTACTTACAATGATGTTGTCAATGTGCAAACAAGCTTTCTAGGTGAAGACTGTCATACTAGGAAAGCTGCTTGGCAAAATAAAAAATGGTATCTTAAGGACACTTGTGCTGCTTAAGGTAAAGCAAGTGTTGTAAGGCACAATAGAGACTTTGAAAAGCAGCATTGGCTTGTTGTGATTATAATTCAAATTTATGTCACTTCAGTTGTCACAGACTCAGAAAAGCTTTACAAACTTGAGTCATCCTGGATGGCATCCAAATCTCCTACATACAACCTGTAAAAAATGGTCCTTTATAAATATATATCTGAAATATCCTACCCATTTTCTGGAGTGACTGTTCGATATTCTGCATAAGATCCTTATGCATGGCAAATAACATGTAATTTCTTACTGTTTTCCTAGTAAGACCTTAAAATCCTTGAAACAGGTAGGAGTCAGCTTCCTAATAACATACACACTACTGAGAAATCTAAGTTATTAGGAAGTCACTGCTATTCTGGTACATGGTGCCTCAGACATTCCTGTAGACTGGAATTCAACTTTTTATATAAGCACTGAGTGAATATGAATGAAATATTCTCAAAGTACTTAAAACATCCCAGATCTGCCATCGAGCACTGGACCTCCTGGGCAATTTCCCATCAGTGACTCCACATGAAAAGTGGGAACCAGAAGCAAATCAAACTCTCAGAACCCTAAAAGCACCCAGTATTGACATTTTAACAGCTGTAGCAGATGTTGAACAATACTGAAAAGGCAGAATTTAGTTTCTGGATCAAAGCTGGAGGAATCTGTGTTTTGCTATCTCTCTACMATTCTTGGGAACATTACTTTACGAGATTTTTTTAAAATCAGAAATAGAAGCTTTTTGAGTTTCCCTGGTGCATACCATGGACAATAAATTTGTCACTCGAAATCATTTGCGATCTGACCTGTACAGGACTTAACAGTGTGAGCTTTATATCCCTTTCTGCTCCCTCATCAGGTATCATTCACTGCCAGCCCAGCTTGCCACTGAAGGAATTTGGGTTGTTTAAACATCCTGAAAGTTTGTGTTTGTTTTGTTGACATTCAGAGGGTGTTCTGTGCTCAAATGAAATATGGGACCTTGGTAAAACTCCAACATCCAACCTTGTCAGCGGTGTACCAATTTTCTCACGTTGTTTCTGGGTCTTTGAACTCTGAATAAAATGTGCTTTTATAGTATCTAACACACAACTAATCCTCACAGCAGCTTATGAACTGCTGGATTCTTCTAAAAATTATGCTGGCAAATATTTAAGGGGGGAAAGCGTCCTTTCTAGAAACTTGTTTGCTCACCTACTACCTTGTCATAATCTCCCTTTTAATTGCTGTGCATTTATTGGATTCTGACAAGGAGCTGCAAAACATGCCTCTGATGATTGCATACATTCAAACGCATTTAGATAGCACTTGCCTCAAGCAATCGGTGCTGTGAAAGCAATCCTTATGTAAAAGGGGTGAAAAAGCCCTGGAAACTGAAGAGGAGACCATGTTCTGTCATCTTCAGAAACACACAGTCAGTCAAACAATAACACCAACCATGCTAAAACAGTGGAAAAACCCCAAGCATTGTACGTCAGCATTACAGTATCTTTCACAAATTATTCTTGCAGCTCTGTGACAAGAAGACACAAGACATCAATCTTCTCCCTGTCTGCAACAATAAAATCATATGCCACTTGGGACATGTAATTTATCTTTTCTCTCTCATGTGCAGGAAATGTTTTCTGCATGCACTAAAATGCTCTGAAATGCACACATTGCAGTGCTCTGCCAGTGGAAAAACCTCATTGGTATAGTATCGTGATAGTGATAAGTGAGGAGTAAGGTATGCCAGGGTAGATTTCTCTGCTGTATTTAGACATCTGGAAAAACTATTTGCACAGAGTCATCTAAACAGTTGACTCGGTTGCCTTAATGGGTCATCATTCTTTTCTTCCTGCGAGGAGGTCACCAGCATTCACAGATCACCCTGACGTCACCATTACCACTGGCACCTGGCTCCCTCTGACAGCAGAAGGCACGAAGGAGGTGCCAGTTGTGCCAAGAGGGAAAGAATGAGGGGAAGGAGTGCAACACAAATTATAACTCAGGGAAAAGGCGGCGGAAGTCGCCAACGTGATTAAACCAAAGAATTCCTCAACATAAGAATGTTCAAGGGCCTGCTTCTATCACAAGCATCTGTTAGGACACTGGTGTGTCTCAAAAACACTTCCAGTGCACGGTGGGTTCTGCCTGAAAAACCCATTAAATAACAATTTTGGAACGTGTGTGACTGGCTGCCCAGCAATTTGAACATGTGTCCTCCTCTCTGCGTGCCTGCACTGCCTCTTGCTTGAATTTAGTAATGAAGAAGATTAAAGCTGTCAGTTACATATAAGGGTTAAGAACTCCAAAAGGATTTATGATCCCTGTGCAGTCTCCAGGGAGAATAAGCAGACTGCTCCCTGCCAAAACACTCCTAAGCTGCCCTGCAGTGAGGAGCATTACAGGAAAAGTACCAGTTAGACGGGGAGGGGGAAAGCTAAGGAATAGGGGAATGCAGCTGTCAGCATCTTACCTGCTGTGTGYATTCCCTGTTCTTACTTCACTGTACTTCCTCTTTTCTTTCAAGAAATGTATTTAAATTGACTGAAATTTAATGCAAAGTTTAATTAAATCAAGTTACAGAGTATTAGTACATCCTCTGCTGCATATAAAAACTTCCTTAGAATAATGAACTTAAGGAACTCAGAAATAATGAACTGCTAAGAATAGTGAASTAGTAATGAAGATGGCTCTTTTCTCAATTTGCTTATTCATTGCTTGAACCAATATTAATAGTTTACTATTGATGGATGAGACAATTATTATTGTTTTAGCACTCTCCTGGAGAATAGTGTTTATCAAACTGTAATGAAAGGTTACAGTATTTTAGTATCTGAAAGTCCCAAAAAATAATTTGCTTTCAGCTCCTCTCCTCTAGGATTAATAAAAGAAAACCTTCTGGAATTATCACAGGTCAGTCTCTTGTCAAAACATAATCATATCATCTGCCTTTTTGCACAAATCTACCAGTCAGCAGAGGTCTTTCAATCACTTATTTCTCAAAGTCATCGTGAAGGGGTTTTCGAGAGGACAGAAACCGCAGATGAGGAAAAAAAAATCTGTGATTTGACTGCAGGTCTGCAGCTGAGGCCAACAGCTTATGAGCCGCAGCTGTGTGAAGCCTCCAGCTGGAAGAACACGCATCTCTGCAAATATCAAAACCATCCCTCAACCGTGGTTCACCTCACCGAGGAGTCCACACTTCCACAGCTGCATCAGACTGTGGCAAAGGTGATGATAAAGGTTTACAAGAGCTTAAGCTCACCCACACGCTTAATCACGCGGTTCGCGTAATTTGGGCTGGCGTTTCTAAAACTGCCCCGTTGGCACCAAATCTGCTGCACGGGAGCACGGTCAGTAGGGGTCAACCCAACCTTGAACATGTAGCTGGGACAGGGGAGGGGGTTGTTTTTCACTGCACAGCTTTTTCCCCGTTAGTGATGAAGGAGCAGAGTTTTGTCAGCCCCAAAAAAGAGAGGAAAACAAAGCCGAAGGGAGGGTTTCGCTCTCTGGCACAGGGAAGGGCCATGACGACTGCAGCTGAGTAGCCTTTTCAGGCATAATGTTGCATGTCCTCACTTGTGTAGCAATTTATATCTTGTTTGCATAAGGTGTGTGAATGAGATGCATCTTTCCTGTGAAATGGGAGCATTTCTGAACAGTTATGTAATAAAGGTATTAGCATGCCTGTCTGCATGCATAATGCCAGAGRAAAGGGAGAATTGTGGCTGAAACTGGAGGAAAAATTAAAAGGCTTCAAGCTTCTCTATAAGTCCAAATTTCTGTACATCTTTWGGTCATCTTTTTGATTTCTTCATATCATAGAACACTGGCAAATAGGGAATGCAGTGGGGTGCAAATTGTGCACAAACAACCAACTGTGGCTCTGAGCCCCAAGCACTGCCGAAATTGGGTAAGGAGGGCAAGAATTTGATACCTGTGCATATAAAATTGACTCCAAAACATACATTCTTAGTATATCCTCAGCCTGAAGTAATTTTCTTATCATTTTATTGGATATTTTAATCAAATGACCATCCATGTGTACAAAAAACCCAGCAGATCACTTAGAGATGCAGCTCTACCTGGACTGTGCACTCCAGCACAGTTTGGGTTAAACTGGCTGCCAGAATGACTCATTGAACCTGGATCATTACATTGGAAAAGAGCTCTTCTGGAAGGAAATTAATGAGCTGAAGGTACAATCTAGCAAGACCCAGGATACCAGTATCAGTTCCAAGCAAAAAATAAGGTGGTTTCTTTATGGAACACGTGTATTTTTGGATAGCACTAAGACAGTGCCATAAGGAACTGTAGGAGGAGAGCAGATTACAAGCCAGGATCCCAGAAAAAGTCAGAGGCAGGAAACAAGCAGAAGAAGCTGTGGGGAGCCTGTCTAGATCCAAAAGTCTCATTGGAAAGACTGAAGTTAGAAACTGAGAAGGCACAGAAAGAGAAAGACAAGTTAATATCTCTTCAAATTATATAAGGCTTCTATTGTTATCCCCATCCTTTCCATGCCAGAGCTAACAACTTCATAGATCTTACRACCCATTTTTTGTCAGGAAATTAACTGAAGCAGTACTTCAGCACCCCCCTTCTCCTTTTAGCTCCAGTGCTGAGCTCCTGTGTCAGTCTTGTCACTTCAACAGCTGACTTGTTCCTTTTCCAGGCAAGGCAGGACATTTTAGCCTTGTGTGAGTCCCTTTCCAGCATGGTTCTGCCTCCATGTGGCCCAGAAGTCCCAGGCAGATGGCTGACAGCAGTTCACTGCATTTTGTCTCTAGCCACTCACTGAATATGTAAAAAATTCAAAGCAAGAATAAATGAAGTAAAGTGACAACAAAATTATTATGAATACAGTTCCTTCCAGCATTCCACYGTTAGACACTAAAATCAGTGTAAAACAAGGAAAAAAATCTTTTTGTTTCTTGTTTCCTCAAGCCTCAGGATTTGGTTTTTTGCTTAARTTTAGCAGTAGTCTCATAGTCAGGTGACAGTAATTCCCTGTAATCCCTGACAAATTCTTCTGAAGTTTCCTGTTCTGGAGTGTGTAATTTTGTGGAATTTCTCTCAACTAATTTTACCTGTTAGAAAGTTAGATGTCCTCCATAAGATTTARGTGGCATCTCCAATGGAAAGACAGGCACTTCCCATCTATCTTACATTTTTATCTTCAGGTGGCTGAATCATCCACTGGAGATGCTTATCTCTCTCCATTAGTGCACTGTGAGAATAGGCAGGTAATTTAAAATTGATGTTTAAATTTAGATGGTTAAAAATCAAATAAATCAGTCTGTTAGTGAATAGATTAAAAAAAATAAAAACATTGTGGACAAACAATCTTTATTAAAAGCATTTATCATTAACCCATTAGTGTCCAGAATATATTCAGAGTACACTGACTAGACCATTTTCTTTTTTCTGGTCAATGTTAGGTCCATTCTGCCTATGCTGGCAAGAGTTAGAAAGAGGAATGTAATAATTTTTAAATCAAAGCCCTGTTTATTGGCAGTGCTCCATTTCAGATGCATGACATTAATTTTCCTATGTTGAGTTCTGATACTACATTCCCATGTCCCTGTGTTTCTATCCCTGTGTTGAATTATGCTGCATTCTGATACTCTGCTGAAATGTACAGGAGCCTTGACTATCACAGGAATAATAGCTTCTAGATATCTTTACTTGGCTTTTCAGGATCAGGGGATGCTTTTGAAATCCCTTGAATGATCCTTTGAATGATAATTCAAGGTGATCCCCAAAGACACCAGCAAACCTAGTAACAAAGCYTACTCATTCTCAACTTGCTGTTTATAATAAGAGGTTTTTTCCTGTTTTCTAGGATTAGTTTTCTACCACAAAATTGGAGAATTATAATCACAGAATACCAACACCTTGTGCAGCATGTATTCAAGGCAGCCCTGGATGCATGGATGAAATTCCCAGAGGCATTCACACATCAGTGTAATATTTGGTTAACTTCCATACTTTACACATTTTCTCCTTTTTTTTTTCATATTTTTTCCCGTGAAACATTAACTGAAAGCATTATTTTCTTACCAATAACAAAAAAAGCGCAAACATTATTTGATCAGGACCTTGACTCATGACCTTTTCCAGGCAGCAAAGTGAAATCTTGGGGCTACACAACTGTAGACTCAAGGAACAGAAAACTTCCATGGCTTGATCCCTGCACAGAGAGAAGCACTGCAGCATCCAAGAAAYGCCTGTCTTCCCCAAATTTTGCTTGTTTGTGTTATTTGGAGCTCTCTGCCATCTTGGTGCAAAGTGACTTCATCCCAGAAACTTGCAACCCCTTACAGCCAAGTGTCAAAGAATGCAAACAGTAAGGCAGAGAGTGTGGAAGTTTAATATTTACTTAGTGTTTTAAAACAGACCATCTATTCCAACATACGTCGGGGTTCAGATGCTGTGGAAAAAGCAGAACTCTCATCTGAGGAGCAGTGCCCCAGCTATTCTTATCCTGTACTTTCCCTCTTCTGCTTTTCAGCTTTAATGAGATTTCACAAGCAATTCTGTTTCCACATCAGTTTACACATTGCCATATCCTTGTCAGAGTAATTTTTTGTAATTTTTTTTTTTGTCTGGAACATTATGGAGAGGAGAGGTAATTGGAGGATGCGTGTAACTTCAAACACTTGTAGATTTTTGTATAAAGTTTGATCGTTTCTTGTTTATGTTTCCCATGACTTACAGAATTGGGAAACAGGCCCAAATCAATAAGTTAGGTATATGAACTGTGCAAAAATGGTCACATCCCAATGAGAAGCATTAAGTGATAGGGGACTGGACACTACGCAGTTTTTTGTTGATATTTTGCACATCAATACGGCCTGTAAAAAGGATAATTATGTAAGTGGCAATCTCATGGCCTGTTTTCAGAAATTAGCATACTAACATTTAGTMGGTTTTTATTTGTACTTAATCCGTGTAAGTACAGGTTTAGTCTTTTATTATTCGAGATCCTGGCAACAGATATTCAGACACTACTTTCTAAATCCATCCCTTTATGTTCCAGGTTGTWGTTCAGAATAACCCAAGCCCAAAGCACCATCTTAGGCACTGGCATTTTGATATTTCTCTTGAAGCTGGGTACAGTACTGGGAAAGCTGTTTCTCAAAGAATGGCCTTTCAGAAGACAAAGTGAGCACAAGCTTGAAAGAAAAGCTTAGGAGAGGAGCTTATGACTAATCTGATTCAGCCAGCTGATAGTCATGTCTCTTTCTCAAGATAATCAGCCTTCAATCCTTTCCTGGTGGTAGTAATAATTCAAGAAGCTTAGTTTGGACCTGCTAAACCCCTGTACTTGTCATTCACTGCACTGGCTTCCTCTTGTGTATTCTTTAAATTCCAAGTGTTTTCTGCACCAGTCCCCTGCTGTCTCTCACTATTATGGATCTGTCTTCCCTGATGATTGTTAAGTAAKAGTTATCAGGCATGTTGTAAGAGAGCCAGCGATAAGGAAAGGCTGCCTGGGGCTCCTGTTGTGACTATTTCAGCTGTGGCACCCACAACAGTCTGCCTCACACGTGGCTAGACTGAGAACTCCTAATCCTAACCCTGGCAACAAGGTTATCCTGAGAGCCAGCGCCTGGATGGCAGCAGCATCCAGTCCAGCCAACATCCAGGCTAAATCCACTGGAAACTCATGTCATCTGCCTCTGACCCCAGAGAGCTCTTTTTTTTTTAGCCTCTCCATATGTTTTCTGGGGTCCAGCCTTTGTGAATTCTTTGAGAGACGGTTTGTAACACCTGGAAGGCTGGTTTAATGAATTCTGCCTTTTCAGCCTAACCAAACAATCCACTCTGGGGTCCTTGGGACATTTGAAGTTGGGKTTTCCATAATGTTTTAGTGCTGGGGAGGTACACTGTGGTTTCTAAATACTAAAAGGTAGAAAGAAGAATGGTAGAGAAGAGTCATTTAAGTAATTCTGAGATTTTGTGCAGGGCCAAGATGGGAAAAAAAMCATGAAATTGCTATTATAACTTGCATGTCAGCCTCCCTTCATCTATTTATTAATTTTTTTTGCTCCAGTAATGACTATAAAGTCAGCAGGAACAGGTCCTTGCTTATTGTTGTATAAAATTAAATATGTAGAAATATATATTGTTGTTTTTTTTAATGCTTTCTATCTGAAGTATATTTGGAGCCTCTCTGAGGTACATGATGTCCTGCTTGCAGCCACATAGCCAGTAAGAAGATCAAGCATTCTGTGCTATGCAAAACTGACATTCTGAGAACATTGCATCTCCTCAACATTAGCCTGAAAGCAATTTACCAGAGTACAAACCTGCATATCATCAAATAAGAAAGTTCTTACTTGTTAATGTGGGAGTAAAGTGATAGGATGATTAGGATAAACTCTAAATGACCAGAATTATTCTGTTTAACAGAGATCAGCCTAAACTTCAGAGATCAGTAAACTTCAGGTTTAAAAATGCTCTGTAGCACCTTGTGTGATATGATGCTTCAGATCCACCTTGTCCATATCAACACTTGAATGATCATCCTGCACTTGAATTTCAACCCTTAAACTTAAAAACACTTGAATTTTTATCCTGCAACAGGATTAAAAAACCTTCTCACTGCTGCTTACAAAAATTTTCAGAATATTTGCTTCTATCTCTGCTTTCACCCTTTATTTTGTATTATGAAGACATTTTTATGAAGACATTATTATGTATTATGAAGACATGTCAAGTAAATTGTTCATATCTGGATCACAGGCATTGGGGTGGCCCTGCCCATGGGGTGAGAAGGAACATGTGGTGCTCACAAAGCAAAAACAGTGGCACAGGCACAGAAGAACTGATCCTGCCAAAAGTCTCCCAGGGAATCACCTGACCAAGGGGACAAGGCTCTAAGAACATTTTATTGTCATTATTGCTGTCAAAATATGAGTGTTGTTGCTACCTCCCTGACTACTGGGCATCTCCAGAACATTTTAGTACCCTCGATATTGCTACACACACAGCTCTGTGAGCTCTCAGCCCAAGGGACATTCTTTTGTCTCCCTCTGTAAATATTTAATTACTGGCTACAAGCATAATACCCAGTTGACATAAGCATGCACACATCCTGGTGTCTACATTTCCATTACCTTACAGTCACACAATATTTGTGTGTATCATGTTTTCTTTTAAACATTTTGCATCATGTAAAAATCACCATGCATCACACTGGGTATTTTCACAAAGATATGAGAAAATCCACACATAAACTAATAATGTTTGGTAGTTAAAATTTAATTTAATAATACTGCAAATGTATTCATAGGCATAAGAAAAAAACTTTTTAGAAAACTCTCTTAAAATTCAGGGATCTAATTTATAGAAATTGGACTTAGAGAAAATATATTCCTGCATTTTGGAATATAAAAATGCATGAAAATACCTACACTGCTTTGTAACTCTAAGCTCTGCTGTAGTATGTAAGATTTTATGAAGACATGCCAAGTAAATTTTTCATATCTGGATCACAACA
The DNA here is from genome assembly GCA_002167245.1 of Sporophila hypoxantha. Classification (NCBI taxonomy): domain Eukaryota; kingdom Metazoa; phylum Chordata; class Aves; order Passeriformes; family Thraupidae; genus Sporophila; species Sporophila hypoxantha. The sequence goes on from NDFG01001437.1 coordinate 313,525, forward strand.
ACACAGCAAATATAACCCAAGGTTCAAAACACAGCAGAATGCCTATAAAATCTCAACAATTCTACCTGAGAGATATTTGTAAAGAAGTGGTTTGTTTGGATATGAGGTAGCTTGTTCCATGTTTAGTATTTTCAATAGAAAACAAGGTCAAAAGAAATGTGAAAGCTTATAATTTCATGACTGTGTAGAAAAGATGGCACCATCTTTGGCTTTATTGTTATTAAAATCAGTGTTTCTGCAGAGAATCACTTAGCCTCCTGTGCAACAAACTTCTCCAGCAACTGCCAGCATTTAGGCACCAACAAATTATATTCCCGATCAACAAAGCATCTAGTCAACTTTGACAGAGTTTAGATTTGTATAAAAATTGTAAGTTTAAATGTGTGGCTCAAACTGGCTGCTCTTCTGACAAATAATTTTATGTCACATGAATGTAAATACCATAAATTAAACTGAAGCTGATGTCATTCACTTTTAATTTTAACCTTGCTCATGCAACACTTAGTTTGAGGTTATTCTACTGAAATTAAGTTTTGTTATCATGAGAGTTAGTTAAATTTTAACTTTAAAAAAATCCCAACCAACAACATATTTCAATCCACAGGTAATGGTAGTTTYTAGTGCAGATTTCTAGCTTTTGACTATAGAGGATACTGTTTAAATCTAAATTCCACCAAAACTTAGCAAACAGCACACTGCAAACAAAGGAAAATGTTGTATTCCTCAAAGTGCAAGTTGTTAAAGTACTTCATAGTTCTAATAATAGCATTCTGGCATTAACAACCTAGAACACAAATGACATCCGCTGAATATTTGTTAATTGTGTTTTTGAATTGCTTATGGCTACACCAGAGGATATATTCCAGGCTCTGATTTCTATTAATAGATGCCTGCTTTGGAAAGCACAAACCTCACTCTGTCCTATCCAACCTCTCAGGGCTAAAGGACAGCAAGTCCCCAACTTGTAGACCACCTACTCTCAATAAAAYAAAACAATCTGCTGCGCTCCCATAATATACTGGGGATATCCACGTGGATGCACAAGGTGCAGTTCTGTAGGTTCTGTGAAACACTTTGTGAGCCCTTACATGCAGAAGTTTAATTAATCTGAGCCAGCAGTTGTATTTAATGCTGTCACGGACTCCAGCATTCTGTAATCCTTCAGGAATAGGTGAGGTTCAGTTCAAAGGGATGTTTATCGCAGTTATCTAAATGGATTGAGATTAGGCTCCACTGTAAATAGAATAAAGTGAACTTTCTTACTAGGCATCTATTAATTTCTCTTTTGATCACTCGGAAACAATTCAAGTGCAATCAGAGCCCGAGCCAAAACCTGGGACTGTGGCGTTATGAAGTTTACACAATGTTTTGATAACAAGTGTTGAGTTTCAGAAAGTTCTGACAAAAACTCATGTCTGCAYTTTAGCTCTTCAGCTTTATGGAACTGACTGAATCTAAAGGAGGGCCAAAGGCATGTAAGTTTTCTCCCCAGTTTTGGGACCCTACAAATCTGACTGCTAGTCCATATTACAGGAGAACAAATAATCTGTCCCACCATCATTGTTAAATCCCCTTCTGTTTCTATACCCATGAGGCAGAAGAAACATAGTGAATTAATTTCTTCCACATGAGTGCTTCCAATAGAAAATACAAGATTTATTTTTAAGTCAGAAGTTGTAAAGAGGGCAACATGATTTTATCCTGAAAATGCCGTGGAATGACCTCCTCAGGAGATGTAATATTGCAGCAACAAAACCAGATCTTCTAAAATTTTCAGTATTTATTATTAAAATAATTATGGTGGCAGTAACAATATTAAATTAATTGCTCTTTTTGTTTAACAGGGAGACAGTCTTTTAATAAGTACTACCCTGTTTTTCCAAAAATGTCCCTGAAAAGTACCTACTGACTGCAGACACAAACATTTACATGTTGCAGCTCGTGGTACAGATAAAAAAAAAATTCCATGAAAACATATTACGTAGGTATTGACAAGTTGGATAAGAATGCAAAGACTGATCCAGGAACATGTATCTGCTACTTTTGGCATGGAATGAGCCTGACATTACACCTGCCCTGGCTAGGTGAAAGATTGCCTAGATATGAAAAGGCAGAACAAACACCAACAATGACGCCTTCATGCGAGAGGCTGGAGAACGTTGTGGTGTGAGGGTAGGGCAGATAGAAATGTCTGCTCAAAAGCTCTCCAGGGGCAGAAAATCAAAGCTGCTTAAACACCAGATGAAAGAGAGGCAGTTGGCAATCTACCATTGCGGGTTTTATTGGACAAACAAATATTCTGAATGTCATTGGGGCAGYCAATTTGTCTTATCCCAAAGCTACAGTTACACACCTTCTGAAAAATCTCTTTTCCTTCCTCCTCACCCTGACCATCACTGTTCTCTCATGATCTGAGTCCATTGCACATTTTTCTTGGTCAAACCTGCCTCTCTACATCACCTTGGGGATGTAATAGGATGTAATAGTCCTACTGCTTTTCAAGAGGGGGAAAGAAATCAAGAAACATGCACACACTGCATCCAGAAGGAAAGGTTCTACTGTCCAGTGGCAAAATCCTGTGTGAAGCAGGTCTCTCCTCACAGAACAGGTGACAAAATCCTGCCCTCTCCTCTCCTTGCCTGGCAGCATCAGCAATCCTGAGTTTTGATGCAAACCTCTTGGGTTGCATGCCAGCTGCCTAATTTTGCAAAGTTTAAGAAGCTAGCTGGCCAATCTGCTCTGCACAGCCAGCAGAAGGAGTTAGGACCCTCTGGAGGAAGRGCTGGAACAGCCAGTTAGGCTGACTGGCTCCTAGAAGTTCTCCCCCACACCAGTTCCAGGCTGACTCTGGGAAGATGAGGTACCTCAGCTGAACAGAATAATTCATTTCATGTGAACTGAGGCTTCCGTGCAGTAAAACAAATTATTTCCCTCAGAGAATAGGATTGCAAAACTGAAGGGCTTTTAGAGTTAACCTTTAACTGGAATGGCTAACCCAGTGCTTTGTCTACTGAGGGCAGGCAAGTTCCTAGTGTTCCCATCAGAAGGGGAGGACAAGGTGCTTTGGCACAGCCAGATTGTAGGATGCTGGCACTGGGAGACAATTCTTGTGGGAGCTCTGGAAGAGGGTGTTCTATTGCTGTCTTCAGGCAATTCCCATCCAGGCCAGTCCTGCAAAAGAGAAATGAGGAATAAAAGCAGCAAATCTATTCACAGAGAGTGGATTTCTGCTGGCTAAAAGTCATGTTCATGGTTGTGGCTCTGTAAGGTGGGGAGCAAAAGAAAGACCTGGCCCTAAGTGACTGTGGGGAAGGAGAGAGAGAAAGCAGAGGAAGACAAAGAACAGCTTTACCCTGGCAGGAGAAGAATGACAAGAAGGAGAGGAAAGAATTTTCCCTGCATACTTTCCCAAGTAGGAACACCACTGAGGAAGCATCTGATTTAGTTGTCTGAAGGTTGTTTGCATCCTCGAATCTTTGGCAAAAATTTGACTTTCAAAGTAGCTACTCCTATATTTACCAGCCAAGAAAAAAAACAAAGTACAGGATTTCTTTTGCAAGATTAAGAAGACAACAAATGATTGAGACCAAATTAGTCACATGGCTTATAACATTTTTGGCAAATGTCTATGTGAACATTCGTAATTTTCTAATATTATACTACCTAAATCAGACTGTCATCATTAATTTATATTTAACTAAAGAACTCCAGCTTTCCTGTATAAGAAATAAATAAATAAACRGGGTTTTGAGTTTTCATTTCCAACAAAGTTTTAATGCAAGAGTAGTAATGTTTTATCTTCCCTATGAATTCATAGTTTCTGTTAATTACTGGAGTACATCTCAGCTGGTGCATTGTGATGATGAACAAGAGCTTTTTCTGAAAATTCATTCTTTTGAAGAAATGCCACTTTACATTWAGAAAATAAGTGTTAGGAAAATACAACTGGCAGAAAGGTATAAACTTACAGACCCACTAAAACTCAGAACAAGATAAAGAGGTATCTATTACCAAACCTGAAAAGATTTTGAATAAAAGTATTTCACAGACAGATCAGGACTAAAACAGATTGATAATGTATTTTGACCTGAGGATCAGTTTGGGGTTTTTTTTAATAATAAGAGTAAATTAGCAAAGCATTTAATTTAAATTACTCTTTTTTTTTCAATTAGATTTTAAAAAAGCAGCACAACATAAATGTAAGTTAAAGGCAATCTCACTGCAGAACAATGGAAAAATTATCCAGAAGAACTTAAGTTTTTTCTTAGTATTTTGTTTGGCCTTGATATTTGCAGAATAAGTCAACTGGGAAAAAACAGGTCTTGAATTTGACCCATGTCCAAGTCAGAATGAAGGTGAAGAAATCAAGAGTGACTTCAATTGTGTGTGTGAAATGTTTAGTGTTCAATCTGACATTAGCCAGATTAAAAACAAGAATTTTGGTRCATCTGGATAGTACAGAAAGAGGGATAGCAACAGCTGCAAAAATTTAAAACATACTATGTATCATAACTTTTTGTCCTGGATTTTTAAACTTTCTGCCTTTAGCCCTRACCTCTCCTTCCTGTGCATACTGGATAAACAGAAAACAAAATTTTTACTGTGGAYTCTTAGGGAATCATATTTGTATTTATGAGTCAGTTATCTTAAAGTCATTAATCCACTAAAATATTATTTATAAAAAAAGTAATTCTTTTCCAGAAATGTAAGGACTACATTATGTGAAGTACTCATAGCTAACATAGCAGTGTTAATGTAATTTTATAGTTTCATGTCATTGTTCAAGGTGGTAAAATTATTATATTACATCACGTTTTAAAGTCATCCTGGTTTCTTTGAGAAAAGTAATTCCTTCTCTTTGGRAACAAATTGATTTGTTGTAGTTTTTCAGCTTTTTTTTTTTTTTAAAGCTGAAATATTATCAGAAATCTGACTGAAGAGAAGATGCAAACACAAGCAAAATTATTAGATTATGAAGTCAAAGTTGCAGTTTTCACAGAGCACTGCTAAGTATAAGTTTTCAGGTAATCTTATTGGGGAAGGCCTTTCTGGTGTCTTAAATGATATTTAATAATGTCTACACTTTAGTATGAAGATAAAATAGCAATATTTTGCAAATTGACAAGACAATTGATTTGTATCTAGTTGCCAAATGCTTGAAATGTCAACACTTCAACCTGTTGAATGAGAATTAAGGAATGAGTGGAGCAACAAGCCTTCCAAAATGCCAGTTTCAGCATTCACCTATTTTGCTCATTAAAAAAAGAGAACACCTGCTCTCCTGTTGGAACATGAAAATATATATGTCACTATTGTACCTAAACAGACATAATTGTCAGGTTAGCAAAGGAAAGGTGCCATCCATATTGTAATAGAAGTAGGAACTTAAAGAAATTTTAAGTTTTCTATCTACAATTACATTTTTGAAATGTATACTTTGCTTCCCATTAAATATTCTGAGTGTTACTTCCTGCAAAAGTTTCCCCCAAACAGCAGGCAGAATTCTTCCTTATATTTAATACAACAGCACGTTACAATGCTATGGATGGATGACAGTGTGTGCTCACCCAAGGAGCAGAAGCTGTACGGTCAAATGGAAAAACACAATATGAACCATTAGAGAATCTTTTCTGGGGGTCACTGTCTATGCCTCTCAACTAGACTCAGTTGCTAGAAAACTAAATCCAGATAAATTCAATGTAAATATCACTACTCAGCTCTATTTCTATTTCTTATTAAATATACTTCCTRAAAAAAAGAGAAAGAAAAGAAAAAGCAACCAAATTAATAACTTCAGTGACAATATTTAAATATATCTGATGAGAGGGGAAGTGTTCAATCTAGAGCTCCAATCTCATTGTTAGTGTCTGTATTTTTTACCTCTTTTTTTTTTTTCTCCCTATGCTCCAAACTGCAAAATGAAGCATTTCTTTCAGCAATCCACCTCTGTTTGGCATGTCTCTCAAACAAACTGCTTGATCTTAGTGGGCCTCAGCAAGTTTAATGCTAAATTCATTCTTCAGTGAAAACACAGGAGACAAACTCATGATTGCATAATTTGCCAAGTTGGGTGTCTAGCTATATATAYAAAACAGCTATTCAACTGAATATTTATTTCAATGCAGTAGAGATCATTAAGAATTTTTTAAAATTCAGTGGCCTAGAATACTGAAAACTTTAATCTGGGATCAGATACCTTTCAACCTGCTAAAGTTCAAGATCTATTGCTGAAAAAGGCCAAGAGGAAAGACAGAAGAGAAGACAAAGAATATAAAACAGGATAGTAGCAATARCTTTAGGAGAAACAAGCAGATAGGGATTCAAAATTTCTCACGTAAATGAGACAAGACAGTGGCAGAATGGAGGCAAATCCTTGTCTAAGGTGAGTCTCTGCCGTGGCAGGTAGCTGGTCACTCAAGGAGCAAGGTTTGTCTTTACAGGGYAAATAGAAGCACAAATGGAATGAAGAATCAGTTATAATTTCCATTACAAAACAGAACAAAAATATTCTTTGAAGAGATCATACCATAAAGGAACAGGAGGAAAAACTTCTGCTTGCTGACAGAGTAAAGAGATAAGAAAAAGCACTGCCCAAAGACAAAATTAGTTATTTTTGCATTTTGATGTTCTAGTTGAGGAGGATAACGAGATTTCAAAAGTAGAGGATTTTCAAAAGTAGAGGATGTGCAGAGAGAAATACTGCAGTACAGTATTTCTACTGCATTTTCTTCCAGTCCATCCTGAAGATTAAGGAGTGCCTAGGATATTAATTCCCTTTGACATAAATGGGTGATGACAATAGAATGTGATGTGTGGGGGTGATGTTTGCCATATGTTTTTTGACACTGTTGAAGGAGTTATTTTTGCAACTGGATAAAACAGATTTTACAATATGACAAGTGGGATGGGAATGAGCTATAGTTACAGCAGAAGTTCTCCCTCTTGGTCTGAATGAGCTGCCTAGAGGATGTTTTGAAAATATGAACCAGTAAATCGATCAAAGCAGCAGCAAGTCAGTGTCTGTTTCAATGGTGCTTTAAGTACCTTTCATCAAGGGAAAAGCAAATGATAAAAGAAGATTCTCTTTTGAACATTTCTACCAGGATTTGTATCATATTTTGTGCTGCCAGTTCAGTTTCCCAGCATTTAGAAAGGTACCTGACATCCACTTTTTCCACCAGATGCCTCTGAGTAGGGGTGTTTTCCTAGGAGCAGAAGCACTACATGAGGTAAACTAATGCAAACATCATCTGGAAATCCAGTCTCTGAAGGGACCACTGCCAGTTGCAAGCATGAGGAAATTCAGATAGCAACTTATGCACTGATTTTGAGGAGGAATTCTGTCTAATCCTTGCTAAGAGTTCACATATATTTTGATAGGAAAAGATTAAGAGGTCTAATATTTTCCTCTGCCTGAAAACTGCTGATGTTTTATTGGTCATTTGAATGGCTAGTCCCTTCTTCCTACCTACCTAAATCTATGGCATCTGCAAGCTTATTATGCTGCATGTCGTCATTTTTTAACTTAATTGATAGTTCTATTACAGTTGAAAGATTGACTGCAGCTCCCTATTTTCCCGTTCCAGTGCCTTACAGCATTTTGCACACATGTATTAAGCTCCTTCCTATTTGACCCATCATAGGAACCACAGCCTTTTTCAGTGTCTCATTTTTCCACTTCTAAGCACTTTTCTATATTTCTATTTTCTAGAAAACTGGAAATTTTTGTCTATTGTGTTGGGTTTTTTTTAAATGCAGACCAATCAAACTGAATGATTTTAAATGGAGATGAGTGGCTGACTGAGTATTATTACAACAATTTCGTAGAATCATAAAGTAATAGAATCATAGAATGCCTTCAGTTGAAAAGGRCCTTTAGGATCACCTCATTCCAACACCAAGGCAGGGACAGGGACACCTTCCACTATCCCAGGTTGCTCCAAGCTCTGTCCAACCTGGCCTTCCAGGGTTGGGGAAGCCACAGCTTCTCTGGGCACCCTGTTCCAGGGCCTCAGCACCCTCACAGGTGTCATCCCTTTTTCGCCTTTTTGCACCATGATTGGGTTTTAATTTTTTTTTTCTTTGAAACAATTATGTTTACTTGGAAGTGTCATATATATGTTAGCTACATGCTATCTTTTTCAATTAATTTTCATAAACATTAAATTTCCTTAGCACTCCCAGGGACCATTCATTCAGGTCACCCTGAACTTATCCCAGGGAAAGAGTTCAAAGACATTTTTAATGATAAGAAGAAAAGCATTTGGATTCTAGCCCTATAAAAAGACATGGCATTACTTTTTTTTTTCTTTTTTTTTTTAATAAAATGTTGGTGTAATGATTTTCAGAGATTAGTGATAAACTCTTTGAAARGGTGCAGGTGAGTCACTATCTGAGCATTCAAAGGCTTCAATAGCACATACAAAAATACCCCAACAAAAAAGAACACTTGACCAAAATACTTAGCATTGTTCAGGAATACAATATACAGCAACTTATCCTGCCAACATATCTTTAAAAGTTACACAAAGAACCTACAACTAGTATCTGTAATGCAATCTGTATTTCTTAGCCTGAAAGCAAGGGAAAAACTAGCACATTGCTACAAAACTGCATTTTCAGCTTCCACTGCTTATAAGATTAGAATAGATTTGACTGCCTTCTGTATTAGCAATTTCCCCAATGAATCTGTGGGTGGAACAAAAATGTGGAAATGAAAACTGAGAGGGTATTGTGTGTTCAAAATAATCCACCTCCACTCTCACACAGTAGAGTCGATTCGGGCTGTCATCTCTCTATGCCTCAGTTTTCCCATCTGTGAAATGGCTCAAGTCAGAATATGTTCTTTTACCMCTGTATCTCCTCTCACCTTGGTTCCTTTGTGCTCCCACACTAATTTCCTGTTCTGGAGAGGAAAGGAGAGAATAGTTATTAAAACTGATTATGAACAAGCTTCCTTGATTTGCTCCCAAAGGCTGCACTCCAAAGGCTGGACACGTGCTCCCTGTGCAGACAGCCTCAGGGATGTGGTAAAGGTTCATCTTACCTGCCTGGTCTCCAAGGATCCATCCTTTGATGCCAAATATGTACCATACACATCACAATCATACACCATRCTTCCCCAAAGATCTGAATATGAATTAAAGTTAAGGAATAAGAGGCTACATTGGTGACACACAATAGATGTAGTGCAATCCTTGTTTCCCATAACCTTAACTTCCTGAATATGTAAACTCTACAAACTCGTACATTAACATGAAAAAAAATCTATAAAATATTGGATTARCTACACTGGGTGCTGATGGCATATGGAACACATTTTGTTCATCATATCAGAGGAGGGTATCAAGATTTCCATTCAAACAATTGGACTTTTCCCTCCACCCTGAACCACTCTGTTTTAAGCTGTTACAAGGCAGGACAAAAACAAGGAGTTTTCTAAACACTGAATTAAGTAGGCAAAGTGAAAAAAAACCAAAACCAAAGGATGACTGTAGCATAAATTATTGGTAACTTCCACTCAATTTTGATAATGAGTGTTTATAGAATATGAAAAAATAAAAAATATTAATGGACCGACTGTCATAGTASAAGAAGAATGAAAAGAAAAGGACTGAAAATTAATTGTATGAGTAGAATGTGGTTGGCTGGCTTGAGATTTTGGAAATATAGATATCTGTGGACACTGGTGGGCTGCTGGCCAACCTGCCTCCTTTGGCTTCTCTACAGAACGGGTAGGACATGCATTTCAGCAGATAATGAATGGGACACAAAGACATAGAAGCTATTTTATCTTCTGGAAACATAATTAAGTAACTAAACAAAAAAAAAGGCCCAACCAACCAAAAAAAACCAAAAAAACCAGCAACAACAACTAAAAACTTTGAAAAGGAAAAATGAGAAACAGAAATCTTTTAGCTATATCCCTGAAGGGTAACACACTTCCTTATCCCAGTGTTCTGGCTATCTCATGACTATAGGCTACAATCTCCAGAAGTTTTATGTGTGAGACAACTTCTTGCTTGTAGTTCTAGAGAGCAAAGAGATGAACTGATGAAGGAACTGAAATATGCAAAATGGACTTTGCTCACACAGAGGTGTCAGAAAGAAACTATCAGAACAGGTTCCTAGCTCACAGAGAAATGAAATAGGAGGCTCTCTGGTGATATAGACTGTATGAGCTCTGTCCTGAGCAGCTCAGCTGCTCGGTTTGGAATCAAAATTAGTGCTCTGTAGTCTGGACTGAAGTTACTGAGTATCCAGGCTGCCCACTTTACTACTTGCCCAATTCAGCAGCACCTCAGTGATAGCCTGCAGCTTAATCTGTGATAACAATTCCTTAGAGACTGAGACATAGAAAATACTAAAACTTTACAACAAAAGAAACATAATGAAAAAACCAAAATCACAAAGAACATAATTTTATTTTGAAAATACATTATACTGCACAAAAGGCCTGTTTGTTGTCTTATTTCCAGAACTGTTGCAGTATATTCTATATTCTCAAATCATTCCTGATGCATCGGCCTATAGCGACAGCACTTTAAAATAATTAATTCCATCTCCCTTTCAATAATTTCTTCTTCCTGTGCATGTACATACACACTGCAATTTTCAAATGCTGGGCAAAAAGAGGAGTGAGTCAGACAATAAGTGCTCTGAATGATATGTGGTAATTGAAGTTCGTAATTATAAGGTCTGTCTTTGCATTTAATCTCCCTGTGTCACATGCACACCTTGGCAGTGGTTTCTAGAGCCTGTGGCTTTGCTGGTCTCAACCAGACTGTAATGGGCACGGGATGAAAGGCAGTTTCTTGGGTACCAAGACAACCAGAACTTTAAAGATAAACCAGTACCCTTAAAACTAGACATGGGAGCTCACACTCAGGGCAGGGAGCAGGTGCTGAATATCCTTCCTCCAGCTACCAAAATCACATAGCATCTTGCAGAAACTTACATTTCTGGATGGACAGGAGATGCATCCTGCACCTCTCTCCTAAGCAAATGCATTGGTGACAGAGTATTGAAGAAGCTATCCAAAACAAATCTTGCACATCAGTCTTCAGAGAATGTTAGAAACACTAAAATTTTAGGACTAGCATAATTGTGGTGGTGGTCTCACTCCCACGAGGTCCATAAAAGCAAGGACAGTGAAATACTGAAGACACACAGGGACACATCTAAGGCATGAACAGAACAAGAAAGGCCCCCTGGAAGAGATTTTCCGGCATCACATCCGGCTGCCAGCAAACGGATTTCATTTCTAAGTGTCTTAATCATAGGATTTATCTGGCAGCCTTTCAAAAGTGTTGCTGCAATTACCTTTTTTTTCTTGTAAGCTAGGATTAGTGTAATACAAATACAGGTAAGTTACCACATGACAATACCGTATTTGTTAGGACTTCATCCAGATTTCTTGGAAAATAAATAATTACTTAAACCTGATTTGGATGAACACCTGTAATAATTATAAAGGACACAATAAACAGCGCAGTAGGAGAATACAAATGTTAACTCTGCCTCTATTTTCTAAGGAGCAGGAAGGAAAAATAGAAGGAAAGAAATAACATAAAGGAAATGAAGAAAAAAGCAGAACAAAGAATCAGGTTGTGTATGAGCTGAGGAAATGGGGGTCAAGATGCAAAAAACAACCTTTTTAKATCCTAATGATGACTGCATTAAGGAACAACTAGGTAGATGACAATCCAAGAGGGCAAATACCCTCATTATGGTTCAAGTAGCACATGCRCAGAGCCTGCTCTAAAATTTTAGCACTGAAGAACTGCACGGAAACAGTTACTTGAGCTTACTCTACAGGACCAAAAAGTACAAAAAATCCCAAAATCCACCTATGCACACAAAAAAAAAAAAAAAAAAAAAAACAAAAAACCCAAAAAACAAAATGAGGAAACTTATCTAAGACAAAGCTCATGCGGAGACTAAAAGGAGTTGAATTCTTACAGGTGCCAATTGCTGGAAAAAAAAATTACRGAGAGATGACAAATTTGTATCACTAATCAAAAATGTCTTGAGAAAGGTTGAGAGGAAGTTGGCACAAACAAACAGGAGGAATAAGGCAAGTTACTAGAGAAAACCTTTTCCATGCAAAACCTAGAATGTATGAAAACCAAGTCAAAACAGATCATGAGCATGAGATGAATGCCCCAATACAGAAAAATATGCAGAAAAAAAATTAAATTAGCGCATAGATCTGGAACAGCCACCTTAACCTCAAGAGCCCAAGGCCAGTGGATGATGATGATGATATAAAGAGAAGAAAAGGCCCCATCCAGTTGGCAAAATGAGCTGCTCTATTCTGCTTGCACTTTGGAAGAGAAAGACTTWAAATTACAGTTCTTCTGCTTGGCAAAGAGGCACACAGGAGTGAGATCTAGTCTAAACAACCAGAACAATCATAATGGCATAAAGTGTTTGCATTTGCCAGTGTTTCACCTTAATTATCAAATGAGCCCTATGAAGTATCTGGAAATGGCAAGCCCAAAGCATAAAAAGTTTGTCAAAAGATACTGAAAACCTCCACAGCTTCTCCCTCCTCTCTTTCTAAAGAAAAAAGAACCCAATTATTTATGTTCTGTGGTAAACAATCTTGGCCAGAATAGGAGTAACTTAGTGCTTGCTTTTATTTAATGTGTTATGCTATTTCCTTTACCAATAACACCCAAACTCTACTGCAGTGCTATTTTAAGCAGTGGTATGTCAGAAACCATTTAATTATGAGCTTAAAGTGAATATTCTTTTATTTTTCCCCTCAAAGTGTATTTCTTACTATTGATGACATTTTAATTGGCAGTTAATGGGAATTTGTGTGCCCTTTATTCTCCCTTACAGCTACAGAATCTCTCACCCTTCTCATAGGTTACATGAAGTCCCAGAACTCTGATGAAATCTCGGTTCATTTTCCTCTTGCTGATGTTGCCAGCTTCTCATACAGTGGTAATTCCTCATCTTTTTGACCCTTTTAATTCTGAGAGGCTTGCATTTTCCTCATCAGTCTTTTCCTCGTGTCCTCCATTCCCTTGTCTTTCCTGGGGGCTGTGGTAGCATCCTCAACTTTTTGTTTTCTTCAAAGCCAGTATTTAGCATTATCTCACATTCATAAAACCATAGAATCACAGAAATGTTAAGAACTGACGCCAGGCAGGTCATGGGCCTTGCAGATGTAGACAGCACACATCCACTTGTACTACCATCCCACCATCATCAACTGTATAACATCCATGGGATTTCACTATCTGCTTCTCTCCTCTGCTTTCATTTATTTATACAGGGAACTGACAGGAATTGCCATTTCCAAGTCTAAACTGTTTCCAAACATCTTATCACATGACATTCCATGCAGATGTTGATCAAGAACTGTTTATGTCTGCTTATGAAAAATGTACGGTGGATTTTCTTTGCATATCATCTGTTGTTTAGGTGCTGTTTACTTTCAGTTCTGAACAGAAATCTTTTGTTTTGACTTGTTCCCTTCATCATCCAGGGTTTTACAAGTCTTTGCACCCTGACAAAATTAAAAAAGCTTCACCATGGCCCAATCTTTTTTTTCCCCAGCTTGTATAGAGATTTTTTTCTTTACACTCTGAAAATTTGCCAAATGTTTCAAATATTTTCTCTTTTTTTCTTTTTTAATTTGTGAGTCTATCAAATAATGTCTCAAAATCATTTTGAAGTATGATTTTTTTCTGTTTTTCTAGAACARTGTTTAAACAAAGGATCAGTGTACCCATCTTTTTAACCTACTGAGGCATCCTTAGCTTTTTTAGGCATGTACACATCCCTAGAATTGAAATACTTCTTCCTCTAATTGTTATGGAAAAGCTAGCTTTGTTTTATAGTTCCACTCATTTTCTGTTGGATGACGTCACTAGGTTTGTTGTTAATTGAAATAAAACAGTAGAGATGTGGTGAGCTAGAAAATGGATGTTGGCACTCAGAGTTTGCTAGGCAGAGGGGGAAAATATACAGAACTTCACATCAGGGAGAAAAAAAAAAAGATTTGGAACCCAGAAGTAYCAACTAAAATGTCACTGACATAAAGAGGTGGCATTGCTCAAGAGGCCTKGCTGAAGTGAATGTTTGCTTGATGATTTGTAGCAACCTAAATAAGGTGAAATTGTTTTGGAGACATAGCCGTCCTCTCGTGAAATTCTGTGAGCTGCTACCTTTAGGTATAAAGACAACAGAAATACATAATGAAAAATCACTGGTGAGCCCCTGTTTAAATTCTGACTATGGAAGCTGAAGTATTTTACTCCCATCTGAGGTTTCTTTTCACAAAGAGCCAACTTCATATGCTTTAATGGATTATCCAGGCAGTTATGTTCCAGTGAGAGCAAGGAGACAGAACGACTTCACTTTTCAAATTAAAGAACCAGGTATGCTTCTGGAGAAAGAATAAACTTGAAGACAACAGGGACAAAAAGCTGCAGCAGAGGAGACAGAAAAAGGCATTACTGACATTAGATGTATTATGCAAGTGGTTTTTACAGTGCAATTGGCAGAGATCCAGAGGCTGGAAGGTAAAAAAGGGGGATCCAGGGGGATGTATGAAGGAGTCCAGGGTGAGGTGAGGGGTTCAGGGGGTGTCTTGAGGAACCAGGGGCCGTATGAAGGGGCCCAGGGGTGTGAGGGGTGCAGGGGGTGCGTGAAGAACCAGGGAGCTGTGTGAGCAGCTCTGGGGGCAATCAGAATGATGGAGGCACTGGAGCATCTCTGATGAGGACAGGTGAGTGAGCTRGGCCTGYTCAGCCTYKAGAAGAGGCAGCTGAGAAAAAAACCTCATCCTTGTTTATAAATATCGAGAGRGGGGTGCCAGGGAGATGGAGCGGGGCTCGGTTTGATGATGGTCAATCACCAGGGCGAGAAAGGGCAGGAACTGATGCACAGGAACATTCCACCTGAGCATGAAGAACTTCTCCCCTGTGCAGTGACCGAGCACGGGAACAGATTGTCCAGGGAGGGTGCGGAGTCTCTGTCTCTGGAGACATTCCAGAGCCGTATGGTCACAATCCAGTGCCATGTGCTTTGGGATGACCCTGCCGGAGGAACAGGGAGACCAGACTAGATAACCCCGTGTGGTCCCTTTCAGCCTGACCCAGTCTTGTGGTTCTGTGGGGTGGCTGAGGAACTGGGGATGTGAGGGGGTTGGTGGGGTGTGTGAAGAACCGGGGGTTTGCTAAGGGATCTGGGGGTATATGTGAGGGACCAGSGGGTGTACGTGAGCAACAGGAGGGATGTGAGGCGATCTAGGGGTATATTTAAGGATCCGAGGGGCTGTGTGAGGCACCAAAGCACGTGAGAGCTCTGTGTGGGTGTGTGAGGGGAACTGGGGGTGTCTATGACGGGCCCAAGGGGTGTGTGAGAGGTCCGGGTCTGTGTGTGTGCCTGTGTGTGTGTCTGTGTGTGTGTGTGTGTATGTGTACTGTCTCAAGGGGTTTCTGCGGAAATCTGGGGGTGTGCATGGGAGGTCCGGGGTGAGGGCTCCGGGGGCGTCTCAAGGGATCTGGGGGTGTGTATGAGAGGTTGGGGTTGCATGAACGCTCCGAGGGTGTCTGAGGGGATCTGGGGGTGTGTCTGAGTCCAACGGTGTGTGCGAGGGACTGGAGGGGGAACTGAGGGGACCTGGGGGTGTGCACGGGAGGTCAGGGGTGCGTGAGGGCTCCGGGGCTGTCTCAGGGGATCTGGGGGTGTGCATGGGAGGTTCGGGGTGCGTGAGGGATCAGGCGGGTGCCAGAGGGGGTCTCGGGGGCTCCCGAGGGGTCCGGGCTCTGTGAGGCACCGCGCGGTTCCGAGCGCCCCCACGCTCCTCTCGCGAGACGTGGCGGCGGCCGGCGGGGCTGTGCCGGGCGGGATCGCGGTGCGGCCCCCCCCCCGCTCCTCCCAGCGGCGCCGCGGGGCGGATGCGGCGGGGCCGCCATAGTGCGGGCGGGAGGAGCCGCCGCCGCCCGGCCGGGGACGCGCTCCCGCCGCCCCCTCCGCCGCAGCCGGGAGCGGGCGGAGCCTGCGCGGCGCCGCCGGTTTTTTCCCCCCCGCATCCCTCCCGCCGCGCCAGCCGAGGAAGCGACCGCGCTCCTGCCTGGGCAGAGCGGGATCGGGCGGAGGGACCGGAGGCACCGTCACCTGGCGCTGCGGCGGGGGCGGGGCGCGGCGCTGTGTCTGCGGCAGCCCCAGGGCGCTGCTCGGCTGCTTAAAGCAGCGGAGCCGCCGGCCGGGAGGGGCGTTCAGAGCAGTGGCGGCCGCAGAGCGAGGGGAAGGCATGGAGGGCAAGGATCTGGCAGCGCGGTCCGCGGGGGATGAGGGCTCCAAGGATGCGCTGGGCAAGCCGCTTGGTCCCACGCCGAGCCAGAGCCGCTTCCAGGTGGACCTGGTGGCCGAGGGGCCCCGCAAGTCGTGCGGGGACATCGGCGCGGCGGGTAAGGCAGGCGAGGAAGCCAAGGGCAGGTTTCGRGTGAACTTCGTGGACCCGTCGGCCGGCGGCGAGAGCCCCGGCGAGCCCGGGGGAGGCAGCTCGGAGGGCGGCAACGTGAGCGGCGTCCAGAACGGCGGCGACACGGTGATGAGCGAGGGCAGCCTGCACTCGGGCGGGCACCACCACTACTACTATGATACCCATACCAGCACCTACTACCTGCGCACCTTCGGCCACAACACCATGGACGCCGTGCCCCGCATCGACCACTACCGGCACACGGCCGCCGACCTGGGCGAGAAGCTGCTCCGGCCCAGCCTGGCCGAGCTGCACGATGAGCTGGACAAGGTGAGAGCGGCCCCCGGGCTCCCCCGGCGCCGGGGGTGCGGCGGCTTCTCGGAGTGTGGCGGCAGAAAAGCTTAAAAAAAAAGAAAAATCCGAAAGCTCGCCTCGAGCAGGCGCAAATAGCGCGGATGCATAGCTTGCGTCTCAGTTCTGTTATATATATTTATTTTTTTTTGTGTCTTTTCCTGACGCAGTGGTATCCATCCCCCCCCCCCCCCACGTGCTTTTGGGAGATGGTCACCCAGTGGGTGAGGTATTTAGAGCCGTAGGTCTGTTCTCCCCGTCACCGAGCGGGGATCTCTTACAGGTTTTCCACTTCCAAATCGCCTCCAGCAGATAGGGTATTGATTCGGATAGGGTATTGATTCGGGCGCTCGCCGTGGGAATCAGTCTGGGAAGGGAAGTGAAAACATTTGGTAGAGACGCTAAAGAAAAAAAAAAAAAAGGTAAATAAATAAGGATGCGCTTGCTTTGGTAGCGGCCGGAGGTTTGTCTCTGCGGCTCCGAGGCAGAGCCCGCTGGATCCGATGGGATCCGGATCAGATGCTGCCGGATCTGCACAGGCACGGATCCTGAGCGAGCCCTCCCAGGGCTGCTCGGTGCCTCCTGCGCCGCTGTCAAGGCTTGAAACATTTCGGAGCTGTGCGTCTGAAGCTTTTTTCTATTTTGGACTACGAGTCCGTGTGTTATTTGAGACGAGTTGACAGTGAGAGCCTTCTTTGCATTGCAGGCTGGCTTGGCTAGAAGACCAGCTTTAGCTGAATGTAGAATTAATTTCCTAGACTTTTTTTTTTTTTTAACTATCATCACTAAACTAACCCCAGATAAAGATTAAGCTCTGGCAGTGCTGTTTTCCTCACAGTTTGAAAATTGGCGTATGGCTGTGCTCAGGAGCCTGTGTTTTAAGTGAAGTCCTTCTGCTGGGTTTAGGGAAATAAAGAAACGCATGGGGCACATTCCAAGGAAGTGARTATTTTGTCTCCAGAACTTTTTTTTTGCATCCCACTTATCACTCCTTATAGGTGGAGTTCCATGAGGAAAGGTGTGTTCTTTCCAGATTTACTTGTTTCACACCGTTATTAGGCTGYTCAGTGCATCAGCACTGATATGTGGGGTTTGGGTTTTTTTAGGGAGTGTTGGTGATCGTGTAAGTGTATTTTTGACACTGACTGTGGAATTGTTCCAGTAGAAATAACTGGTTGGTGTATTGCAAAGATACTTGTTTGTGACATCTGAGATAAGATGTCAGATTTTAATTACTAGCCATCRCTTCAAATTACTCCTGCCTTCCAGGTCCCCTTTTGTTGGAGCTAAATGATGATCTGTGATCTAAGTTAGTATGAAATCGAAATTGACAATTTCTGCCATGTGTTTGGAGTTGGGTAAACTATAAATAAAATACATGTATGTGTGCTTGTAGTACATGTGAAACCACACTGGTTTTCTGTCCTCCTGCTCCCCCAAATTTCTGACTCCTGGTCCACGATGGGATGACCAGGTGTTGGATACTCAGCATTGTAAGCAGAACATTTCTCAAATTTCTAAGGTTGGCAGATGGCATTTTCAGTGTGTTAATGTTGCAGCACTGTGGAAAGCTCTTTGATACCATTAAGATATTTCAGTRCAGAATATAACATATTCTGGAACTACAATTTCTAAAATCGTAATTCCTTTATTAAGAAGAAATTAATGGCAAGGAATTTTCTTTGTAGTCTGTGGCATAGAGGAGTGGTAGACAACCTAATTACAGGATCATTATCAAAACAGTTTCATAGTGAGCATTAATTAAGTCAAATTATTCATTTCTTAAGTGTCATTAATGCGTTCTGCAGTGTGAATAGATGTACATGTGAAGATACTTCTTTTTTTAAAGCCATGCCCTGTCTGCTTGGGCCCCTCCTCCCATCAAATAAATATTGGGGTGGAATATGGAAATCTGGTTGAATTTGGTATTAAAAAGGTCACGGTATAAACTTCAGAATTTTAAGTTGAAGTTCAGTGGAGGAACTCAAGTTTTCTGTCGCAGGATGTTTAATGTCCAAAGCAATTAAAGTGTTAGCAGCTACTTAAGCTTATAAGAAGGGAAACCATTATTTTTGCTTCCAACTTAGCAAAACACTTTCCAGATAAAGCTGTAAACACAAGCTTTTAATAAGGGTGCGTTGTGCATGCTAATAGCGTTGGATACCTACATTCCTGGCAATCTCACGGGATTATGAAGTACATCCCATCTCTGATTATGTACTTGGWTTGTGAACATAGAGCCCTGATAACTTTTAAATCAAGATGGTTCTGTACTTTTATGTGGAAGATGTTCTCAAAGCTGTTGTGCTTTTTTTTAATGTTGCCAGGGGGCTTATTGTCTCCGTTCTCARAGTGACTTCAGTTCCTGCAGACTAGCAGGTCTCTATTGTTGAATAGTGCTGTGCCTTTGGGAGAGAAACTTGAAGAATTAACCTTGCTCTTTAGCTGTGGGTTTTGTACCAATTTATCAAGTACAGCATGTCTGTGCAAGGCAGCTGGTACATCCTAGCGCCCTTACATAAAGTTTGCACAGCCTATTGTTGTGCCTCTGCTCTTGACCCAGTGCATCAAGAGTGGCAGATACTTTGTGTGAAGAGTGATCCGAAGCTGTTTACCAGTGGTATGGTTCACTGCTTTGAATGCAGCTATTTTATCCAKCAGTTAAGAGTTCCTGCTATTCCGTTTGCTTTTAATAAGTAGATAAATGTGAGGCAACGTTGGAGCATTGTTGATGCCAGTGCCCAATATAGAACAGATTTTTTCTTTTCCTTGAGCTTTGTTTAGAAGCTTCATCTGTCTAACACTTCTACTGATTGTGTTCTTGCAGAAAAGCAGTGTTGGAAGAAGAGTGACTGTTTGAGGAAGACACACACTTGWACTGGAGGGGTCCCATTTCCAAGGGGTTTGTCCTGCAGTCCTGGTGGGATAGGTGTTTGTGTGGTCATTCCAGCAGTGGCTTTTCTCGTGGGAAGGGGATTGTTCTTGAAGCAGGCTGTGGAAACACAGCTGGGTGATGCTGCAGAACTCTGAGGTGGATGAATTGCATAACAGTGCTCTTGGTTGATCATATTAAACTCCAGGTGAGGGCTCTTGTCTTAGAATGTCATTGACTGCAGATAGCTAAGGTGATCAATCTGTTCCTTACCCAGTTGGTATATATTGATTTCTCTCTGCTTTAGAGAGATGAGAGAGAGGATTTGGTGATGCTGTTGCAGTTGCTGGCTTGTAAAGAGAATGTTTTGCAGGAGCTCTGGTCTCCATAGATGCTGAGGTGAGAGGACGTTTATTAGCAAAAAAGTGGGAGCAAAGTCAGCATACCATGACATGCYGGCTTTTCTTGCAGTGGTGTCCCCTGTCCTCTTGAGGGTGATCTGTCCTCACACCATGGGAATATTAAAAGTGTTCTTTTCTTAATTTTTTTTCCTGTCTTACAGCTTTTYTTGGGTCAGCTACATCTGTACGTAAAGATACAGCCTGTAGAAATACTGCACATGCCTTTGTGCCTCTCAGTGTATCAAAACCACGTCATAATATCACAGACCTTATTGTTCTGACAAGTGTATACTGTTAGGGTATTCAGACCTGCGCACTGTAACCCACTGAAATGATTTAGGATTTTTCTGTATAGCATTGAGGGATTTGGGRAGGTTGTGGTTTTTTTGCCCTTAAGACTAGGTCTCGCCGTGTATGAGTGGTTCTGATTTGATCTTTGTGCAGTGCCTCGCAGCTGTGGTGAGTGGATATGGTGTGAACCAAGCCCTCTGCTGGCAGCTCGGCTGTTTGTTAAACACTCACCGGGAGCACTGACAGGGTAAGGTACTGATCTCAGAGGAAGATCCTTACACCACCTCCACCCCATCCCCRTCAGGATCAAATTATTAATCAAAACAAAAAGAAATCCCAAGGTATTTAAAAACACAAGTGTGCTTTGCTTTCCTCCCACACAGAAATCTGTGCACCTGTCATTTGAATTTGGAGACAGGTGTAAGAAAAAAAGGCAGTTACTGGTAGTCCTGATACAAATTGAGGGATTTCTTTTTGTTTGTTTTTGCTCAAGTTGGATGACTGTAATTTTTTTCAGTCGTCTTCCGGGCTTTGTTAAGTATTTTTTTGTTAAGTATTTTCTCAAATACTGCAGTTTTTCCTCTGACCTGATGACTTCAAATGTTTAACATAAGCACAGTGAACAGGTCTGTGTATGGCACTGCTTTCTAACAAAAATGTATTCTGTCTTGAGAATGTTGAACAATTGCTGCATCTCTAATATCTGTTTAGTTGTATTTTCTTTCAGTTCCTGGTTTATGTTTGCTTAGCCTGTAATAAAAGCAGAACTCAGCTAAAGATGCATAGAAGGCCAAAAGATRATTGTAGGATATCAAGCTAGCTGACCCTATTATATAAGAGCTCCTTCCTTCCCTCTCACAGAAGATTGAGACCCTCTTGCACATGGTTTTTATTGCACCACCTTGCTGAATCTTGTCTACGGTCTGGAGGTATTTTTCTTTCTTCAGTCCCTGTTATTTTTAATTTAAATTACATTTCCTTCTTGCTGTCCTTCATATATGTGAGCAGAATTTGAATCTTCTTTCTGAAGTTCACTGTACTAAAATTAAACAAGGGAAGCTCTCTTAGTCTTGGTCTCAGTGCTGTTGTGTGTCCCAGAAGCCTATAATTGGTAACTGTTCTTTCATCACTTTTTAACAGCAGTGACCTTAATGCACCTGTACTTAGTGAGGCTTTACTTGCACCGTGCAGAGGAATGTTTTTATGCTTTTTCAGCCTGTGTTAAGAATCCTCACTTTACTTACACTGATACACAACTATTTTTATCAAGGAAAAAATGAGTTTACTGCTCTGTTTGCAGCAGTAAATAATATTAGTGTTCCAGGGGTTGTATTTTATAAAGACCTTTWATAATTTGTATTTTTATGTTGCTTGATGCTTGTTTCTCCTGGATCTTTAATAAGTCTTTAGTCCAGAACACCCATGGAATGCTAAAAAACATGATCTGTGTTCATCAAACTGCGAATATTGTTCTTACTAATTTTTTTTTCCTCCCATGTCCCAGGGAAGCTGGAAATAACTGRACCTTTAGCAGCTTATATAGCTCACAGCACAAGTGTGGACTGCTGCTGAAAGGAGTGAACTTTTTGCTGTCACAGATCTTAGTTGGATCTGATACAGATCTGATCTGGTTTACAGAAAGTCTACACCCCCTCAGCTGCAAAATCTTGTACTGCATGTGGTGATTCAGTTCCCTGATCCAGTACTTAAGGGTTCTCCTCAGTCTTTTCACTGCATACTGGCATCAATAAAAACATTTGAGTGTGCRCTCCTAATATAAATATATTCATTTGCTTTAAAATTTTATATACATGTGCTACTGTACAAATAATGTGTATAGCACAGAGTAAAACTATAATAGTGATATAAAGATRAAATTCACACTTCCTTTTTTTCTCTTTATTAACATTACAAAAAAAGTGTCACACTCCCAGTGGACTGTTTCAGAGCTGKTTAAAGAGGAAGGCTGCAGAATTTATCTTCAGATTAACTTTTTTCTCTTTTGGTACTGTACTYGATTAGATGTCAAATGATTTTCATTCTTGAAGAACATTCTTGYAGGGGAGGAGCTTGGCAAGATCAGTATCTTGAAGTAATTTTAAACCACTGTACTACATCTTCTATTGAATTCTTCAGATTTTTTCCTAAAGCCTCATATAATACTCATTCATGAGCAACCCCAAACCCATTTTCCCCACTTCTTGGTATAGATAATAGCAATCACAGTATGGTCATTGGTATCAATTAAGAWTTTTTTTAATTAATTGACTTCAAATTATTTGCCTTTCAGAGTTTTGGGAGCTATCCAGTTTTTGCAGTTTAAATCCAGAGTGATCTTTGATTTATTGCTGCACTTCACCCTACTGATTATACCTGAAAAACTTACTGACATTTCATTTATGCATAAAAAATAACCRTGGATGTATTGTGCCTTGTAAACGTGACAGATTTAAGGATGAGGTGACAAAAAGATTAAAGAAATTCTAAAAAAATTAAAGTTCATTTTTAATAAGAGGGGTTATCTCTTGCATYTGCATTTTGTTAGTTAACTTCCCTTCTTTGAATCCACTGCTCCTACTTCAGATGATTAAGTTGTTTGGGTTTTTTTTAAATTCAAAGAAAATAGCTCTGTCTGTTTCAGCTGTGAAGGAACTGTGATGCTACTCAACKTGGTCTGTCAGTCTGCATGGCAGAGACTCCTGAGACTATTCTGAGTAATACTGCTTTTGAACTGTAAGCAGTTTGGCAACTTTGGCTGAAATGTGGTGCTGTGCCAGTGAGTGCTTTTCTGTGTGAACATACCAGCCCTGCTCACTTCTGGCTCAGGGCTGTGCTGCAGCTGCATTCACCACTTCAGAAAATGACATTAAAAATTCAGGTGATACTTTAAATGATTTTTTTAGGGTTTCTTTTTTAGGGTTGCTTCAATGGGCTTTTTAGTCTGTGGTAAGCCAGCAKGTAAAATGTAATTTTTCAGGAACTTACTACATTGGAGCTAGACTTCTTAAAGAAATGGGATGTTTTATTAGGGTTTTACTATTGCTGCATAGGGTCATTTGCTCCTGTTTCCTACTTCTTGAATAGAAAGTGCACCATGTTTTTCAGAAGTAGATGAAAACCAAAAGCTGTTAAGAGCAAGAATGCCTCAAATTAACCTTCAATTTGGGGTGGAGAATAGATGAYGTGTGTGCTGGTTTTGGCTGAGGTAGAGTTTATTTCCTTCCCAGTAGCTGGTGTGGGGTTCTGTTTTGGATCTGTGCTGGACACAGGGTTGATAATTCAGAAATGTTTTTCTTTTTGCTGGGCATGACCTGCACAGAGCCCAGGCCTTTCCTGCTGCTCCTGTGGCCATGCTGGTGAGGAGGCTGGGGATGCATGGGAGGGGACACAACCAGGACAGTGACCCAGACTGACCCAAGGGATGTTCCAGGCCATGTGGCAACGTGCTCAGTATAAAAAGTGGGGGGAGAAGGAGGAAGGGGGCATTGGGAGTGATGGTGTGTTTCTCTTCCCAAGTCACCGTGATGTGATGAGACCCTGCTTTCCTGGGGGGACTGCCCAGCCGTGGGAAGCAGGGCATTAATTCCCTGTTTTGCTTGTGTGTGTGGCTTTTACTTTTCCTGTTGAACTGTCTTCACCTCAACTTGTGAATTTTTACTCTTCAGTTCTCTCCCCAGTCCTGCTGGTGGAGGAACGAGTGAGTGGCCGCTTGGGGCTGGGCTGCTGGAGTTAAACTATGATGACTTGGAAGTCTGATGTGTCCAAAACAACTTCTTGACAAGACTGAATGGATTCTCTTTTGTACTTAATAGCAGAACATTATATTTCTTGGACTACACTTGAGTATGCTAAACTTCTCTTCAGGAGGTTTCCTAATTGGATTTACTTCAGCTCTTATGCAATCRCGTGCTGCATCTGCTTCATTCTGGAGGGTATCAGGCTTCTGTGTTTCAGGTACTCATGTGAAAACTGCCCGTGTTCAGAGCCTGATCCACTTTTCCTGTGAAGTGTGGTTACTCCTTCCAGGACAATGGATATCCAAAGGAGTATTGCAGTCAGTGCACAGTAAGGAATAATTACTTCCATAGATCATTCAGAGGGCAGTGGTGGTTCTGGGAAGGGTTGTAACATCAGTGCAGAAACGAAGGTGCATTCTTGAGGTGTGACGTAGACTGCATGCATTTTTTTTCTCTTAAACTGAAGGGATTGGTTGCCCCTACACTTGTGCAGGAAGTCATGCCTCCTGCAGCTTTCTGTTAACCAGAACTGGAGATACTGGATAAGGAAATTTGGGCTTTTTTGGGGGGAGAAGTTTGGTTTTTTGTCAGGAAGGCCTTATTTTAGCTACAAAATTTCTGGGAGTGCAGACCATAAGCATTTGGGTTTTCCACCCTGCAAAGCTACTGAACAAAGGCCTTTTCTTGTTTGTTTCTAATTTTCATGATCAGCTTGCCCAGAATTTTCATACCCTCCTGTGCTTAGGAGGGATGTATGAATCAAGATGTAAAGATGTGGGGAAGTTTTCTTTATTTTGCAGAGTGCTCTCATTCTTTAATTAATGTTTATGCTAGGAGGGGAAAGCAAATATTATTTATATTTCTGATAGGATACTGGTCTTGCATACCTGTAGATGTCAACAAACTTTTGCTGCTTTATCCCATGTCAAAACTGCTTCAGAGGGATGTAGCCTTCATGTAATAAGCTTAGAGATTTGTCAAGAAAACTGTGTTCAAGTAAGACATTAAAGTAGTGCTAATCTTCATAAATAAATCTCTTTATTTGTAAGTATACCACCTTGAAAGAAAGGATTTACAACTAAGCTGAAATCAATTGCCTGAGTAAGTTTCCTGATTAAGTCTCRCTAACTTAGTTAATACATCATAGTACATGGAAGAGCTGGGGGATGAGTGGATGATTATCCCTTTAAAAGAATTAAAGTAAAAATGGCTTTTTAAGTCATTATATATACAATATATATRTGCACACACATAAAAAACCACACTGTTTAATGTTTCCCTATTAAAAGCAGTGTGCAAGACAGAAATACAAGCTGATGGCAGAGACACATAGCTAATCCTTCAGTTGACATGTTAATTGCAACTATAAATTTCTTCTGTTTAAAATTGCTCTGCTGCAATCACAGTACAACACTCTTTAATTTCATCTTAAGATAACATTAATGTTCAGTGTTTGATGCAATCTCTTTTAAAATCTCTGGAAGTGGATGCCAAAGGCATTTGGTACTATATTTTAAATATGTAATTGTAGAGAAGGTAATATAGTCAAAGCATTTAAGTTTTGGTCTCTTGGCTGCAAACCTACAAGGGATTTCCTTTGATTGAGGTGAGTAACCAGTGATTGTAAGGTGTTCATGTTTGAATCCATGGAATCCTGAGTTTTAAGAACTGACTGTGTTTTATCTGGGCAATCTATCTCCTGCTGTTCTAGGTAACTTCTGGATGCCATTTAATGGCTTAGTAGGCTTTTTAAAGTTATGAATGTAAAGACACTGGAGTGGGAGTTATGGCAAATTTGCTAATAGAATTTATAATTCATGCCTGTTTCATAACCAAGTAGTAAAATACCTAATATGACTGCTGAAATTTCTGAACTGCTGTCAACAGCAATGACTASTCATTGTTCCCTGATAGTATTCATTTTTTGAGTTAGTTCTTGKAAGAAAATGCTAAGAAGGTGTTAGGCAGACTTAGATGTCTTGAACATGTCTTTGTGCCATGTTTTCTTTTCTGTGTGTTACCTGACTGGGTTTTCTTCCCCCCTGGGAGCAATGATGATCAGACAAGCTTTCCATTAACTCCTGAAAAACCTGAGCATCTGAATCTTTTTCATTAGCTTGGTTAACTGTTTTTAACTAATAAATAATCTGTCAATAATCAGGAATCTGTCAATTGCTCCAGGTGTTCTGTGGAAGATACTGGCTTTCTGAGTAGCGGTTTCTAAGTGAGGGGTAACCCTCTCTTAATTACCAAAGATTCAGATTGTTACGTCTGTTTTAGAATTTACACTTTTCATTGCTCTTTCATCAGTATGAGGCCAGTTACAAGGCATTAGTTGAGAGTTGTTCTTAGCTTCCATACCTGACACCATCCTTCTTCCAGCAGAGCAGGACTAGTTTACAAAACACTGACCAGTCAGGTTGTTTTTTAAGAGAAYGTTASATAGAATAAGATTTTTTWAAAAGTCATTACCRGTGGTAGTTCCTCCCTTTGGAGTTGTTTGTTTCCCTTACAGGAATAAAAACCACTTGAAAACTGTCAGACTTGGCAGAGCTGTTTTCCAAGTTTAGTGTTAAAAACTCACTGTGATTTGTAGTTTACGAGCAAAGTTAGAAGTAGTATCCCTCTTCAGAAGTGGTTTCCTGAAAAAATGGTTGCAAACAGTACTGGGTGTCACTAGCTTGAGTCAAAGACTGGTGAAAACTTCTATTCCCTCCTGTGTATTTAAGTATTTCACTACCTGRAATCTCAGGCAACCAAACTCAAGGCTTTTCTTGATAAAGGACTTACCATAAGACTGTCTGGTGTCCCTGGGCAAYAATATGATTAAAACCACTCAGTGGAGCTTTAGGTGTTTTGGAAAGGAAGCTCAGTCCTCTTGATCTCTTTCACAACTGTGTAGATAAAAGCAGTAAAAGATAAAAACAGCTTATCAAACTGACTTGTAGACAAAAACTGGGAATTTTATGATTACAAACATTAACATGCTGCAAAAGTGATGTTTAAAGAACAAGATACATTTGGTACAGCTTGGTGTCCTTCAGACAGCATTTAATACMTAGCTGATTATTTATTCTTTATCAGACAGCATCACACTTGTACCAGTACAGACTGTTTTCAAAAGCTCTGTTATATAAGAGGTAAACACCATAGAAGCAGGATTATTCTATTATTCGTAGTTATTCTATGTATGAAATACATTTAGCACTTCTAAAGTCTTTTATTCAGCTCCTTGGAAGTGTCRCAGGTAGTGGGAGCTAGAGTCCAAAAGTTCATTTTCTCTTTGAAGGAAAAGAGAAGTAGTGTAGTGTTTAAAAATCCTTTGAAGTGTTACCATCATTTGAGGCAAAATGTCTAGTAATTCTTATGTAACTTGGTAGCTTTCTTTATTCTGTCATTTTTACTATATCTGTGCTCTGGCTGAAGTATCCTTTAGTTAGGAAAGAAAAAAAACCAAAGCAAATGTTTATGAGCTCTTTTTTCATATATGTTTTCAACTGTGTTAATTCTGAAAGAAATAGGTTTTGTAGCCATAGTCTTAATAGTGTGCAGGACTGGAGTTGGGATATATGGGAGTATAATCTCTCCAAATAATGATTCTTCCTCTGAGACAGATGGCCTGCTGCATCTGGATCAATACATTTTACTACTTCTTCCCTTCCACAAAATAAGGAGCATCTTAAAATGGCAGTGCCTACAAAATTAACCTGTGGGAGATGGAAACAAGAAATGGTGGATGTAAGGGCTAGTGAACAGGTTGCAGTAGACCTGTGAGCTGCAGTGAAGGACTGCAGAAGATGTATGAGAACAGAATTGTTCTGTCACTACTCTTTAGGCAAAGGTGGTTCTCAGGGTAGCTTCCTTTATTTTTTTTTCTGTTCTCAGTAAGCATGAGAGAGCTATTATCAGAATATAGGTACGTAATCAGAATAAAGTATGTATCAGGATGTAGTATCAGAATTTAGAATGCAGGTACAAAGCAGTTTTAAGTGTAAGCAGTTTGATTAGATGTAGTGGAAGGCCATTTTTCTTTGCAGAAGCTGCAGCTTGAAAAGATTAGACTCTTGATTTTTAGCATTATGATAATATAAACTATTGAAATCAGCTTCAGTGCTGCGTCCTGCCAAGATGAGAAGAAGCTGCTGTTGTGAAGCCTTTCTAGGGAGATTGTGTCAGAAGAACCTCATATTATGTGGCATGTGCTAAATCTGTAACTGGCCAAATGTGAGGAATGGGAAAAGCAGTTAAATGCTGTAGCCTGAGGTGCTTCTCTGGCCTCCTGTTTTTGCACAGGATTAATAGCAGTGGGAAGGATTAGCTAAAGAAGTCAATGACTACTTGGAACACACCAAATCAGGCAGTTCACAGTGACAGCAATCTGCCTGGAGATTCAGAAAAAAGTTTTACATACAAACTTGCTGGTGGTCCTGCCCTTTACTTGTGGCTTCCAAGTTGTGATTCTTGAAAAGAAACAAGACTTCATGTGTGTTTATTCTGGTATTACCTCATACGGTGCAACATAGCCCAAGTTCCCATTAAGGTGGGATTTAGATAAGTTCACCACAAAAAAAAAAATTAWTGCTGCATGACATACACCGCTATCAAGAACTCTTAAATAAAGCAATTTTCACTGAACCTTTTGATGCATCAGTGTATTACAGGCTGTTTGTGAAAAATCTCAGATCTCCTCTACCAAAATATCAAGTATTTTCTCATTACTAATCTATGTCTAATAGATGTGGAGGCTATTCACAGTTGTCACAAATAACTTATTGTTATGATCCAACACTGGAGATGAAATAGTAGATTATCTGCGTAGGAGCAGAAATTAACTGTTTCTTGTCTGAAGTCCTGTCAGTGTGTGATAGAATTGTCAGSTTGTAAACATACCTTATTTTTCCCTTAACAATGCAAATGAACACTATGACTATTYTTGGACTAATTATTTGGTTTTAAGAATTGTGTCAGTAAGATTGTTTATGGTCTGAAATGCTAAATCCCCTTTTCTTTCCCCTTCTTTACACCCCCTCCAAATCCACAGTGTGTTAGTGTTTTTTACTGTTTATGAAGATCTTATCGTGCATGTATTGGCTGTTCTAAAATAGTGCTAGGGCAGATTTTTCCATTCAGTGTCTGACTTGAGTAGAAGCATTGTTTCCTCATGAACACGAGCATGAAAAATACTATGCCTGCTTGATTTACAGCCGAGACCACAGTGGTTCTTTCTTAATATCGCCTTAGAGGGCTGAACTTGGAGCCTTCTGGAGTGAAATTCCTTTGTGCCCACACTCTGTAATATCTGTTCTCAGTGGTGCTTTATTGGGCACCCACCAACACTGATAACCAGGAATAACCTTTCAGTTATTACATTTTGCTTGTGCCTCAAAATATTTTCCTAAGAAATATTGCACGGTGTGGAGAGACGAGACATACAGAACAAAACTTGCCTGTGTTCACAGTGTGCAGTATCTTGGAGCTGATCTGGTAACTGATAACTCAGAATACCATTTGTGACCCATTATCTGTCTCCTCCCCAGAACACAGCAGACTGAGTTATGGGCTTGTTTGAGCACTACAGGAAAATGTGTAGCTGCCACATGGTGGTTGAGGTTTTGGGGTGACCTTTGGGGGTCACATTGGCAATGTRTGCAGGTTTTACCAATACTTGGTCCACCATGCTCACATGATGAAGTATGTGATCCTTTCTTAGACTAGATACAAATATTTCTCCACCTTCTTACCAAACCTGAACTTGCAGCAAACAAACTCTAAGCTTGTTCAAAAAAAAAAAAAAAGGCATTAACCACTTTATTCACATTTCACTATTTTAAGACATGAAGTTAAAGATTCCTCCTACTGTTCCTTGATCCTCCCTGACCAGTCTTCTCAGAGAGCAATTTTGTTATTTCTTATTACAGACATGATGCGTGTTGTTGTAATAGCAGAAGATGTTATCTAATGTTGGCAAGTTTTTTTGGCCAAAGCTTAAAAATTGTTTAGATAATTTGAATGTGACTCCTTTTATGTAATGGTTTAAAATAGAGTTTGYTCCAAGTATAATGTGGTGGTTTTCTGTGAGGAATAAGAATGGGTTTTATATGAACAAGTAATAAGTGGTTGTACTGTCTCATGCTTGATTGGAGGTTCTGGCATAGTTAAGAACATGTTTATAATCTGCTCCTTGTTTTAATGCATCTTTTCTCTCTTTGTTTCCTCCCCACATCTGAAAGAAGTCATAAAGGGGTACATTAATGCTTAGAGGGATTTTTACATTTTATTCTGCACTTCTAAGCTATTGGAGCAGGGTAGGTGGTCAGCTCATCCTGTTCTGGCATGAACCTCAGGCTTGAGTAGGAGATATTTTCTTAGTTCTGGTTCAGGCAGGTCAGCATTTCTGAAATGTAGCAGCGTTGTAATTCTCTTTTTGGTCCTCACTGTTCTTCTTACCACTCTAAATGACTACGTGCCACTACTTGATTTGGCTTGAGTGCCTGAATACAAATAATCAGCAATCAATAGCATCATCTGGTCAAAGGCTTTGCAGATCTCCCAAGAATTACAGCCATTAGTTCTATCCAGGAAAGCTGCAGTTCAGCAAACTGGGTAACTCCTGGTCAGGTTTCTATTTGTCCTCTGTTCAKTGTATATAATACAGTATACAATACATAATTCACACACACATATGAAAAAATATTTTATATATAT
Source organism: Sporophila hypoxantha (assembly GCA_002167245.1). Classification (NCBI taxonomy): domain Eukaryota; kingdom Metazoa; phylum Chordata; class Aves; order Passeriformes; family Thraupidae; genus Sporophila; species Sporophila hypoxantha. The sequence continues at coordinate 344,329 of NDFG01001437.1, forward strand.
ATAAAATACATAAGGTGTCTTTTTTTTTTTAATTGTAATCCCTTCTGGAGGCAATATTATGTACTCATTAAGAGAGTAAACTGTTAAAGGTGATAATCTGGAAACTGATCATGATTCTGCATAAGAGTGGAAGGCTTGTGCCTTACAGATCACCAGATGTGTTGCAGGTGTATCTGTTTCTATGAGAATTTCATAATTCCACATCAGTGAGAGAAGCGCTGGCATGAATCTGTGCCACTGACCTTTGGGTAAGGTTGACATAATCTGTTTTTAAAAACTGGTTTGTATGCTTACTGCTGATAAGAGCTTATGGAAGACACCGTTCATAACTGACCGGTTTAGAAATATTTCCTCTGAACCCTGAGGATGTATCTGGTACTAATATACCAAGAGTAGAAAGAATTTGGTAAAATACCTCACCCTAATCTTTATTAGTCTTTTCCTGCATACGCTTAAAAGCTTTATTTGTGTCCATTCTGTTTTGTGTWTTACTTAGCAAAAGTGGGTTTTGCCCTTTACCTCGTTGGGATTGAACCTCTAATTGTTAAAATGTTTTCTAAGCCCTGGGATGCAGGCTGCTTCGCAGTATGCTGCTTGAGCTGGTTTGTTGAATGTCATTCAGGGTCTTTCTACTGTATCTTAATACTTGTTGCCTTGGATAAACTAACATAYTTAACTTAGAGTGCTTCTTGCTTTCTTACAGCAAATGTAGGAAATGTTTGAGTTTAAATGTTCTGGTGCTTGCCTGGCTTGGCAAAACAAATTGCCTTTTAAGCAAGCATATATATGTGTGTATACACGTATATTTTCAATTTATGTTTAAAGTTGAGGTTTTCTGCATTTTTGAAGTTGAGAGTTGAATTGTAAATAAAAGACATAAGTTGGCCTTTGTCCATGGGGCTGATGTTTTCTCCATCTGTGATCCTTCCCATTTAAATGGAGATCAGTGTTTGGGAAGAGACTTCTCTTCCCTCCTTTTCCCTGAAATGCCAATCTCCCATCCTTCTTTCTGGCAGCATCACCTTACAAAGAGTAGTAGAATAGTTTGCAGGGAAATGAATAATTTATTTCCTGAAAAATTGATCAAATGACAGCTACGTCTGAACCACAGGAAATGCTACAGCAGAGACAGTAACTTGTGGTAGAGCATTCTATGCTTTCAGATTAAGAAGTAAAATTTCTTGTGCATTTGAAATCTTCCAGCTCTTTTTCTACAGACCAAGTGTTTGAGTTTTTTGGGGATCTGGAGCTAATTCTTTAATATACTTACCACACTGGCTGTTAACAGTTTGCTCTTGTAAGTTTGTTGTACGTTCCTTTAAATCCGAGATGTACGTCATGCAAGGGACATAAAGGAGCAACTCAAAGCTTCTGCCATGTCTTTCTTTTTATTTTTCTGTAAAAGATGGGTTGTTTTTTTTTTTTACAAGATAAGTTTCACATGCCCACTCTGGTCTGTCAGTCACCCAAAATACAAACTTTTTTTGTCTTTTCAAAGGAGCCCTTTGAGGATGGCTATGCAAATGGTGAGGAGGGCACCCCAGCTGGGGATGCAGCTGCTGCTTACACACCTGACAGCAAAGGGGTGGTCAAGTTTGGCTGGATAAAAGGTGTGCTGGTAAGTTTGATATATGGTTCTTCAGTTTCTTACAGGTGCTGATCTATTCTTGCAAATCTTTCCAACCACCTTCTTTGTTGACAGGCATTGTGATAGTGTAGTGTAAAGATTACATGTATGAGAGGTGTRATAAATGCCATAATTTTAGGAAGGGTGGCTCCTATTTCAACTGAATTTTAAGGCAATAAATACTTCAGGGCTTTAAGTTCTTAAGGGTTTATGATTTCTTAGCACAGGTTTTAAGAGTTTTTACAATGCATGATTTCCAAGAAGGAAAAAGATACTGTAGTAGAAAAATGCATGCTGTACTTCTGTGGTTTGGAGACGTTATCTCCTTTTTTGTAGGATTGATAAATTACTCTTTAGGGAAGACAGAGAGACCCAAGATCTGTTTTTAGTCTCCTGTCTAAATTCTGAACAAAGCAAACTCTATTTTTATTGAGACCCAAGAGTTGCAAATACAAGAGTTTAAAAAAAAATGCACACCTCTCCATCCTGTTATTGTGCAGATGTGTTTTAAGATACAAAAGTTACAGAAATGCAAACTTGCACAGCAGGGTTTTTGTTCTTTTAAGAAGAGTAAGTTATTTAGTAGGGTGTTGCTTTAGTGCATGGGTTTTTTTTTTTTGAGAGAGAGAGGTTTGTGGGAGATGCAAACTGGGGTTTTAGACCTCACAATCATCATAGACTTCTATTTTATTTYAAGTTATGTATTCTGTAGTGTGAATTTTGGATCCTAAGGTTAGGGTCTAAATTATTATTATTGTTTGCTTATGGCATACTGCAAGTGTCAGATATTGAACTACTCTTAACTCCGTGTTTAAGGTAGTAACTTTTTAATCATATTTAAGTCCCTTTTTTTTTAACCAAACCTAAACTTTTATGATAACATCATATTCTTGTAAAATAATCTGAAAAGTGGTGAGGAAATGCAGCAAGATAATTTCAAGAACATTAAAAACTGAAAGGAAGAATTACTGCAGATGCAAGAACTAATCTATGTTAAATTTCTGCTTTATCCTAGGTACGATGTATGTTAAATATTTGGGGTGTGATGCTGTTCATCAGACTATCATGGATTGTAGGACAAGCTGGGATAGGTATGGATACTAATGCTGTAATTTTATTTCTGTGACTTTCAAATGTGATCCAGTAGAGATGCTGATCATGAGCTTTTACTTCAAACAGGAATAGGAAATTACCTTAATATTGCCAATTTTTATGGTAATTTATCTTATCAAAAACTTACCAGTTACTTAGACTGGTAACTGGTAAGTTTTTGATAAGATAAATTACCATAAAATTTATGGTAATTTATGGTAACTTACCTTGTTCATTTAGGTACAAGGCAAGTACTTTAAAATTGACATTTGTAAGTCTTCAGTGAACTGCAGAGATAAACTTTTGATCTCTAATTATTAAACCCTGCATATAGACTGTGTAGTATAAAACAAATCTTTTCAAAGACTTAAGTGTTGGATTGATCTCTAGAATACAGCTCTTACCTTGCTGATTAAAGAGAATTTTTGCCCAATTTCATTTTTATCCTTATGGGGAAAGTGGAAGCCTTTTGCTTGAAAGTAAATTTGTGTTCTACTTGCAAGACTTGAGTATTTAAATGAAATTAAGCTGAAGCTTTGTACTCTTTAATAGTGCAGGGTTTACAGTGTTTTCTTCTCTTTTCCCAAAAGGTCTCTCTGTCTTGGTTATTGGAATGGCCACTGTTGTGACGACTATTACAGGACTGTCTACTTCAGCAATAGCCACAAATGGGTTTGTGAGAGGAGGTAATGCTGTTTTCATGAAGTTTTTAAAGCTTTCCTGGCTCTCGAGTGCACACTTTAATGTTGCTGAGGAGCAAAGCCTTCCTTGTGTTCTGTGTGTGATTAAACAGTCACATAATTAACAAAAAGTCAGTAGGTAGCCTACTAATTAGATTTAAACTAGTWCCCTGCTTTTATGCTGTAAAAGGAGCTTCATTGGTGTAAATTTTTGTAATACAAAGATTTTTAAGGCTACATATCCAGCAATGAGTAGGGTCTTAATATTCTCCTGAGCTGCACTGGTTGGTTAAGAGTGTGCTTGTGTGTGTTSATGTCCTGAAATAAACCTTCACACCAGTAACTCTCCAAACTCTGTTAGCTCCAGCTTTCCCTAGGGTGATGGTTTTCATTCTCTTCCATAGTTWATGTGGTGTTGTCAGCTATTTTTGGAAATGGTTGGTGCCTCTTGACACGATCAGACTGCTTCATGACATTACAAGGCAGCTGCTAGGGAAAAAATGTGGTGGAATTAAAGTAGGAGGTTATAAAACTATCTTCATTAAGATTAGGAATGAAGAGAAAAGCCTCACTATCACAAAGTAAACAGACCCAATGGGAAAAATCAGCTATGAGTGTTGGCATTATGTCAAGCTTAGTTTCTGAATGCCCTTCTATTTTTTAATTCTATTATGTATATCAGGTTTTCCTATCCGTATAGGAGCTTCTTTTCTTTTTTAAGTCACTCTTGAAAAACAGTAAGTACTTCATTAGAAAACTTGAAGTCCTGAATTGGAAGAACTGTAGAATTTCATAGGAACAGTTGCTCCTATGAAAATGTTATATTACAGTAAGATTTTTTTTAATGTTACATAAGAAATACAGAGTATGGCCAAGCTGGGTATATATATAGGATTTCCACAAGAAGTCTAATGCAGTAAAATTAAGCATTTTCTGTTGCAGATTTTTAACATGCACTCAGTTATTTCAGACTGGAGCTGGAGGATTTTGTTGCTTCTAGAAAGCTTAACCTTAAGTTTGAGGAATAAGCCTTTGCTACATTTTCTAAACTTTACCTTCCTCTAATACTCCAGATACTCAGATTTTCATTTGTCATGTGAGGTTTGTTGTTTTCATCCAACTCAAAAGTACAAAGAACAGGCTCTTGAGAGCCCCATTGGAGGGCAGAAAATTCAATTAACAACAGAGCTTTTAGAAACAGGTCTTGGAAATTTGGAACTTCAGTGGGTTTAYTGCAGTGTGCCTAGCCAGTTCCTTGATCTTGACTGCACAAGTGCTTTGAGCAGTTTGAAGTAAAAAGCCCAGTTATACTGCAGCTTGTGTTCTACAGAYTTTTAAGCATAGAGCTGGTTGCATACCTAATATGCAGTAATATGAGKTGGTGCATGAATGATGGTTATTTCCAACTGGTCTCTTTTCCTAAGARCTTGAAATACATTCCTGAAACTTCAACACATCTGTCCCTAAAATACTGAGTTAAGGGTTATTTTCCAATACATCAGGGAATAAAGAGTGAGTAGATTCTGGCTTGTGTAAATGTTAAAGTGCTGATGACTTTATAMTGACTGATGGCTTTATATGCTGTTATAGGCTCTATCATGTAGAGGACTTTTTTGTCATTTGTATTTTTTTTTTCTTTCAGGAGGAGCATATTACTTAATTTCCAGAAGTCTGGGGCCAGAGTTTGGTGGTGCCATAGGTCTGATTTTTGCATTTGCCAATGCTGTGGCAGTGGCAATGTATGTTGTTGGTTTTGCAGAGACTGTTGTTGAGTTACTCAAGGTATGTGGATGACAGCGCTTATATTCGTTATACTTTATAGATAAAGTCTTACACCTCATATAGAATGTTGTAGTGTATAAAGTATATACTTTATATGTAAAGTTAAAGATTATACTTGGTTTTTTGATTCATCTGATCATAAAATGGTGTGGTTTGGAAGAGACATTTCAAGGTCACCTAGTCCATCCTGCATCCAGGCAGAATCACAGAATGGTTTGGGTTGAAAGGGACCCCAAAGACCACCCAGTGCCACTCCCTGCCATGGGCAGGGACACCTTTCCCTATCCCAGGATGCTCCAAGCCCCATCCAGCCTGGCCTTGGACACTTCCAGGGATCCAGGGGCAGCACCAGCTTCTCTGGGCACCCTGTGCCAGAGCTTGCCCACCCTCACTGCAAAATATTTCTCTCTTTCTTTAAAACCATTTTCCTTRTTCTGTCACCACAAGCCCTTTCCAAAAGGCTGTTCTCATCTTTCTTGTAAGCCCCCTTTAAATATTACATAATGGCAGTAAAGTCTCCCTGAGCTCCCTTTTCTCCAGGCTGAACAGCCCCTATTGTTTCCATTTGGAAGATTCATTGATTTAAAAACAAGGCAAAACCCAAATTACTTGTATCCTTAAAGGGGATTTACAGTCAATAAATTTGTGGTGTGCAGGTTAACTACTAATGAATTATCGTGAATAGAATGCTGTTGTTTAGGGAAGGTATTTACCTGATGAAGTATATGACTGTGTATTTTTTGTTTGTTTTGTTAGGAAAATGGAACGTTGATGATTGATGAAATGAATGATATCAGAATCATAGGGGCTATCACAGTGGTTATACTGCTGGGCATTTCCATTGCAGGAATGGAGTGGGAAGCAAAAGTAAGGATTTCCCATTTTTTTTTTTTAATTCTCTTATTCATAATTTTGATTCCATTTTTGTACCTTAGCTGTCTGATTTATTTTTAGTGTATTCAGTGTATTCAGTATTGCATGATGGTACATTARAACTCAGTTGACTTTATGCAGTAGCTCTTGGTCTGGCACTAGCATGTGCAGCTCTGAACAGCATTTCAGATCTTAAAACACTTCACTGAAAGCTTAAGCAAGCATCTATGAGAACCTAAACTCCAGCATAATCCACTCTTAATGACATTGTCAAATACATTAATGATATTTCCTCTGAGCAATTACAGCACAAGAAAAGGTAAGAACTTCAGCATGGGAATTTTCCCTTACTATGAACTTTAAGCAAATTCTGAGGATGAAAAACACAGGGCTGGCTTCCCTTGTCTTTCACTCTTTTCTGGTTTGATTTTCACCTGGAAACAGCCAGACAGTGGGATGCATTCACTAGACCCAGCATGGAGAAGGGTTTTGAACACTGGTAGTGATGAATGTGTAGGAGGGAAAACCTCCTTCCCTCACCTTGTGGCTGCACAGTCTTAGGTCAGCTCTGACTGAAGAGATCTTAACAGAAGCTCTTCTGCCTTACCAGTTTTCTACTTGGCATTATGAGGCACTGTAGCTTGCTCTCTGGTTCCTGCACCTTGTAGGCTTTCTATCAATATCTGTCCTTAATGTGCTTAAAAAAAAAATGGAGAAGAGCCTCTCACTGGGGCTTCCTTCCCAATGTATATTTATATCACAGTAGCTCCTATTTTCCTSACTGAGAGGCAGATGAAGGAACCTCCTCATGAAGTGTTGTAAGTTTCTTGTGATCCTGCATCAAGAAGATGATGCTATTTATAATAAAAATGAGAGGTTTTTTTTTTATTATTGTTGCTTCCAAGAAATAGGGCTACTTTCTCAAGTAGCCCTTCACTGTCTATAACTTGAATTTGTSATGTTCTTTTTATACACCCATTTGCAAGCAGTGCTGATCTCCTTATTCTAAACTGTTTTGAAAGAATTATTTGTTAATAATCCTCTTGCTGCTGCTCCTTGAAGACACAAGTAATATCTTCATTTTGCTGTGTAGCATGAGCACTTATATAACGATAGTTTGCAAGAAAATACCCCTGTTTAATGTTTCTACATCCAACCTGAAATGTGGTATTGCTGCAGTGCCATCCTTATTTTAGGGGTAGCTTTCAAAGGTCCTGTCCTCAACGTAAAAGTCGAGACTTGGTTTCTCTGTCATGGAAGGAGGCAAGTGGGAGCAATGATTGGCAACTGAACCTGTCAAACAAGCATTTCATGTGGGCTAACACAGAACTCAGCATAGCAAAACACCAGTGTCTCCATCTTGATCTCTGGTGTTCTCCTGTGCCTTAGCCATGTCTTACAGAAAATGGAGGAGCAGGGAAATCTATAATAATGCCTTTGAACCAGATCTAAAATTGAGGAGAGACTGGGATTGATTCAAGGGAAGTTTGCTTTAAAAAATGGCTTTTTAGAGTTTGTGGTGTTTACTGCTCAGCTCCTTATGTTAAGTCTTAGGAGCCCATTCTTTCAGACTTTGGAATTTGAGTAAGATATTCAGCAAACATCCCTAGCTTCAGGGAGAAGCTTAAGTTAGTTACTGGAAAAATCCACTTGTGGCAGTTGCTCTGTGATAATTTCATGTTTATGTTTCTGTCTTACTGAAGAATTCTGCAAACACCCAGCTGTATCCTCATGCCTTTCACCTATTTTTGAGGCTTTACAAAGATTTAAATACAGGGCACAAACTGTTTTCTTCTCYAAAAGGTGGACTTTTAAATCTGCTCCAGGCCATTTTGCTCTGTTTTATCACAGTTCCACCCTGTTTTCCTGAGAGGCTGTGTGAACTGAAAACTTTGTTTTAGAGGCATGAACAATGCCACAGTGATATTGCTTATTAACTCCTGATCCTGGGCCTGAAAAAGGTCTGTGAATAGCTTCCCCCRCGCTACTGGCATTCTTTCTAAGGAATCAAATCACCCAAAACGTAACAGCAGTGTGATTGCTTATTTAAATGGTGGACCTGAACTATCCTTACAGTACCTAGATTTATCTTTGTACACACTTTCAGAGGTGTGGGATGGTTTAAAGTACTTCTTGTTCAACTTGTAGGGCTTATAATAGTTCTGCAGAAAAGTGACTAAAAATCTAGGTTGTAATAAAAGAAGTGTCAAAACTGGGAATTAACTAATAATTGTTGCAGTTTGCAATTTAATTTCCTTAGTATRGATTGAGAACATGAGAATGTAGCAAAATAAACTATTTCCTTGCATAAAACAGGAAACAAAAGCTTTTTCATTCTGGATGTAATAAAATTTTTAGAAAGTACCACATAATGAAGTATAAGACAAAGGATGACCTTGGCTAATAATGCAGTAGTAGCATTTGTGTTGCATTTGGCTGTTTTCATGTAAATTTCTTGAATCTCCTCAAATGCATTCCTTCTGGAAGGCTTATATATAAAGAATTTAGTCCTTTTAAGYATTTTGTCTTTACAAGTGTAATTTGAGGCATTTAGTAATAGTAAACCTTTTTGATGAGGCATAAAACTTGCAAATTATTCCTATTTCGCAATTAAAAATCCTTGTACAAGTTCTCTCCAGCTTTCCTCATTTTTTTGCAGAGAACATGCTGAGAAGGTGAAGCTGAATTTGGAATCAAGTAAACATTTACATTTTATAGCACAGCACTTGATACTATGAAAAGAACAAGTTCTCCTGTCTGACAGCAGTCATTGTGTTTCAGGCACAGATAGTCCTGCTGGTGATCCTCATTCTTGCTATTGGAGACTTTGTCATAGGAACATTTATTCCTCTGGAGAGCAAGAAGCCCAAAGGTTTCTTTGGTTACAATGGTATGTTGGAACAGTTTACAGTATGGTAAACAATTTCTTCCTTTTCAAAATAAGCTGCTATAATTAAATTAAACATCTAGTATATGTTATAGTCCTGTTTAACTGTGGAGACCTTTCCTGATTTCTTGTAACTTCTGCAGTTGGGTCAAAACTTGAGTATTGCTTAATATTGAATATATATTAAATTTTAAAAAGCTGGATTATACTGTAAGTATTTTTACATTTAACATTTAAATCTGCTTAAGTTTACTGTGTTGACTTTGAGTTGAAGTGATGAATTAGGGCTTAAATGTTCTACATTTAGTTTTAAGAAGATCCTGTGACTGTCAGCTTTTTTAYTGGTCTGATAGTGGCTGGAATGGGTTCATATGTCAGCTTCCATGTGAATATTGACAGACTTAAATCTTCCCCTGCAGCCGACATATTCATGGAGAATTTTGGGCCGGATTTCCGACAAGAGGAAACTTTCTTTTCTGTGTTTGCTATTTTCTTCCCTGCTGCAACTGGCATACTTGCTGGTGCAAATATCTCGGGGGACCTTGCTGTAAGTAGTGAATTAAAAACATTTTTCATGACCACTCAAGTGTGCATTGGCCTCTGTCATCACTGTCCRCTGACGTTTTTCTTTCAGGATCCTCAGTCAGCCATACCTAAAGGAACGCTGTTGGCCATCTTAATCACTACATTGGTKTATGCAGGAATTGCAGTATCTGTAGGTAAATAGAGAATGTTTTTAACTTTATCCTTTCACGTTTGTTCCGAGGATGTGTTTTGATTTGGTTTTATGTAATTTGTTATGCAAAGTCATTACGTAATTGACTTTCCTGCATGGGAAAGTAATAGCCAAAGGTTTCTTGTTTTTGCTGTTGGGAGATTCAGTTTTCAGCTGGTTGTATRATTTTGTGAAATAACTGATGCTTTTCTAAGAAAAGTGACTGCTTCAGACTAAAGATCACAGAAGACTTCTATCAGTGTTGCCTCATTGTTGCAGTTATTTACATTAAGGATTTACAGTTTAGCAGTGGGATAATCCCTGGATTAGAAAAGCATGTTTTCAGGAAATACCCACTGAARAAACACCTGTATTGTTTTGAGGATTATGGTAATCAGCCACATACCTGCAGGGAGCTGTGGGATGATCAGAAAGCACCGTGGTGAGGATGTTTGAGCAGTAATTCTCCAGCTAGGGAGGAGACCAAGAAAGGCCTTCAGTTCTCATCACCCCACTTTTGGAAGTGTCATGTTCTTCTGTAAAGAGGAGAAATAATCACAGACTGATCTGAGTCTTCTCTTGCCAGGCTTTCCCACCCCACAGTTGTTTGAAATCCTCTGTAGAAATTGCCCTGTGGTTGATACCAGTCTTGCTGTAGAGCACCAGTGGTTTACTATGTTTTTTTGACACCTAAAATAATTCTAGTTACTTTAAGATTACAGGATTATAATGGAATTGTGCACATTTCTTGCCTGTGATTGGAAAGATTTTTTAGTCATGTCACATAAACTAGTTTCTGACAGCAATAATAACTTCTCTTATATGAAAGACYTTGTTTTATAATAGCTGTGGGTGCCTTTTGAATGAAATTCCGATTTCTAAGAGGACCATTGATCTTACCACTAATGATACTTCCTTTCCAAAGATACCAATCTTGCTAGTCTGCCTGTGTTGGCTAATGTGGGAGTGCAGCTCTGCCAAATAGCTGCTCTGTAGTGATTGTGCTTTGTGCAGCATAATGAGCTACACTCATTTCCTAATTAGATTGACTGCGTAGACCTCTTGCTACCAAATTTGAATCCTTTGGAACCTCAACCCACACAAGACTGAAATTATTGTTAATACTCGCTTATTAATGGAATACTTTGATCAGCTTCCAAACATGAAAAACACAGTATAAAAACTGACAAAAGAAGCAGTTTGCAAAACCAACTGGATGTGAAATTGATTCAGCAGAAATGTTCTGCTGTGTCTTGACTTAYGCTTTGAATTCTGCTCGTTAGAAAAAGGCAGCAGGAGTCAGAGATCATGAGTGAAATTCAGCTCCTTTTGAGGTGTTGGATTAGGAGTATTGGACAAACACAAATACTTTTATTTCTTTCCCAGAGGAGTKGTAAGGAAGGCACTAAAGATTTGAAAGGGCTAGTAAATGTTGCAGAGTAGTCATATCTGAAGAGGAGGAAGGTGTTCTGAACTTAACTCACTATTTGTATGCTCTGTAGTAAGTAAGAAGGCTAAACTGAGTAGAAAAGTAAGAAGGAAAACTACTGATCCTGCTGCTGGAGCTAGGCAGCTATTTCAGAAGGATAACTGAGACATTGGTATGCATAATTCAGTTTCATAATTCAGCAAAGGACTGAGGCAGACAAGCAGGTGGCATGAGGAGGCAGATTTCACAGGCAAATTTGCTTAAAAATCTTGGAAGATAGATTTCAAATAAGTACATTTACTGCTTTAAGAACAAGGGAAGCTCTAACAAAAAAGAAAAAAAMCAGCCAGAGTTCTGAGTAGCATTATATATGACCTGCTTCCTGTAGTTACGAAACTAAAGTTAATTCACAAGAGCCAAACTGTAAGTCTTTGCAGCACTAGTAAAATTAAACACTCTGAACTGCACTCTGAAGGGCTGTAGTACCTCTGGAATTCATAAATTAAGGAGATAACTTCATAGAGGTGGCTGTAAACTTTCTCTTGCCTAAAGTCTGGCAAAGCTCTACTTCACTTTGGCAGGAACATGCTTGTAAATGCCTGTGAAAAGGTGAAATCTTATTTTCACAGGAGAGAAGACGTAAAGACTTTAGGGAAAATGCTGCCAGAATCATATAAATAAATAAAACTTTTTCTGAATCAGTCTTAGAAGAAGTAACATTTATTATTGTTACTTTATCTAAGTGTCTTCTGSTGAGAACAGAGCCTGCCTGTCTGTTCTACATTCTCTCAGTAAGGCCCACATTAAGTTTGTTCCTACTGCTGTGTCTCTTTCTGCCATATTTTGATTGCATGTCTGACAGTCCTGCCAAAGCTGAGTTTGACAAAATGAGGAAGAGGAGGGCTGTGATAGTGCACTGTAGGTATTTAATGAGTTGTTCAGTATAATTGGCCTGCCACTGCAATCTTGTCGCCAACAAAATGTTGTTTACAAATAGTTCAGCTGAGAAGTGTGTTGTCAAATCCATTATATACTGCTTGAGTGGCCGGGGTAAATGCTTGAATAGTGAAGAAATGGAAATATTTTTCTCTTAACAGAGCTCTTACTCCCASTTAAACAAGAAAACAACAAAAAAACCTCAGCTCCTCCACATACTCACAAGAAAAGCATAAGACAGGTGTTTGGTGTAGGAAACTTATTGTAATTTCACCAATTAGGCATAATAAGTAACTAAAAAAGAAATGAGGAGTGGAAGGATTAATTAATGTCCACCTACTAGGACCAGGTGTTGTGGTGGGCTGTTAATCAAGTTCTGATGGCTCACAAGAATTTAAATATGGCATAACTAATCAGGAATTAATTTTCCCCGTGGAAGAGAGACAACATACATAGATGCCTAGGAATATTACTGAATAAACTTAAACTTGTGGCAGATCTCTGCCTTGTTACTTAATTTTTGCAAGTAATTAATTTAGGTCTTAGCTGTCACAGGGTTTTGTTGCAAGGCAGTTCTTGTCATTCACATTCCTAAAAGATTAAAGTAAGGGAGTTTTATTGCTTCTGTTGACTTATCCCTACTCCTTATTTAATTCCAGTCCCCAAAGTATTTCCTGGTGTTCAAACAGTTTGATTACTTCTACTATTAGACTACAGAATGTTAAATAATACTTAGTCTTACCTACTTTTTGACATGTATGAGACAAAATCCCCTTGAAATAGAAAGACTTAATGGTCTTTCAGGACTCTTTAGTTTTTCCTAATACTTACAGGCAGAAATACTGTTTCTCCAGCATTTTCTTGACCAGCAAAATTAAAAGTAATCATACATGAAGAAAAGACAGTAGTTAAGGTGATGAATATAAAAGAATGTTGTAGAAATGTTAMTCTGTTTCTGTTTTTCACCAAGAAACCACCTGAAAAATACCATGGTCACACAGGAGATGGCTTACTTAAACATTGGGAAATGGCTTGCAACAGGCTTTCATGAAACTTAYTTTTTTTAATGGCTAAGTCATAGTGACTGGAAAAAAAACAGCTGCAACAGAATCTATACCTGTCTGTAAACATCTATACACACAAAACAAATCTGCATACATCTGGGAAAATTGACCAAAATAGAAAGTATAAAGTCAYAAAACTAAAAAATGGCTTGGATTGGAAGGGACCTTGAAGATCATCCAGTGCCACCCCAGCCATGGCAGGGACACCTCCCACTGTCCCAGCCTGGCCTTGGGCACTGCCAGAGATAGTGCTCTTAAATTTCTGCAAGTCTACTGGCATGGTTTTTCTCTGTGCAAAACTTTGTTTCTTCCTACAATCAGATATAATAAAAAACTAAAGATTGTTTCAGCCAAGGGAGCAGTTGCTGTGCTTGTATTTATTCTTCATAGTGAAGATGAGCTTAGTAGTGTAGTGTGTTAAAAAACTAAATGAAGTATTTTAATGTTGCTCTGTGAGATTATGCTTACATAAAAAGGAATTAACACATAGCCTTGAATTCAGGTTCAGTTTGCTAATGCTTTTTTTTTTGTGTCCATTGCAGGTTCCTGTGTAGTTCGAGATGCCACAGGGAATGTTAATGACACCATTGTCAACGAGCTGGCAAACTGCACTAGTGCAGCCTGCAAACTGAACTATGACTTCTCATCCTGTCAGTCTCAGGCAGGGGCAGGGTGTCACTATGGGCTGATGAACAATTTCCAGGTATAAAACTTCCTCCTTAATCTGTATATTGACTTTAGTGTTCAGATTTCCTTGGATTTTTTTTGGGGGGGGGGGATTTTTTTTCTTTTTTTGATTTGGTTTGGGTTTTTGGTCTTGTATTTTTTGTTTGTTTGTTTGTTTGGCTTTTTTTGTTGATTTGGTGTCTTGGTGGGGGTTTTTTTGTTTTTTGGAGGTTTTTTTGGTTGTTTTTGGGTGGATTTTTTGGTGTGATTTTTTTTGTTGTTTGTTTGTTTGTTGTTTTGGGGGGGCTGTGCAGGTTTTTTGGTTTGTTTTTTTTTTGCTGTTTTTGGGTTTCTGGGTTGGGTTTTTTTTATTGCCTGTTTTGGCAAGTCTTGTTTGTTTTTTCCTTGGATTTGTTGCCTTGTGTTTTTTTAGTTGCTTGTTAGGAGAAGTCATAGGCTATATATACTCACCTCCATAAATACAWGTTTAATCTGGAATAGGTGTGTGGTACACTCTAGCTGGTATGCAAAAGAATGGATACATGTTGAAAACTGTTAGATATTTATACACAGGTGGTATAAATATTTACACTTTTTCTGAGCAAATTGCTTGSATTTAGGTGGTGGTGCTGCAGCTTTCTTTAGGTACCTGAATGTCATCAGTCACCACTGAGGGTAAATGTACTGATTTTTCAATAATGATGCTGATTAATCATAGGCAGCCTCTGTCAGTAATTTGCTTGCTAAATTTTTAAGGTTTTTTAGAAAATACTCTGAATTTTTTAAGGCTGTTTTACGTGTTTATCACAGCATCCCCTTTAATGGTAATAAGGTCATGAATTTTCATTAAACATGATGTTACAGTATTTAAAAATCCTCGACAAGTTAAGGGGTAATTCATAATCTTTCACCACAGCCAGCTGGGTTGTTCATGAGCTGTTGGTAAGGGTTTGAAAGAATCCAAAGAAAATGAATTTACTGCCCACTGATTCCAGCCTGGTTTATGGTAGTCCCATCTTTGCCCAAAGTTCTTCTAATACATGTACAAAAAGTTGGYTAGAGATTGAGCAGTGAAATCCACTGATGAAATTTTTATAGTGGAATAATGTGARTATCTTGTGAGGTGTTAACTTTGTTCTTGTTCAGAGAAGTCAGAATTGCTGTTGTGGGATTGACAAATTTGCAAAATCTGATGACTTTCATTGTTTGTTTTAAGCTCAAAAGAACCAGCACATTGTCAGATAGATAGCTGTGAATAGCCTGTAACTGGTTTCCTCTGTGTCTTTAAGTCATGACTAATGTGAGGTTCTTAACATAAAYGTTACTTGTATTTACTTCAGAGTATTTCTGCCTCCCAGATTATTCTTGCCTCTCTCTGTGGAAAAGAGTTTCTGTCAATTAGGAAAAGTCACTTTAAAGGTCAGAGGCAGCACAGAGAATGTGGTGCCCCTCACAGCCCCCTGCTTTGTTGTAAGTTTTGAGAACCTTCTCTGTGAAATTCCATTTTTCTAATACCCAGTGGGACTTCCCCTTGCTGTTTTTTCTCTCAGCCTCACAGTTTTTGCTGTGCATCTCTGAGAATAGTCTGATTCTATCTTCTCAGAAGGTGTCAGAAGGAAAATGAGGAATATGTTTGTGTGAGAGGCTGTTTATCTAGTGAGACACTTGTCCATTTCATAACTGAACTGCTCACAGTTYTGTATCTCTGATTGTTAGCTGTAAGGAGAGATACTTTTTTTTCATATGTAAGGCATGATGTGTGTGGGAAGGGGGGTGTCCACACTTGTGCACTTCTCAGGCTCTTTTCTRTATGGTAAATAACTGAGAAAAATACTGCACAAACTAAAATTAATCCCTAAGGTGAGGGAATATTGTTGTGTTTCTCTTCTAGCTKCAAAACAGGCGGGTTCTGGGGCAGAAAGTGCCAGTTTGTGTTCACAGGGTAATGACTTCATCACTTCAGGACACTCWGTGCTCCAGTCAGTTATTTTGGCACAGAATTGATCTGAAGTTCTGCTGGGTCAGCTCAGGGTTTGGGTGTGTTCAGGCAGCAGATGGATGACTTGTAGTATGATTTACCTGTGTAAACCTTAGATTAGAAACTCTCAATGTGGACAGGAGGTGAGACAGGCTGTCAGACCTGTCTAGGAAGACTATCTTTAGTTTCTGTTACAGTGAATTACAGGTCCTCACAGGCTTCTGATATTTCTGTTCAGTGGTTATTCTGTGCCCAGGCTGTCACCTGGTAGAAGAGTGTTTGCAAAAATTTGTTCTGGGCTCTACAGCCTCAGCCTAGACTTCCCAACAAAAAGCTACAGYTTTGGGTAATTAATGTGCAGATATTTTTTCAACTTTGGATGAAAGTTGAAAGTAGAATGAAACTCAGTTGCTTTAATACAGCATTTTTGTTTTGCTCCAGAGTGCTGGACCAAGGAGTTGAATTGTCAAAATATGGTATTTCATGATCCCAAATGTTTGAAATTTAGGAAACTGCCTTAACTGTAAATGCCAGGCAAACATAATGAGGCCCTTATCAGCAGGAACTGTATGTCTGTGTCAGCACACCAGTGGTTGCAGGGCCACTCTGCCCTTTTACTCTGCAGGGATGAAAATTTCAGTGCTATGGSTAGCTGCCTTTGTGGGCTCCTTGGTTCATGGTCAGGAGGTCTGGRTTGTGTTGGGGATGGAGGGAGGGAAGTTTAACACCATGACATACTGATTCTGCTGGATCTGGTTCCCCCTGTATTCTCCTAGCTTAGAGAAGCTTCCTAAAGTCACTTAACCTAAGGCATAACTTGCTAGCTTTTAAAATGCCAATTATTATTTGCAAAGGCTTTGCTGGGATATCTCTCAAATTTATGAAACAGGGTAATAGTCAAAAATAGAGWGTGTCAATAATTGGAGGCATTGGACAGAAAGAGAATGTAAAATATGAGTTGGTTGTCAGAAGTAAATAGCAAGTTGAGGCAAGTGTAATAAAGTAAAGGCATCGAAATATTTTACATGTGAGAAGAAAAGTGAGGGAAACTTGTACACAGATTTCCCTCTATAATGAGGGAAAGATTGATTAAACCATCCTTGCAGGGAAAAAAATTTACATACTGCTTTTATAAAAATTATGTGCGTTTGTTAATTTTGTTGTTATAGCAAAAGTTTCTTTCTACAATAGTAGTAAAGCATTTACACCTCTTAAATTTTATTCTGTAACGTAATGTAGGGTTATTAGAAACTACCATTTAAAACTAACTTTTTCTGTTGCTTATAAAATTAAATTGAAATGGGGCATAGGAGAGATAGCTTAATAGATGTGTTGTTAGTCTTACTCCTCTATGATTATAGGCCTGGCATGCCTTTTTTTTGTTATAGCCTTGCAAGTAGGCTTCAGGAAGTTCTCTCCTTCATTTGTTACACTACTCTGACAGACACTTTAGTCTCATTTTTTGCAACCTCCATTTATTAAATTTCTCTTTTCAAGCAAGCCWTGCCTTGGACTGACCTGTGAAACCTGATGTAGTGCCCAGATTCAGCTGACTGAGAGTCCCAGCTGTCACTGTCAGTCTGGTCTGGAGAAATCCACTAAATTTTACCATGAATTTAGCCCTAGTGAACAAAATTTCATCAGTCATCTATACATTGTGTCTGAGAACATCTGASCTAGTAAGATTTACTTAGACAGCAAGATTTTACAATTGCAGGTTTCAATACCTAAAACTGGAGATTTCTGCATGTTTTTTCTTGCCTTCCTTTGGTTGCTCTCCTGATAATTTAAATGAGATTGCCAGGGTGAAAAAGGCAAGGAAGCAGTGCAAATGATGCAGAACCACATTGTGCTTGAAAAGCACCCTGATGAGTTTGGTCTGTTGACTAAAATTCTTCAGCACTAGCTGTCTTAAAGCCACTTCAGCTTTTTTTCCCTGTAAAGGAAAGTAATCTATTAAACCATGAACATTTTTTAATTACACAGTTGTGWATCTTAAATCACATGATAGATGCAAAGCTGCATGCAGCTRTGGTACAGATAAAATCTGTAGAAAAGTGGAGTCTCAGATTTAAGATTCCTTCAGKTTGAAAGGGACCTTAAAGATGATCTTCCAATCCACATGCCATGGACAGGGGTGGCACTCACTTTTTATAATCTCCCTCTTTTTTAAAGCCCCTTGAGGTACTGGAAGGTACCAGCTCTTTACTCATCCAGCTTACATTTGACTTCTGTCACTGAGGTTACAGAGATGTGCTGGGATTTGATCTTGAAGAGATACAAAACAAGTTTGTCTTGACCTTCAGGTTTTGACTGGGGTAAAAAAGCCTAACTTAAAATGATGGAGATTGTGAGGAATGTGGTTTTCACATGTTTTATCACTTGGGKTTTCTGAGACCATGTTAGTTAGCAATAGGTTAGTTGGAATATGTAATACATTCCAAACTATTTCTTCTTCCATTGCTTCCTTCTAATCTTCTTRTGTGCCCATGAAGACTTTTGCCCTTGATAATTTCAGCTTCAAATTATATTGTATGAAAAGCCACCACCTCTTGTCCTGAAATCAGGATGCATTTTATATTCCCTGATCTGTCTCTAGCTCATTCATTTATATGAATTCATGATATTCAGACAGCTTTTAAGTGAAGAGTGTGTTGTATTTTTTTTTCTGTTTGTGTAGGTATGATGCCATCTGTTTCTTTAGAGTACGTTTTTACATATTTTAAAAAAATTATTTTGTTTTTCAGGTCATGAGCATGGTATCAGGATTTGCACCACTGATTACTGCAGGTATTTTCTCAGCCACACTGTCATCTGCATTAGCATCTCTTGTGAGTGCCCCTAAGATCTTCCAGGTAAGTAAGGGAAGAAAACGGTAACATTTTGAAGAATAATTAATTTTGAGTCATGATTTTTGGAAGGGGGCTTTGACATACTGCCATCTTTATCCATATCAGGWGACATCAGTGGATTGTTCTAATATTTACCTGTTGTTTAGAATGGGAGACCAGTTTGTTACTGTTTGTTTGGGTTCCTGAGTGTATTTTGCTCTATCTTCTTTTTAACTATTGAATCTCCTTCTCTGTCTTAATTTGGGTTAAAAGAAGTTACGTGGGGAGTCAGTTGTATTGATGCAGAGAACTAGTGTGTATATTGAGCAAAGTTTCCACTTCCTGAGGAAATAAAATATGTAAAAAAAGACTTTTTGTGATTTTAAGACASTAGTCAAGTAAAATAGACAATTACAGAAAAGCAAATTTGCTTCTTGTAGGTGGACGTTACTTAAGGATAGAAAAGTGGAAATGCAATGACAGTTGAGAATACAGTTAGTGTATGGTGGTTATAAACTACCCAGAAGTGTTCAGAAAGAGACTATGCAATGGAAGATGGCATAAGCAAAATGCATGTTGACTCTTGATTTTTTTTCTTTTTCACTCTTTCTCCTTAGGCTTTGTGCAAGGACAGCATTTATCCAGGATTTCAGATGTTTGCTAAAGGCTATGGGAAGAACAATGAACCACTGAGAGGATATATTCTAACATTTTTAATTGCTCTTGGATTCATACTAATCGGTTAGTTGAAAATTTTAGTAAATCTCAATCCCCTTTTGTCCTTCAGAAAGCATTCCAGTGCATGTTGTGAACTTGATGACAGGGTCCTAGAGATCTAATGCACAGCTTAATTCTAAGTCAGCATTCTAAATCTGGTTATTTTGAGGCTTACTTTGTCCTATCTTGTAGACACAACTCTGTCAAGAGCTGCAGTAAATTTTAACTGCACTTCTCTTTTTAATCACAGSTATCTGTCTTTAGGTGCTACCAGTCAATAGAAATACATCCTTTGCTTGAGACAGTGTTAACATCCTGTAAATATGAAAGTTTATTTCAGATTTTTAATAATGGCAGCTTCAGTAAAATGCAAACTTGCATGAGCAATCTTATTTAAAATGTGCTTTCCTGTTAAGTTACAAATGGTAGAGCTGAGTGCTGAAACTGCTGTTGCTGAAAGTTCTCAAGGTTATAATTACTTACACGTGTTCTCTATAGGTGGCAAACTAATTGTGCTGTGTCCATCTATGAGTCCCGTGCCAGTGCTTTTAACTTCTTTTCCCAATTTGCTCTGTCCTCCTTCCTCCACATCTGCTTGAGGCAGAGATACCCCCTTGGGGTCCCTGCTGAGCCATTCTGACTGGAAGCTTGATTGCAGCTAGAAACTTGCAGACTAGGATGGCACATKCTGCATTTTGATCACTTTTTTTTTTTCTAATGATGGTGAGAATACACATAAAAATGTTTTGTACCATGCTGCCACAAGGAAAGGAGAGAGGATTTTCCCTCTCACTGAAGGGGGTGTAAGCATCACTGTTGTGTTGGTCTGTAATATTTAAATCTTCTGGAATTTTTCAGAACCCAGTGTGGTGGTGCACTGTTTCATCCAAGCCCTGCTGGGAATGAAATTTTCTCAATTAATGATCTTGAGAAAGTATGTAGTGCTTCCAGAGTGCTTCTAGAACACTTGGTASTGCTTATATTTGTGAAGCTGAAAGCTACACTTCCTAACTGTTAAAAAGATAACTTAGTAAATAGGAGATCATTGATATAAATTCTGTCAGCAAAAGGGTAAACTGCATTTTCTGAGAGTATATCAAAAATTAAGATTCTTTGCACTAGAATTTTTTCACTGTAATCTTCAAAGCCATTGGGTGATACCTTTGATAACTTCTTGCTTTCTTTTTTTTGTTTTTCATTTTACAGCCGAACTGAATGTCATTGCTCCAATTATTTCTAATTTCTTCTTGGCCTCATATGCCTTGATTAACTTCTCTGTATTCCATGCTTCTCTTGCAAAATCTCCAGGTAGGAACTACTCATGGCATTAAAAGCTTGATATGTTGTATTCATGGGTCTTCTGAAGTTTTGAGAMCTGGGTGATCCAGTAGTGCTTGGGGGCTACTAATTTTGTCATCTTTGCTGAGGGAACACAAGATAATTCAGAGTTTGTTCAGAAACTCAGGAAGAATTTTTGCTCATTCAGTAGCTGGTGCTGGCAATCCACCTTTTGTTGTCTTCAGTTTCTGTTAATGTTTCATACTCCAGACAAGAAGAAACAGGAAATTCCTGGTGGTATTGCCCCATTTTTATAGTCTTTAGTGTGGGTTAAACTACAGGAATAAGCTAAAACTTGGTACCTGCAGAACAGGTGTACATTATACAGTGCAGTCCACGTGCAGTTGTACTGGAATAACTCCCCTAAAAGCTTCTTAAGTTACTGAATGGGTAGATTTATTATTTTTCTTCTCGGGGTGGGGGGGGTGGGGGTATAACTGTTTGCACAACTGTTCTAACTTTAATAACTGTACATTTAATACACTTGTTAATCTTGGATGTGTTCATGGAGGTGTGTATACCTTATTTTTGGATAAACTTGGGGCAAATAATGTAAAACTGGCAGTTTAGTACTTGGATGTACCCAAGTTTGTTTGGATATACCTGTCCTTTTCATGTAGTGAGAACTTCTATGTGAAAACAGTAAAAATGCACAACTAAAACCAGTGCTATGTAAGAAATTGACATATGAGATGATGATTTAWGCTTTTCTACCTTTGAAAGGAAAAATTGAATGTTGTCAGGCAAAGCTATTGCCAAAAGTTCCCTGAGCCTGGTTCAATAGACATACTGGGACAAGCATCCTCAAACTTCCCTTCTGAGCTGTGCTTTTAGGGGGAAAAGTTAGGAGCATTTACTTACCTGTGTGAGAAAGCTGGAAATTCATTTGAAAGGTGTTGGAAAATGGAAAGCATAAATGTGCCAGTCTGCATTTCTGAAACTCAGATGTTCACATGTAATGAATGCAGAATACCAGGGAAGGGAAGGGAAAAAAGTGCAGTGCCTTCCTTCTTTTACATTCTTAATTTAAATTAATTTACCCCCTCTTTTTTCTACCCTCCAAAATTTTATTTTGACTAGGTTGGCGGCCTGCTTTCAAGTACTACAATATGTGGGTTTCTCTCATTGGAGCTATTCTGTGCTGCATTGTAATGTTTGTCATTAATTGGTGGGCAGCACTYCTAACCTATGTAATAGTCCTTGGGCTTTACATCTATGTCACTTACAAGAAGCCAGGTATGTACAGGGGCTTCTTTTGGTTGTGGAGAGGGGAAAGAAGGGAAAAAATTAGGGCCTTGTCAGAGAAAGACCCCAGCAAATTCCTTCTGTTTGGACTGCTGGTTTAAATTTCTGTTTCAGGCTTTTTAATTGTAATTAAATGGAATTTTGCCTGCGTAGTCATTGCTGTTCCCCCTCCTCCCAAATTATGAAGATGCCACTTAGGCATAAATGTCTGAATGATAATTGGAGGAAAAGGTGCATATGGAAAATAGTAAATTCATTGTGGCTATCAAGAGATGTGTATGSGAGGAAGATGATGATAGTGGAGCCTTCCTTTTCCTCATAAAAATAATAATCTGAAAGGATCTGCTTAATCTAGCATTTTTCCACTGAAAGTATCTGGCTTTGTTTAGGAAATGTTTTGAGATTCAGTTTTTTCTTTGCTGTGGTATAAAATAACTCAGCACAGCATTTTTTCCTCAAGTGGTATTCTTTTGACTGTGAAGTTGTTGGGGTCTTTGAAATGTGGAGATAAAAAAAGCCAGATACTCTCTTCCCTAACTTTTTTGCTCAMCTTCTACAGAAATGTTATCTTTAAATATAATTGCCTGTTAAGCTGTAGGGTTTGTTGACTAGTATTGTATAAAATGTAGCAAGGCATAGCTTAAATCTGTGGGTTTAGTCAGTGTCCAGCACTCATTTTGTGATCATGAAGCTTTACAACGGACAACTGTAAATAACACATTGGAACCTCAAATCTTTGAACAGATGTGAACTGGGGATCCTCAACTCAAGCCTTGACTTACCTGAATGCTCTGCAGCATTCCATTCGGCTCTCAGGAGTGGAAGATCATGTGAAAAACTTCAGGTAACACTGAAAGACAGGAAATTCTCTGTTCACTTGGCTGCTGYCACAAGGTTTGCTGTCAGGGTTTCCATTAAGGCCTTGTGCATCTCCTGTGATTCATCCAAGTAAATGGAATTACAGATTAAGTGGGATTATGAGTACAGGTGCCATCCTCTGAGGTTATGCCTGTCAGCAGCACAGTTTCAACAAAGCACCCATGAAAATGAAATGGAGCAGCTAAGGAGATTGAGAGAGATTACTTTAGGGGATTCACATGATACCACCTTTTAATTGTGATGATGATGAAAAGTGATCTCCTGTAATGACTTAGGAAGTTTGGACACTTCCTCTTTTAAAATTGATTTAAAAGTTGCCTTTGACTTACTTGCACTAGGTTGGCTCTGTCTTCTGAAGGAAGGTAAGGTAAAAAATTAGCAGATGCTCCCAGAATATCTGCTGGACAYAGAAGATGTTAAGCTACAAAATGCAAGGGATGTGACTTATCAGTGGGGAAGAAAAACTTAATCCCTCTGACCTAGTCTTGTCTAAAATCTGTTCTTGAGCTTTTTAAATGTGTAGATTTTCAGATTTAATGGGATTATTGAATTTTTATGCAATTAGTCAGAGATCTGCTGAGAGTTGGGTAACAACTCAACTTCYCTTGATTTAACATAGTCTTGTATAAGTGGATGAAGTTATTACATTTGCAGTGATCAATCTGTTGTTATGGCTAATAYTTGGAAGAACCTTTTCTGTTACTAAAAACCCCCAGAATTCCAGRTTAATTCTAATTCCAATCTTCTTTTTTTCCCCGCATAATTCTAGACCTCAGTGCTTAATTATGACAGGTGCTCCTAATGCACGTCCAGCTTTGCTTCACCTYGTCCATGCTTTCACCAAGAACGTGGGCTTGATGATCTGTGGCCACGTACATATGGTAAGTTTATTCTGTCTTTACTTTATAAAGTTACCTTGGTGGTGTTTTTCTTCTCTCTACTTTGGGGTTTGGTTTGGTTTTTTTAACCTGTTTGACTTTGTTTCTGGCTCATGTTTATGTTTTGGGTTGTTTATTTGTTTGGGTTGTTTTCTTTTTAAATGAAAGCATCATTAGACTTTTAAAAGTGCATGAAGAGATTTACTGGTAAGTTTTGCTAATGTATGGGTCATCACTATGCCAGTTAGGTRTACTACAGGGAAAATTTGTAAAAAATCAGTACCTTTGATAATTTGATGCTTAAATGCTGAAGGACCTTTTACTTCTAATTGAACATTGGGAGATTGATTCCCTTGTAAAGTTCTTAAAAAGCCTGGGAGGAAACTCAATATCAGGTTAGCCAATAGCTAAAAATTGCTTTTTACCTTCCAAGTAGCTTTTTATTCCTTCAGTTATCAGATTAATTTGTCAAGTGTTTCCTCTTCCCTTTCTGACCAACCCCTGCTATTTCACTAAGTATTCTTGGGTATTTTTTGTCAGAATATCAAGTGAGGATGTGTTTGCAGARGTTCTGCAAGGATATAATTCTAACAATTCTTACTACTTAGTGTCTTACRTGGCAAACTTGAGTGGTTTTGTGATGGTGGGAAGGAAGCAATTTKCAAGTAGCTTTTCTTCAGAATCAGCTTGTTGTGAGTTGTGTTGATTGAGATACAGGGTTGCTGTCATACAGTGATRCGTACCAAAACTTCCATTTAGCTACAGAGAGGTTGTGGTATCTGTGATAAACTTAGGTAAATGCATTTTACTACACTGGAATTGTGTAATTTTGCTTCATAGCTTAAGGCCAAACTTCTGTCACATCACTAAGAGCATTTAAGCAAGTGCATGACTARGAGATGTAATCCAGGACTGGCACATGTCACCCACCCAGAGTTCTGCAAGGCCTTCAGCACAGTCCTGTGTGACACTGACATCTCCAAACTGAAGAGACCTGGGTTTGAAGGGTGTAGGAGTGAGTGGAGGAGGAGTTGGCTKSATGGACACAGCCAGGGAGTTGTGTTCAGTAGTCAATGATTCCATGTCCAGCTGGAGCCTGGTGAAGAGTGGTCTCCCTCAGGGCTGTGTCCTGGGACTGGGACATCCTTCATAGCTGACATAGACAGGGAGAGCAGGGCCACCCTCAACAGGTTTGCAGCTGASACCAAGCTGAGGGTGCTGGTGACACGCCTGGAAGACTTTGAATAAAAACATGGATTACTCTTAAATGTGTTTAAGTTTGTTACACTTACCAAGTGTGACTTGCTTCTGATCTAATGAACATATTAAAGCAAATCAGGTTAATGCACTCCACATACAGATAGTCTGTCTTAAAAAGCTTTTAATTTCTGTCTATATAAACTTAAAATTTCAGTGAATATAAAAGGACAAACTGAGGAATGCTAGGGAGATATCACCGATGTAATCACTGCCATTTAAAAGTAGGGCTATAYAGAAAAGAATAAGCTGGTGTCATCCTTTTTGTAGGAAAGCAACTCTCTAGATTCTTTTGGGAGCATATTCTTTCCCTATTTAAAATGACTTTCTTAAAGGAAGGGTGGCACTGCCTCATTCTTCAGTAGCTTTGACCATTTGGTTGAGTCTGTGTCCTTCTGYAAAAACTGGGCTGCTGTGTTCTTGGTTATTCTTTCTCCTGTATTCTGCATTTTGATGTCTAGGAGGGAACACAAAAGATTCACCCCAACAGAAATAACATAAAGGAAATATTTAAAGAGGAGGTGACTTTGGCTGCAGGATACAAAGACTCCCATGAAGTGTAATATTAAGTCATCCTGCATCTGTGTATATTTTTTTACAAAGCCTTTTTCTTTTAAAACCATGTTAATGCTTTGGAGGACAAGCTGATTCCCACCCCCTGGGGAAGAGGGTTGTGCTCTGCAGGAACAAGATTGCTAAAGTTTGAGCAACCCTCTTCCTAAAGATGGTAAAAGTTCTTCAGTTTTTGCTGCTGACAGTGCCTGCTATTTTGTGGTTTGGGGTGTTGCTGATAGTGTGCAAGCATGTTTTGGGGTTCTCTGAATTTGATTTTGTTTCTAGCAGTGACTAAAAAATTGAGAGGGGCCTTTTTACTCCCATTGCTCATATTCATAATTCTTGTTCCCTCCCCTTTTATTATTTCCTTCTTTTGAAAGGGTCCTCGGAGGCAAGCCATGAAGGAACTGTCAACTGATTTGGCTAAATATCAGCGATGGCTAATTAAAAACAAGATGAAAGCTTTCTATGCACCAGTGCATGCAGAGGACTTGAGGGATGGAGGACAATACTTAATGCAGGTATTTGAAAAAAAAAAATTTAGGTGATGAAGACGCACATCAAAATTGGAAGGGGTTTTATACTTTGAAATGTGTTCCTTTTGCAAAATTATCTTAAAGCTTTGATGAAAATATTATTCTCTTA
The DNA here is from genome assembly GCA_002167245.1 of Sporophila hypoxantha. NCBI lineage: Eukaryota > Metazoa > Chordata > Aves > Passeriformes > Thraupidae > Sporophila > Sporophila hypoxantha. Next base: position 370,403 of record NDFG01001437.1, read on the forward strand.
AGCAGAAAACAGAACCTTTAGTTGTGTCAGTAACATGTTAATTTATAAAATACTTCTTGTTCTTCTTAGGCCGCTGGTTTGGGTAGAATGAGACCTAACACCCTTGTTGTTGGATTTAAGAAAAACTGGAGACAAGGTGATATAAGAGATGTTGAAACCTACATCAATTTATTCCAGTAAGTAGAAAATACAAAGTTTTAGCTGCTATGTTCCATTTCAGTATGTTTGGTAGTAAGAAAGTTCTTAGTTACATGAAGTCTCCTTCAAGTRGACCTAGGTTTTCCATTCAGCAATCTTGAACACCTTGGGATTTTTCTGATATTGAAATTAATAGGCAAACCCGTGTAGTTTAAGGAGATTAGAAATCTCCATAATAACTTTTATGTATCAAAAAAGAGTTGTGGCAGAGGGTCTGAGGTTTGAGAGCTACTGTCTGAAAAGGAGGAGAGTCACAGARTCACTTTGCTCACAAGATACACAGCACTGACACCAGGCTAATACAGAAAGGAGAAGGGAAATCCCAGARTAACTTGAAAGTACTGAAAGGCAGACCAGTTGTGGCTGAAAATTTTAATAAGACTAACTTGTGCTGCTACCCAAACACTTAAGGAAAAAAACAATACTTATTTTACTTAGAGGTTTTTGTGCTCAGCTGAAGTGCTGGTTAACCCACTTCCTTTGTGCTTTATATTTCTCATTTTCTGTGCTTCTAAAAGAGAGAGGGGATGGGGCTTTCAGCTTTACAGGTAGATAATAGGAAAGGACCAAAAAAAGTCATCTCACCTAGGTCTTTAAAAGAAAAGCAGGGTCACCAAATACAGTGGAAAAATAAGGAAACACGTTGGTTAGTTTTTCTTTTTTTTTCCTATTTTATTTTGGGATGGCTTTTGCAGGAAGATCTGTCAAGGTCAGCAAGTCATGTGGTTCTCCACATCCCTAAAGAAACCTCAGGAGGTAATAACTGCAGGTCAAATTCTTCCGGAAAACTAAAAGTTTCTGAAGCACACAAAATAGAAACACATCTAATCTCTACAAATCTAACACATTAAATAATGAAATTAAAATGTTCACTAATAGACAAAACAAATCTCAAATCAACCTCAATTTTTCTTGCACTTATTATTGAATATATTGATACTTCAAACATTTCTAATCAAGTCTTACCACATCTAAAGGAAAGTGTTTAATTAGTGAAATCSTGAGAAATTTCTGTCTGTGGAAATGATACGGGAGGGAGTTCTCTGATTTATGGTTGTTTGCACTGAACAAAGTATTTATATGTAAAGGATGGTGATTAATGACTAGTGCAAGCTGTATGATATGGTTAAGTTCATATTTTTCTTGTATTATATTTTGGGGTTGGGGTTGTTACTAATTTTACTCCACTTTTACTCAGCAATTTATTCAGGGTTTTTGCTCTTTTCTACAGTAATGAAGTTCTGCCTCTTTATTTTTGGCTGGAGTGAGTTTCAACTTTATYAGATGTAATGGGACTAGGCACATTATAGCTAACTTACAGCTAATTTGATATTAAATTGCATCATCTTAGGTGTTTTTAATACCCAAACATTTTGGAAAGATGTCAAAAATCTTTAATTCTCATATCAAAAAGATGTACTCAGATCTCTTTTTTGATGGATGGCAATAAAAATCTAAATTTCTTGGTGGATCTCAGTACTGTGCAGAACTTGAATGACCTATTCATGATGATTTTATTTAATCACAGTTTACATAGTGGAGAGAGGGAATAGAAGGAATAGGTATCCTTTCTAAATATTATTTTTCCTAAAATGATGTTCAGTTGGTGTTTTGGAATTGAAACTGACATTCTAAAGCAAATTTATAATTTGGGACTTCCAAAGRCAGTGCTTAATCACTGGAATTTGTTCAGGGAGGATGCATTTTTCATTTGGAAAAGAGAAATCTTTAAAATACTTTAATTTTGTCCCTTTTCTTTAGTGATGCCTTTGATGTTCAGTATGGTGTAGTCGTCATTCGCCTCAARGAGGGCCTGGACATTTCTCACCTTCAGGCCCAAGGTATGACTTTGTTCCATGTGGTGAATTTGCTGTTCTAATTTCCTTCTAGAACTGCATTCTGAAAATATTAAAGCACAGTAAAAAAAAATCAACAAAACATCACTGCTGTGGCAAAATAAAATTCAGTGAAATTACTAAGTCGGAACTGTAAGGTAGTAACCCATGATCAGCAGCGGGACTTGGATTTTCTGTGTTTCACATTTTTGTATTTGTAAATTGTATGCAACTGCTTCCAGGAGATCTGCTGCTTTCCTGAAACTAATTAGTGATGCTGGCAAGTTGGCATCAAATATTTGGGGCCCAAGCCCAGAACTTGTAAAGTCACAAGAAATACTGCACTACGCAGGGATGCCATTGAGTTTGGTGTGGGTTGCCAACCCTTACACAGACTAGTCTAGGGACTCTGATTCAAATTTGGAAAGGTTTTCTATGTAGAACACTTGGTTATGCTTTCTGAGTAGTGTTCTTAAGTGGAATGGTGTAATTTTAGTTAAATTCCAAGCCTGTGAGCTTTGGTGCAGCTGCCCTGATTTGATCATGTGCAATTCATTTGTGGCTTGCTCCATGCACTGCTGCTACCATGAGGAGAAATGACAAGGAGGAGCATCCCCCTGAAAAAGGAGGTTCCTTCACTGGAAAAGATGAATGTTTTAGTATTTTTAATCCCAAAGATTAATGTTTTAGTATTTGGAGAGAGTCAGGGGAGCCTGTCACCCTGTGCAGGAGGGCAGAGGAGTGTGAGAAATGGGAAGGAGTGAACCTGCAGTGTGGAAACAACCCTGCTGAGAAAACTGGGARTGTAACACCAAGGTGTCAGCAGGATCTTGGTGCCCACTGGGGACTGAATGAGTTTGCATCAGCTCTGACAGCTGCTCCACAAAAGCCAAACCTGGAAAAAAAGGCTTGATAGTGAGACAGACACACTTGGTTTGTGCTGTGCCTGAGGCTCATCGTCCTCTTGGAGTTAAAAGCAAAAACAGAAAACATTTTACCAAGTGATTTTTTTTTCTTTTTTTAAATCATTTTGTAGTTGTAGTTCCACAGTGTTACCTAGGTCTGTTTCTGGGTGGTGTGGTTGCAATCAGCAACCCCAACCTGGGAAAGGAACAGAAAATGACAGCTCTGCTCAGGGGAGGAGCCTCTTTGTGCTCTGAAGAAGTTCACAGAATATTTTTGTGTTGGGTTTCCCCCCTCCTGCCCTCTTTGCTGTGGTCTAACAGTTGCAGCATCATGTYATTAATTTTAAACCGACTCAGAACAGGCACATGCCTCTGTTGGTACTATTTGTAACAATTCAGTGGTTTCTAATAGGTTTTTTGCTTTCACAAAGATTTGCTGTCGTCCCAAGAGAAGTCTCCCTGTGCCAAGGATGTCATAGTAAAAGTGGATTATAGCAAGAAGTCTGAGACAGACACTACCATAGCTTTTGCTCCATCAGCCAGTGAAGGAACTCCCACTCCACGCAAAGGTAACTGCTAGTTAGCAATGAACCTTGAATTCCCACTCTTTCTCTCTCTCATTCCTCCTCAGTTCCTCTCTCTCTTTGCCCAGGGATTATTTAGGGGATTTTTTGGTGTGTGGAATAGAAGAGTTATGCTTTTATAGATGTTGATGTCTTATCTCTTTAGTACTTTGTGTCAAATCTTACCAGTATGTAGAATAAATACTTGTTTCAAGTCCCCTAAATAAATCAGGTGGCAGGCAATGACTTAAAATAGATTTTTTTTTTGTAGCTGAGTTTGAGAGACAGTCAAAAGTGCTTGAGGATTGTGCTCCACATCTTACAAGTGATGGGAAGGCTGCTGAATTTATGGAGGTTTTTTAATCTCAGACTAGAATATTATGTGCATATTAACAGATACAAATCATTCAAGGTGCTTTGACATGACAATAACAACTTTACTATTTTCTTACAAAGCAAAAACCTTAATAGTTAGATGGGTAGTGGAGGTATATGTATTTTTTTGGAAGTAGAAATGAATTTTAGGATCTGGTAGACTGCATCTGTGTGCTTTTCTCTGTGCAGAAAAAACCTGCTTCATTTCATGTCTTTACTTTCTATTTTTTTTTTTATTTACATTTGTATTGTGTTCATTACTATCACAAAGGAAATTAACCTTTTCATTTTGTATCTTTATAAACCTTCCAGAGGAGGATGAGGATGGAAAGACTCCAACASAACCACTGTTGAATAAAGGCAGGCATTTTCCATCTTTTGTGTTAAATCATTCTTTCACATTGTTGATTTTAGTTTTCCTTTTGTAATTCTTTCTACACCTAAGTACCAGAGAGGAAAATACCAACCATGCAATGTTTATTTCTTTCTTCATATCTGCTTTAGAATGTGCTTCATCATTAGGGACTAGGCTATGGAAAAAAAAAAAAGGCAACATTGTGGAAATGCCTAGAAGAGGTTGCTACTGAGAAAGGATTGTGCATAAGTGTAGGAATTAAAAAAAAAAATTAAAAAGCTCTTYTGGTAAAGTAACATTTGAAATGTATTCATGACCTTTCTACTTTCTCAGTTCTCAGTCTCAGGTGTCTGTCTGGGGCCTTGTTTGGTTCAGGAAACAGCATCTGATGGTGCAGTGGAAGTGCCCTCACTTTATTCAGTGTACCTTCCTTAGTCATAGTTGTTGCTCTGTTATTTGCAAATAGTTCAATATCCTCAAAACCAAGGCTTAGTACAGCTACCCAATGAGGTGAACATGTTGAAATAATGCGAAGTATTCTTTCAAATCAGCGTTTTGAGAAATTAMCTGAGCAGTTTTCACTAATGTGTTCTGAGTTAATCAGGTATTTTTGCCTTAACTGCGGTTYATCTGAACTGTTTTGACATTGTCTTAGTAATTTCAGCAGCTAGGGGCTTTTGTGTTGTAATAATGGAAAGTGAGATTGTRTCTTGAAGCACAAGATGGCAGTTTGGAAGAAGTCCCAGTATGCAATAAAGTAGTATATTAATGTAAATCAGTCACAGATGTGCTCTAAATTTAAAAAATTCCTAATAAAATAAGGACAGAGACAAATGTCAGACTCCTGGCTCTTGCTCAGACTGAGGTTTTAATTAAGAGAAAGAGGTCAGGGATTTTTTCCTGCAGTTCAAAAATGGGATCTGTATTATTCTAACTGAAAATGCTATTATTGTCTTGTTCTCAGTAAATGAAATAACTTTGTTATGCAAAGCAGTACTATTTGCAAAAAGGCCCAGTATGCATAAATAGCTTTTAATTTTACCACATGCTTAAAGAAATCTGGATTTAAGGAGAGAATTACTTAGGACAAGACATTTACTTATAAAATCAGTTACCTACATATTTTTAGGGAAGTTCTGTTATTTGCAAGAGGTAGAGTGTGTGGCCTAAAGCTCTGGAGCAAAGTTAATTAAATTGTCTAGGCAAAAGTCTGTGTGGAGACATCACACATTCTTTATTTCTCAGATGTCTGCTAAAAGACTTCAGCTGCTGAAATTATGAGTTTCTAGACCCCCTAAATACACCCAGTTCAGTTTATATCCAATCCATCAAAATTTGGAGTTGGGTTGGGGGGTGTAAAGGAAAATTTTAATTTAAAAGTAGGTATATCACAAAATGTTAAGAGTTGCATTTGATGATTTTCAAAGCRATTAAGCAAAACACTTCAAAACCARAATTTCACCATATGTTTTTTCCAGATTCAAAGAGCTCCTCCCCTCCTTTAAATGTGACTGACCAAAGACTTCTTGATGCCAGTTCTCAGTTCCAGAAGAAACAAGGCAAGAGCAATATTGATGTCTGGTGGCTCTTTGATGATGGAGGTAATGTGTTTCATAATTTAAAACCTTTAAATGCTGATAAAAAAAATTACTGGAGTAATTCTGGATTAGTTGTTAATAGATATCTGTCAATCAGTTCATATAAAATCTGTACTGTGTAACAAAGTACAATTTTCTAAATTTGTCTGAAATTCTGTTCAAAACACAGGTTTGACATTGTTGATTCCTTACCTTATCACAACCAAGAAGAAGTGGAAGGACTGCAAGATCAGGGTGTTCATTGGTGGAAAAATAAACAGGATTGATCACGACAGAAGAGCGTGAGTTTGCCTTAAAAATTGCATTTCAAATGCTGGTGCAGCATGTTACACATTGGATTATTTCTCTTCCTACTTGGCTTATTTCAATTGTTCTTTGCTGGAGGGGTGATCACATTCTATTGCCTTTCTGAAAAGAAAAAGTTTTGTGTCCCCCAGATTGTTTTTGGATGAGTTATTTCAAACTGATTTTTCTGCAATATTATCTGACACTATTTCCAAATATTTTCTGATACTATCTTCAAGAGAGAKCTCTTCTCTTATTTTAAAGCCATAAAACTGTTTTTTTTTTCCAAAGCATGTTGTTGATTTATAATCATATGCCAAGCCAGTTTGATKTTTGTCCTTGTTGCATTTAAGATGCTTTTTTTTTCCTTGTTTCTTCAACCAGTGGTTTTTATTACCAAACAACTATCTGTTTAACMTGTGAAATAATTAAGATTATGATCATGTATAAAAGCTTGTTTTTCTGATGCAGGATGGCCACTTTGCTCAGCAAATTTCGGATAGACTTCTCAGATATTATGGTCCTTGGGGATATTAATACTAAGCCAAAGAAAGAAAAGTAAGTCTCAAAACACATCTTGTTTGTTCATTGAATTTGTGATTTCTTTAATTTGGGACACTTCATTCTTTCCTACATATGTTATGGTAAAGAAGATCCTTTGTTAATCAGAGTTTCACAAAAATGTGGGAAATTAATTAACAGTAATTTCCATGTCCAAGAATATAGAAATCTTTATTTTTTAAATCTCCAGCCCTTAGATTGTAATAATAAATTCAGAAAAATGAAGTTTTCTAAAAACAAACCTGAATTGTCTGGAGCAATCTTCTTTAAGAGAGATGTTCACCAAAATTTAAATGATCTGAATCTCATAATGTCTTAGTTTAGTGTAACAAAACTTGGTCTTGAAATAGCCTGCTTTGGGTTTTTCTTTTTTTTTTTTCCCTTCTCCTTTTTTAACTTGCTTGGGCTTTCAGTGTACACAGAAATGATCATACATATGATATTTCTTACTTTCAAGTTCAAAAAAGCATTCATTGTAGATGACTTTCAGCACAAATTTAGAACAGAATGTGTATGCTCTAAAAATACTGTACTTTGCCATTATCCTCCTTTCCCTTCAGGCCTTCTTGAGTATGCTGAACTTGTAAAAATATCTTTTATTTGGGCATGCATTTATCTGAAAGTCTTGATGCACCATGGAAATTGGGAAGTGTTATTTTAGAACTTGGCTAAATGCTAAAGTTAATGTGAGTTCTTTTGTACCCTTTTTTGTAGTTTTTTCTTATGTGTATAGAATACATTGAGCAACTAAAACAGAGGAAAACAAAGTATTTCTGGCACTGTGGTGCTTTTGGATATGCAGTTTCCAGGAGCCTGCTGCTGTGAAAGGTGTAAACTCTGATGGAGGAGCACCCATTTATGCATCACAGCTGAGATCCTAGGATCATGTGGAATAATTTTTGTTTATGAGAAGTTTGGATTACTTCTGAGAGCATTTTTCTTTCTGTCTCTGTGAATACATCCCCACAACATATCCAAAATATTCCTAAATGCCATTTAGGTATTAACAACAGCTGGGACCCAAGTGGAGGAAGATTAATTTTCAACAGGTGCTGTGCTGTATAATAATGTTTTTATTACTAGATCTGCTTTTTGCTCAGCCAAAGAATAGCAGATCACATTTGTTTCCTTTCTGTGCATTAAGGTGCAGTCATTGTACAGTAAAGACCACCAAGGGTAGATATAAAGATGTATTGTTTGTGATGTGGGCATTTCCTGGAGGAAATGTAGGTTAAAAAGTAGGGTAAGGTGGGTTTCCAGCAGAAATTAATTCCTCCTTGATCTTCAGAAGGTTTTATTCTGAAATTCTTGCTCTAAAGTCCTGATAAATCCAAAGTATTTGTATTCTTACAAGTGCAGCAGGAAGACTAAGTTAGATATCTGTGTTTTTTTCAATTGAATGTGGCTTGTGGACTGTACTGGAAAGAGATAAAAGAAACAAAGTAAAAAGATAAAGCCAGAATCCAAACAGCAATGGCATGAGATCTGACAGCTGATTTTTACTGGAACATGTAAATTCCTCCTCCTTCAAAGTTAGTTCTGAAGAATGTGGTCCTAGATATTGTCCCTTTTTTAAGGATGGTACTGTTGAGCTTTTAAAATTAGAGGTGAATTTCTGAACTGAGTAAACCTTTTAATTGTATGAGGAATTGTTTGCTGAATCACAACATCTGTGTGTGCAAAAAGCTGAYTTGATGTTCTAACTGCAACAGGCAGGGGAAGAGAACTTCAGATCATCTTTACATTGCAATAAAACTTAAATTCTGACACTGTGAAAATAATTTTTGATGTAAAGACTGCTATCTGCTCTAATGTTTGTTCATTTGATCCTTCCAGTATTGCAGCTTTTGAGGAAATGATAGAGCCCTTCCGACTCCATGAGGATGATAAAGAACAAGAAGTTGCRGATAAAATGAAGGAGGATGAACCATGGAGGATAACAGATAATGAGCTTGAGCTTTACAAAACAAAGGTTCTGGCTTTTTTTAGAATGTTACATCAGTTAAAACTTCCTTCTCCTACTTCATTTGTGGTTGTGATAACAATGAGTAAATTCCTGTTATTCTCTCTCTTCCATAGCAGTTTGTTATGAATAGCAAATAAAAAGTAGCATCTAAAACCATTTAGATGGCTCACAAAGGCAAAAAGGTTCTGTATTTGAGTATGAGCAGGGCCCAGACTGCTCTCCTACAGTATTTCAGCATTTAGTTTAAAATCATTTCATCTATAGCCAGGTGTTTGTCTTTTTTTCTTTTTTTTTAAGCAAGCTAATAATTATTATTTTTAAAAAACACCACTAAAACCAAGCAACACTTTGTGGTGCAGAGGAGCAATTGAAGGTTTGACATCTTTCCCAAGCTATTGTGCAGCACAGAGACACAAAAGTATTTCCTCTAAGGTGTTTCTTTGCATGAGAAAATAAATGGCATCCTGTAATAGGGTAGCACTTGGCTGACTTGCACATTCTGAGCTTGCAGCTTGCTTTTTTCCCAACCTTACAACCRTAGGTTTTTTGATAATGAGGAGTTTCCACATTGAGATGGAAGTATCTGCTTTTTATTTCATTCCAGTTGGTGATACTGTTTTCCCTTTCTTTATTTTTTCTAAGGAATTTTCATAGTTTTTAAACAAAAGCTGATCCTAACAGGTTTAATTTTATTTACAGACTTACCGACAGATTAGGTTAAATGAGTTGCTGAAAGAACATTCAAGTACAGCTAACATAATTGTCATGTAAGTAAATTTTTTTAACTTGTGGTGCTACCTGAATTGATATGGAGCTGTAATTCAAWATAGAAATACAGATCAGGAACAGGTCTTTGCCTTGGCATATTCAAGATTTCAGTCCTGACTGTATTTATTTATTTATTATAAGTATGGAGCCACCATTCTGCTGAAGAAAAAAATGCCCTTTTTAGTGTTGTGCTTTTGATTATCCTGCTTTAGTTGATCACCTCCACATTTGGGGCGCAGTTCAGGATTCTCAAATTCTTTCTACTCTTGTGTGCAGTTACTCCCCTCTTTCTCAAGTCCTTCCTTTGATTTCCTTTTCYAGAGGATCTCTCTAGATAAAATTGAGGATCTCTCCATATAAAATKGAGTCATTATCTTGCTCACAGATTTTTGGGGGATTACTTTTGGTGTGAACAAGCAAGAGGCAGATTTTTGTAGGTTGTAGATTTCTTACTGCTGTATTTTAAAATGCCTAGGATGAGCAAAATGTCYTCAGCTTAGGAGAATTCTGCATGAAGCTGCCTGAATATTACATGGCATTAACAGGCCAAAAGTGAGGGGGAAATAGATGGAAGTGCCTGTGATGTTTCAGATACAAACTTTCTACTCATTAATTCTGAGGAGGGTAAAAAATAAAATAGAAAAGACTAGGAAATTTGACTTAACATTTAGATCTTTATAGAATCATCTGTCATATTTATTATGATCTGATTTGTAGCTGGCCGGGTGTTTCTGCTCAGTGAAAGTTATTTCCCTTGTGGCTTGCAGGAGCTTGCCAGTGGCACGGAAAGGGGCAGTTTCCAGTGCACTGTACATGGCCTGGCTGGAAGTCCTCTCTAAGGATCTGCCACCAATCCTCCTGGTTCGTGGGAATCACCAGAGTGTCCTCACCTTCTACTCCTAAGAGTGCTGCCCGTGGCACAGCTGTGATGGAATGGTACTGCAGTGCCCAGGGGAGAGTGACTGCCGTGGTCTACAGCTCATTAACATCACAAAGGCAAAAAGTGACTCTTCTTTCACTRTTTCACTGACTTGAAAGCACACAAGGAAAGTCACTGTATTTCTAAAAGTTGTGACATCTTCAGTTTTATTCTATATTTTCTGTAATTTAATCTTGCTTAATGGGGGAGGATTCCTTGTTAGACTGAAGAACAAGACAAGCTTTTTGTTTGCTATTTGAATAGCAGCAATAAAATGTTGTATTTTTGATCAATGAAAGGATTATAGATTTATAAAAGCCTTTTAGCCTTGAGGTGCCTTCTGAAATTAACCAAATCTCACCCATACATCCTATTTTGTAAATTTATATAGAATGTCAAAATCTGCCTTCAACTTAAGAGTTTCGATCAGACTTCCTTTAGTTTTTAGTCTATTCCATATTACAATAAAAATGAATGCTGCTTTTCAGTCTTCCATTGAGCTATTAGTTCTTAGTACTGTATGTTTTCTATCATCAGAAAGTTTTTTTGGTTTTTTTGTTTGGTTTTTTTTTTTTTTTAATTATATCTGTTAGATTTAAAGGTGAGAATTGGGGCAGGTCAATTGAACTAAAGCGAATCCTTGATGTTACTGCCACTAAGTTTTGTAACAGTTAAAATAAAACTAATTCTGCTTGTAGAGAGGGTCCCTTTTCTCAAATTTGACAGTGTGTGCTCCTTTGGCAGTAGTCTGAGACAGACAGCTGATTTTATGTACCTTGGCAGAGGGTAGTATCCTCTTAGTCTTAGCTCTGCTGTGAAACCAAGCTCATCTTGCTGGCTGAGGCTTCCTATCTTAATACAAATTGGCAGAAAATAAAAGACCTGTCCTAGTTCTTGGCCTCTTACGTTTTAGTGTCACTTTCAAACTTATTTTTGAAACAAAACTCGACTTAAGGCTTGAATGGGGATAATATAAGCAATGTGATGCTATCTAACAGAAAACAGTAAACACTATGTGGAATTGTGCTATCCAGTATGAAGTGTARAAGCTGCAGTTCTCTCGCATTTTTCAACAAATGGTTAAACGGACCACTAAGTTCTTAGGGGAGATGTTTTTAGGTCAATTCATTCAGTTGTCTTATTAAATAATACTCAGGTTTTATCGTCTAGCAATTTTGATCTGTTCCATACATCCTACTTTATACATTTTCTATGTTCAATAAAGAAACTGCCAGTCTTGTGTGCCCTTCATTGTATATTTTGGAACCTTCATAATTTAGTCTACTGCAAACACCTGCAAAAGAAATTTCACTTGAGCCTTTGTATAAAGGTTAGTAATGTGAACTGTTTTTTAAATTCCTAGTATTTTTTTGGATGGTAAGGATTGCCTAAAAACATTTCACAAGCTTTTGATATTAGCATTGGACATGCTACTGGATCAGTTTACCAGTGGGTGAGTGACTCTCATTTAAGGATGCACAGAAAAGGTTTTTTGGTTGTTGTTTTTTTGTTGTTGTTTTTGTTTTTGTTTTGTTTTGTTTTGTTTTGTTTGTTTGTTTGTTTTTGGTTTTTGGGGTTTTTTTTTTGTTTTTTTTTTGTTTTTTTTTTTTGTTTTTTTTTTTTTTGTTGTTGTTGTTGTTCTTTGTTTTTGTTTTTTTTGGTTAAATACAGGATCAAATTGAACTGTAACTGTTCCTTTTGAAGGACAAAGTATAATCATTGCAAGGCAAGGTAGAGCTTCAACTTCTTGTGATTAAAGATAAAAATACACTGTGCAGTGTACACTGTTGTCAAGTTCTTGGTAAACTGCTAAAAATCCTTTTTTTCTCTCTTTTTATTTTTTATTTTTAATTTTTGCCGTTTCTGTCAATTGGATTTGAGACTGTGGCATCATTTCACTTTTTCAAAACTTCTATAGAAAAACAAACATGCATGTCTTGCTGCTAAGTGTGAGATAACTGATGCCAGCATGAACCCAGCTTGTTATGGTAAAACATTGTAAGACAAGGCAGACAGTGTGGGGTCAGAGTGATGTTTCCTTCSAGGTGAGGGGATGTGGATCAAACCTACCAACATAAATATCACAAGTTTTACAGTGTTTTGTAGGGGATAAGGTGGTCACTTTGTGCATATGGAATCATTGCCACATTTCTCCTTGTTTTGTGGGTAACATTCTTTTGAGCAGATGGACAGTATGGCATGGACTTAGTGCTGCTATCTTAAAAAAAAATACAAAAACAAAACGTGCACAGGTACACTTATTTAAAAAGGTTTATTTGCCCATTCAGGAAACCATTGCTTGTGATCTGTAAACACAACACAGAAACCAAATGAAGTGTGTGTATACATGCATATATGTGTATAAAATTATATAAAGTATATCTAAATATGCATAATGGGGATAGTTAAGGTCATGTCTGTGAAATACCATAGGATGCTTTTTCACATGCACTCTCAGGAGTCCACTAATGCTAGGGATGAGGGCAAGGTCCAAGATTATTTGCTCACCTTAATTTGAACAGTTAATGGTAATTGTCTGCAACAGATGTCAGTTAGTGGCAGTCACTCCAACTCCTGCTTTGATTTTGAAGCCAAATTTTACTTACGTTCCAATCATCTTTAATTAAGTGGGAAATTAAATCACTTACACATGGCAATTCATACCTTCTTATAGATTATGTTCCTTCGTATGGGTTTAGAAAGACAATAATAGCTGGTGAAAATCAATTATTTATTTGTTCACTTGTATTTAGGTTTCCTTTTACATACATTCTTTTTATATGCTTTTTTCTGACATTACATATTTAAAAAAATAACTAAAAATAATTTAAAAGAGTTGAGCGTTAGTGGGTCATGGCCCACTTGGTTTGAGGATGTAAGATTTGACACTGTACTGTAACTGTCCCACACAAATGCTTTTCTAATGTTTTAACGTTATTATTGCAGTTAATACTTTGTACCAGGGGGATGTCACTGCAATAAAAGAAGTGAATTCAATACAAATCRCTTGTCTAACAAAGCTTTTTTTTCTTTTTTTTTATGGGATGGGAATAAAGKTCATAGTTCAACAGGTTAATGCTGAATTTGGTTCCTGACATGAATATGATTATTGCATCCATCTAAAAATTATCTTCGTAGTGGAATTTGCACAGGACCAGTGGGTCTTAAGCAATTTATGTGTCTGGTATAAGACCAAAACCATGTTGTTTTTTGGGGAGGAATGTTTGCATCTCATASGTCTAGAAACAGCAGTCATTGCCTAAGAAATGAAGCATGTAAAATTGTAAAACCTTGTAAAATTTGCCATGGCTTGCCAGACAGCACAGACCCATCCTCAGCCCCTGGTGTGTCTCAGCTGCAATGGTGGAGCTGAAAATCTGCTCCAATTCATTTTGCCCCTGAATACACACAAGGACTCTCTTAACTCCTCTTTCACCCATTAAAATAAAAGTCCACTGGGACATGGAATGTGTTGGGATAAGAACTTCTCAGACTGTTGCAAAGTGGCTTTGTAAGCAAGACATGTTTGTGCCTAGATTCAGTACACTCCACTAAGAAGTACTGAAAATTTGAAGTTTAAAAGCATAAAGAATGGGTGAGTTCTCACAGAACACTGAAAAACTTCATACTCTCATCAGTTTTGGTATTTGATCCCTGCTACAATCAGAGCTTTTCTGCATATCCATTGTCAGTGGCGTTTAAACCTCAGGAGTGAGGTTTGGMGGTCACTGGGAAAGGAAAGTTTGTTAAAAATTCTCTGCCAGCTCCCATGGCATTGGCTCCACCCTGGTGTAATCTGTGAAGAGGCAGAGAATGTTTGTAGCAGCTTTTTCTACATCCTCCTGTTTGCTTGGAGCAGTGTGAAGAGGTGGATCTGAGTGATGGCATTGCCTTGTGCTGAATCCATACCTTAGTGACCTCAAGCATGTGTTTGAAGGTAAAAAATGAGGATTTGATCAAGGTCAACCCCATCACCTTGCAGAAGAGTGAAGGCTCACACTGCAGAGAAGGAGTGCTGKGATTTTGGTACAAAGCAGGGAAGCAGCACACCCCTCACCCTGGTGCTTGCTCTTCACCAGCCTCATTAACAATTCTCACACAGCCCCTGTGGGGTYCTGTAAATCCCAAAACCTGGTTTGTGTTCAGCTGGGGTGGGAGCCACGCCTCAGGCCAGTGCAGCCACACAGGCAGCAAGTGGAGCACCTCAAATCCTTGCTGCTGTTCYGCCTTTGTGTGCTGCAGAGCAGCTTTCCAGAGTTAACTCTGACTTAAAGTTGATGGAGGCTGCTCCCTGTTCAGAACAGAGAGAGCTGGTCCAAAACTTTGAGGGTTAACATGGAAGGAGAAAACGGTGAAGCAGCAGCAGGGAAGATGTTTCATTCTCCAAACAGCCCCAGGGAAGATGTTTTTCCTGAAGTGCAGGAGGCTTCCTACACCCAGAGGAGCATCTGGTGCTGGCAGACTGTGCTCCATGCTTGGGGCTCCTCTGGACTCACTGACAGCTGCATGAACAGAAGTCACCAAGGGAGCCTGTGCTGGCTCTTGCACCCCTGTCCTTACTGATCTGAGAGCAAAAGGAACCTCAGAGCAATTCCTTTGCCTCTCCTGTGATCTGCCTGCTGTCTCTCCAGAAAACATTGGCTTTCCATCCCCAGGAACCCTCTCTGCACCCTGCCTGCAGAGCCAGCTTTAACTGCACCTCATAACACAACAGGGAGCAGGGGAAAGAGAATATCTGAGGATTTAAACTGTCARTCTGTGTTAAATTAAACTTTTCAACACATCTTCCCCTAAAGATCTCTCAGCAGTGTGCAATCTACAGAGAGAAAACAGTGAAGGCCTGCAGGGAAATGTCGGCCTGCTCTGCCTTGCTGACAGTGATGTAAAAATAAAAGTAAAGCAGCCTGTCCTGTGGCCCTCACAGCCCTCTCACCCCCGTTGACAGCAATTAAAGGCAGTAGCCCCTGGCTCTGAGAGCTTTTCCCTTACAATCCTGCTCCCTGGGATCTGGGGAAAACTGAACCTGCTGAGCTTCAGCCAAAGAAAATTCCAGTGTAAGGCTCCATGGCCAGGTGCGTCCCCTGGCAGCCCCTCAGATCCGTGCACAGTGATAATAAAACTGCTATTAGAACATCATTTCTAGTGAGAGAAATCCTATTCCTGTACCGTTTCTAGGAGTTCCAACTAAAATCCTATCACCAGGTGGCACCACYGCCTTTCACCATTTTGTGTAAAGCCTGAAGCTGCTTTGTCAAACGCACTCTTCCTGCCCTGCTTCATTAGGTTCATTCCTTAAACAACTTAGTACTTTGTGTGGGAATCTACAAAATCAGAGGGTTTTGGGAAAGCTGCAAAAGGCAGGCCTCRGAGACAGCAGAACTGTGATCRGAGCTAAGCAGYAGCYAKGAGATTGGTCAGCAGAAAAATTATTTAAAAAGTAGAAAAGCAAGGACAAATAGAACAATGGTCTGTGTATTAWYSCTTGTCTAGAAKAACTCTCTAAGCTACAGAAAAGTTTATCTAGCAAGATATTARGAAGGTTGAAGCTTAATAMTGGAGCTCTGTGCATTGTGTTTTAAGGCTTACAAGCAGGTATTGTGTTTGAAATAAGCAAGCATTGTTTAACCAAAGGTACGTGTGCTTATAGTGGTTGGATAGAACTACTGTCAATGKGCTTTTGCTTTCTGTGATTGGKCAAAAAACTTWTAAAGTAAGTTGTAACATTAARTTCTTKGTCTGCTGCCTGGGATGTGAGCTGCWGGCATCTTCYCATTGTCATAACCATGTAATGAGACTGATGCTGGAAAATAAAACAGCTCAAGGCACGTYCCWCAGCAGYCCCGTCCYGTTTGTGATTTGTGCACAGACCCTGGTCGGTGATACTTTGAATTAACAACAAATATTGGCATAATAACATTGTTTTCCATATTTTTTTWATAATTTTGACTCAATTGGTGAAGAGTTTAATATTCATTCTGCCAGGCCCTGTGGGGAAAAATTCTGTGGCTTTGCTCCTGAGAGATGCAGGTGCCTTCAAGCAGAAGCTGCCTGATGAGCTCAAACAGCCTTTTTACCAACCTTGCTTTTCTCAGTGGCTCTTTCCAGCTGTGTTAGCCTTAAGAGAGCAGAAGGAGAAATGCTGCAGGCAGAGAGAGAAGAGATGTTAGAACACACTGGCACTTCCCATCTTGGTTTCAGAGTGATCTATGACATTCCAATAGGGCTTTTTACTTCATAAGTAACAAATGACAACTGTCTGCCACTTCCAACTACTTAAAAAACCCCAAAACCAAAAAAATCTGGACAAAACAAAATGCTTTGTGTCATCCTGAAATATTCAGGTACTACTGGCTGTTTAAAGTACTGAAGGAAACTGAATCCTGAAGCACGAGACACATTTTCAAGTTAATTTAGCTTGAAAATAACTTTATCATCCTGTTGAACAGTTTTACAGCTACTAAATCTTGGAACATCCCTGCAATTAAATTTGTCTATGCAAAGCAGATGGTAACATAGAGTCAGTCACGAGCAAAGTATTTCCACAGGCTCTGGCTGAAAATTAAAGAGCTGGGATTAGCCTTGAAATATCCTCCCTGTGAGGTTACTCAGTTTTTCAGACCAAGCTGTCTGCCTGGATGGTTTAACCACAGCATTGCAAATTACAGGGGGCTTTTGAACAATTCCACTGCACTGCTGTTACCAATATCACAAAACAACATATACAGTAGTATTAAATATAGTTGCACATCAAGTAAGGGGTGGGACACCTGTGCAAAAAAATTATTTTGTAAACCCTGGGGGCRATTTAATGCAGCTCCTCCCTCATGGGTAGCAGTGCTGAAGAAAAATKGAATCAAAACCACTTGATAAGGTGCAAAAATGCCAGCACAAAAGTCAGGCTTGTAGTTTAAGCACCTGGAAACTGTGGCAGGCCAAAGCACAGGGCCTGCCAAGAGGAGCAGACAGCAGAGTCAACCAAGGACAGCTATTTGCAGAATTAACAGGTGAAATCCAGGCTAACCACACACTGGTGTGGGCTTCCACGTGGGGTTTTGGCTAACCTCATGCAGATTTCATTTTATGGAACGTTGTTAAGAGTTTTGTTTTGTTCTCATTAAAATGTTTCTGTACCCTTCCAGCATTAGTAGTAACTCAGGCATGGCAGGATTTATGAGAAAAAAGTTCAGCCTTTGGCAAATGCATGACAAACCTTACTGAGCACTCTTTATTCATGATATTTCTATTTTCATTGTATTGCAGGGCTTGGGGGTAGCTTTCATGTTCTTGCCATGTTTGTATGGATCTAGAAAAAKGAGGTTTGATTCTCAGCTGAGACTTGGAAGTGTAAGGTTACGATTCCCTCTCCAGCCAGAACACAGATCTCACTTTTTCCATCCTGTTGGCCAACCCTCAAACCCATCAGCCACTCCAGAAAACCCATCCTGCCCGGGACACAAAACATTCCAGCATTAATTTGTGGGTTTGGAGCCTGTCTTTGCAAATGCACCCGTGTGCCATCACTCCAAATGCATCACAGGCAATAAGTTTTCACTTTTCCCACGATTAAACAAGGGTAGTAATAAAACAAATCTTCGACTGTAGCTTTGGCTGGATGTAGTCAGTCTCTAAATAAAGGGCAGTGAGGTCTGAGCTGGTAGTTTTGTCATTGTTCTGATAGTAATTAACCATATTCTATGGCAGATTTTACGCCAGGAAAAAACTTAGTGGTAGATTTGGAATTCCTTTCATCCTAAAGGATAAAATCTTTTTTTTTTTTTTTTTTACTTTGGGTGGATTTTTTTTGTTTTGATTTGTTTTGGTTTTTTGAGGTTTTTTGTTTGTTTCTGTGTTTGTTTTTTGTTTGTTTTGCTTTGCTGTAAATAATAACAATAATACTTTMTCTTTCTTTTAATGGGAAACACCTAACTTTTTTTTTTGTCATTTCTTTAAAATAACACTTTAAAATTACTCTTTGTAATCTACTTTAAAACATTTCTGTGGGATAATTAATAGTTTCTGATAAAGAAAAAAATCAAATRCATAAACCAGCTTGTTCCTTCAGTCCCTGAGCATAAGGGAAGATACTTCCCAAATCTAAACAAAAGCAGGCAGACGTGTGTGTGGTTTCACTGGCTTCACTGCAGTATATGTACAGTCCTTTTGAACTGGCCTGTGGTGTGTGCAGCTCGAAGGAATAACAATGTTCCCCCTAAGATCTCAGCTTTTCACAATGGTTTTAGTAAAAGTGAGGCTGCTCAGGCCACATTGTCTGACAGCTTTTGGAAATTGGTGCTGTTTGTCCCCCAGGTGAGCCCCTTTCAACAGTTTTTGGGGGATAGGCTGCAGTTTTCTAGGAGGTTGCTTGTTTTAAGAAACAGAAATRTTCCTTTTTCTTAAGAGATGTAGGAGAAATTTGTCCACTCTACCACTTGTGGGAGCACACACATTTCAGGTGTGTTCTGGGGCACTTAAATGCTCCTGTAGGAACAGAAAGGAATAGAATAGGAACAGTCACCTGCAGAAGTCCTGGAGAGATCTCAGGTCTCAGCTTAGGAGCTGAGAGTCATGAAAATTTATGTTTCTACCATAAGAGTAGCTGTAAAATGATCTGGTGGAGTGAACTGGCAAGGATGAATTGCTGAGAACGAGATCCTGTGGTTCTGAGCTCTGCTTTGGAGAGGACATCAAAAGTGAAAAGTGCTGTAAGGAAATAACACATCAGKACAAGGAGGGTGCACGAATGCCTTCTCTGCATACTTAATTTTATTTTTTTAAGCACTTTTACTGTGGAAGAGCTTAAAGTGTTTTGCCCTTTTTTTTCCCTGGTTTTTTTTTTTTGTCTCTCTCTTTCTTTCAATATAAACCATTTAGTTCTGGAATGCTTGATATTTGATCACTGAAAATCTGGGGTTTTGACAGCTTGTGTGGCCCATATTCTAGATTCTGCTTCCTCTTATTTTTMACAAATCTTGGTTTTTCTCTGTGTCAGTTTATCATATTTGTTCTTGGTTGCCTCCATAACCAGTTTGTTTGGCGCAGACTGCATTCTACACCTAAATGCACAGTTCTTTGTATGCTACTGCATGGCTGGAAGTGAAAAATTAGGGGAAAAAAAGGGTTTTTTTCAGTAATTAAGTAGCAACACTACACAAAAGCAAATCTAAGGAGATTTCTTAGGAAGGTGGTGATTATTTCACAAGTAAAGGTATTTATATGATACATAAATACTTTCAGTATTTAGTCTGGAGACAAAGAACTTGACAATTAAGAGTGATTTCTTCTCATGTATAGGAAAAATTTCTATTTTATTCATTTTGGAAAGTGTTGTCTGGACAATGGAGAAGGCAGATCTGGCACTGTGACTGTAACATTTTTAATGTTCTGTGGATAAATAGGTATGACCTCCTTTTCTGTCTGTGTTCATCTTGGAACTCCAGAAACATTTAAAAAACCACTGCTTTCCACAAAGGACAGGTTTGTTGTTTGTGGTTTTGTTTGTTTTTATTGACCATGCTAAGTTGTATCCATATTTTTATGCCCTTTTCATGCTGTCGCTTGCTGGGTTTTCCCTGCTCTTGTCGGCACCAGTGTTTTCATGGGTGTTGGATGTAACTTTAAAGAAACAAGATGTTTTCATGCCTTTTTTTTTTTTTTTTTTTTTTTTTTTGCTGGTGCTCCATTCAAGGTTTGGTTGCTGTGGTTTGTTTTCCTTGGGCCCTTCCTCTGGGCTGTGCACGTCCTGAGGAAGGGCAGCTCAGTTTTCCTCTTGCTGGAGGAGGCTGGGGAACACAGAGGAGCAGCCAGAATTCCAAACACAAGCCCAGGAGCCAGCTCAGGCCTTTTAATCATGTTCTGCTCAGTGCTGCTTCAACCAAGCGTGGCTCCTTCCCATGGGAAAGGAGGTTTGGGCTAAGAAGTGCTGGGTGTAACTCAGTGCATCCAGCAGGGAAAAAAAATCTGTGATTAGCTCCATATTCCCCAAAAACTCTCATAATTTGAAGTGTGTGTGTCTTTATAAAATTTACATGTGTTCTCAGCAGCTGAGAAGTTGCTTATAACAATAAAATTGATTTTAGAATAAATCTTCTGCTTCCATCTTGGCTTCGGAACTTGGGTTCCCCGACAGCTGCTGTTTAGCCAAAAAAACAGCTGTTTTGGGACTGTGGATGGAACACTTAGAAATGGCATTTTTTTGCATCATGTGATAGGAGAGAAGAGGAATTTCAGTCTGTTTATTTAATGGCATGTCTGGTACACTTGGTATTTTCCATGGAGTGATATTAATAGATGAGCTGCAGGCAGGAGCCATCCCTGTGGATCTCAGCCCTAATTCAAGAGCAGCTATTTGAGACCATCGCCCTGTGCAAAAATAGTACACAATGTGGGGATTTCACTAAGTTTTAGGCATGCTGAAATAAAAAAAAAGCCTGAAATGCTGTGCCTAAGGATTCAATGAATGATTCAGGAAAGGGTTTTTCTACATATTTCAGAGGCCTGTGGAGAAACACTCTGCACTTTCCAGAGGTGTGGGTGCTGCTGGCAGAGCTGTCTGGTGATCAATTTTACTGATCAAGACTGAGGGACAGGGAGCTGAGGTATCTCAGCAGTGAGTTTGGCCTTCAAAATACTGTAATTAGGTTTTTTTTGTTTTAATTTATCTTATCTAAGCTCTGTGACACACTTGATAGATTTAACAACAGGCATTTCAAGCTCAATCTCCATTSTTAACTATGGGTTTTCAGTCTCCCAGCTGTGTGCTTGAAACAATGCCATGAAAAGAAGGCATCCAGCCAAGCACTGGCTGTCATTTTACAGTGCAAAATGTAAAATTGTGACACAGAAATTGTTGAGCTACTGTTTGGATAATTTATGAATAATTTAGATGAGGGGGAAAAAGGAACTGTGTGATTATCAAATGGTGTGGGATTGCAGACTTCATTCTAGAGCTGAAGATTGTGATTATCCCTAAAACTAGGGTCTGGGAACGAGGGCAACTTGGGTTCCAYAGCAGGAGACATTCCAATCTTAGTTTTAAGAAATTAAGAATAAAATATGAAGCCTATACAAGTCTAAAAGCCTATTTGGAAGAGGGAGGAATTGCTGGATTTTGCCAGTTTGTCTCAGAATTACCAGATCTGACTGCTTATTGATGTTGCTTCTCTCTGGCTATGCATACACCCAGGTAAAAATATGTGCACGAAATTTTGATCTCAGCTTCCTACTCAATTACAGCACACCAGATGTGTGTTGCATTTTTACCACACAACTTTTCCTTGTTGATGTTAAATGTTTACACCTGACTCAGGCCATTTGTGTCTGCCAGTGTCATGTGGGAGCAGTTCTTCTCAAATGTCATCCTCACATGCTAAAAACTGCTTTTATTTCTGATCTTTAAGAATTTGTGGTTTTCAGAAATGGGATATGATTTTGGGAAAACAGTTCCATTACCTTTTAACCTAGGGGGTGAACTACTTGGCAGGGTTTCTATTGAACTGGTAAGTTTTTAGTCAGTTCCTTTCAGCCTTCTGCTGGATGATTTTTCTGGAGCAGACAGAACAATGGTGGAATTTGTGCCTTTGGRTGTTATGGTTGCTCTGTATGTTGACTTTTACCTTAAAGCTAATGTTTTTTCCAAAAACCTGGATGCTCATCTGAATTTTATGGTCAGATGGTTATTTGATATTCCCCCTCCCCATCCTGTGTGAGGCTATCTCCACATGAAGAACAGCAAGGCCTGGAGATAGGAAAATTATTTTACAGAATGCCAAGAGGCCTTTGTGTTTCCCTCACTTAGGTACATAAAGAATTCTTTTTGCTAAATAAGTAAACTGGGGGTCAGGTYCTGTTGTCTTGAATGCATATTTATTCTTTGTATTCACAATCACAGGCTCATTTTCAGCTGTGAGTTTGGTGATCTGGCCTAAAAYTCCAAGTATTCCCAGAATTCAGGTGTAGTGGTGACAGTAATTCGTTTCTCATCATTGCAGAGAAGAGGGAGTGTCTGTCCAGCCATGTGCATATTTGCATTGTTTTGGTTTTGAATGTTTTTTTTTTTCTTAGTAATCTTGCCCAGGGGCAAATCTCAGTGGCAGCTGACAGGGGTTTTTGAGTCTACATTGTTCAGGAAATGCAAGAGGCTGAAGCAGAGAAATACCAAATATTTCTATAAGTACATGAGCAATACAGAAATACCAGAATTGGACAAAAATGTAGAAAAGTGTTGCATATTTACTTTAAGTAAAAACATTGCTTGACACAGGATTTTAAAATTTACCAAAAAACCCTTCTTGTGTAACAAGTGCTTTTTGAGGCAGCAAAGGGATGGCACAMCAAGAGCAGCTCCTGCTGGCATTCTCTGTGTCTGGAGGTCTGGTTTTGGAGTGGAAATGGAAATGCTGTAACTTTCCTAACTAATTTTTMATTAGTTGCTTTAATTAATTGTAAGCAGAGACCACTTTTAGCCAGCACTAGTCAGGTTTCTTCAGACTCTTATTGTTCCTCTGATCATTAAATCACTGAGAACTAAATTTTGCTGAAACTAACCCTGAAGATATTCAGTAAACAAAACCAAATGGAGTTGAAGATAGGACATCTGGGATTCTAAATTCATGGCACTTCAAGGATGTTGGAGTAACCAGAAGATAGAGAGGAGATGAAGCCTGAAAAGTTGGTGACTCCCCATCTGAGAAAAAATGACAAAAGGACTAGAAGTGTGGGCCAAATGAGCRTGAAGAGTGAAAAATCAATAACCAGAGGAAAGAGCACTGATTAATGAAGAGAATTATGTCGTTTGGAGCCAACAATAATGTCAGTGTTTGCAAGAAATGCATACATGAGTGGAAAAGCTTTGCATCAGCCTCAGTGTGGAAGCTTAAAGTCTGACAACCACACTCACAAACCCTGGCCAAGAATAAAGCCAGGCCTGACTTGCTAGCACAAAGAAGTGAGAGAGAGGGTTGTATTTTCCCTGACATTTTCATGGGATTTGGGCTACCACCTCATTTTTGACAAGCCCAGGCAGGGAGGAGGCCTTGGGAGGGTTTAGCTTGTGCTAAAACCATGCCCAAACGCAGARGTGAGACCTCTCTGTGACCACCCATGCTGAGATGGGGCTGGCTTCTTGGAATGTGTGAGAAACCWCCTCCTCCACCAGTTCTGCAATTCTGTGGGGGCAAAGAACTCATTTCCTATCTCTGCCACAGCAATCTGGTGTCAAACCTGGGAACAGCCACAACAGGGGCCAAGGATTTTATCTCAGGCATGAAATGTTGTTCTTCCCTCTCAGGTTTTCGTTCCCTCCTGTTGTGCTGTTGTCAACCCAGGAYGAGGTGAGAGATGAGGATTTGACTCCATGTTCTCAGAAGGCTGATTTATTATTTTATGATATTATATTATATTATATTAAAAGAAATTATATACTAAAACTATACTAAAGAAAGGATACATCAGAAGGCTAGACAAAAATGAGTAATAAAAACTCGTGACTGACCAGAGTCCAACACAGCTGGACTRGGATTGKCCATTAATTACAAACAATTCACATGCTGGGTAAACAATTCTCCAAATCAYATTCCAGAGGACCAAAACATGGAGAAGCTGAAGCTTCCCAGCTTCCCAGGAGGAGAAATCCTGGCAAAGGGATTTTTCATAAAGTATCACCTCCTGCTTTATGAAGTGYGAGTATCCACCTCCTCAGAATGGCGTTCATAAACCCAGCCCTCTTCTTGGATTTAAGGCATGCCTGTTCTGCAGCTTCAGTTTAGTTTAGGTGTGTAACCTTAGTTTACTGCACGTGGTAAGAATTAAGGAGCAGATTCAGGGCAGTGAGATTTTGGCTGTGTTGAGTTTTGCAGTGCACTGCCCCTCCTGGGTTCTTTTCCAGGCTTAGCACAAAGACCCCCCAGCTGCCATCTGCAGCCCTCCTTCCCCGGTGTGACTGCCGATCCCAAGGCAGCACAGTAAATTCCCAAATAGGAATCCCTCAGCCCTTTCTAGAATGCCTTAGCTATGCCAACAGTTCACGCATAAAGGATTGTATGGGATTGTAACTGAATCTTTTATACAACTGAGGGATTCAAGATGGCAAAACACACATGTTTATGTAATATATATTTTTTTTWAATTTACRATGATGATTAGGCTAAAAGATGTTAATCAAATCTGTGTCTGAACTACAAAGTTTGGACAATTATAATTAAAGTCCCTGCTGCCTAGGCCAACCTTGGATTTTACAAATAGTCACCAAAATCTTGGTTTGAGTATAGGATACTGCAGGCTCTCTTAAATAGCAAGATTTTCATTTTATTTAAAAAAAAAGATGTGGGGGCTCTGTAGCTTCCTGTGACACCATGGCTGTCTGTGCATGTCCAATCAGCTTTCTCATTAAAAGACTAGMAGCTGTAAAAAGGTAGAATTTTGAAAAAGGGTATAGAAATATGTACTGTGACGGGCTGGATGGCAAAGAGGTTTTGGTCTTCTTCCTTGGGATTATTTTTTTCTTTTAGTTCCAGTTATTTTTTCATAAGGATTTGAAGCTGGGAGTGACTTATTTCTGGGRTTGTGCATAACTACCTTGTGGAATTTACCAATTCTGGTGGTAATGCTGCCTTTCTAGAAAAGAGATAACACTTTTTTTGTACCTTGTACTTACTGTGTGATTAGTTATGCAGGTGAAGCCATCTGATGATGGTTTCTTAAGAAAAAAAAAAAAAAAGCTACAAGAAAATCCTCCAGAATTTGTGGCCTCAAGAAGTCATGGGTGAGTGTTGCTGTTACTTTATCTCCTGAGAGTCTGACAACAAAGGACAAAATTCTCTGCYGTGTGCAGTCTGATGGCTTTTCCTGCAGGGTTTCCTGGAAAACTCCCATTTTAGAGCAAGAGAAGCCTTTTTCTAAACCACCCACTGCAGTTGTTAAGCCTTTAAGTCAGTGCTGTATGTATTTATCAGATCCCTAGAGGTCTCTTTATTTCTGTAATGTCAGTTATTTTACCCAGAAGCAGCTGAATCCTTTGAAACTTGCACAACCATATCTGAAAGCAATGTCAAATAAATGTTGTTCCAGACCCCAGTAYTGGCTATTGCTTTAAATCAATCACCAGTTTGACTCTGAATAGAAAAAAAACAAAACAAAAAAAAATCCAAAATAAGCTTTATTGCAAGAAAAGTGTTGTCTTACTGATACAAATGTTCAAGAGAAAGCTTTTTTTCTTAAAACATCTCTTTTCAAAATCCCCAAACTCAACAAAAGAGAAGAAAAATCACTGAGTTTAACTTAGTATAAAGTCTTTGGTCAGCACCTACATGCAACTGGAACAATCCTGGATGTGCTTTGGCTATTTTCACATGTGAGATTCTGTTGCATGGCCAGTGACAGGCACCAGCTGCCACAGAAAGCACCACTGAGACATACACGTAACACATTACAGTACAAAATGTAAAAAGAAAAACAAAAACAAAAAAATCACTAAACTAAAACTCAAGTCATTGTACCATCATCTTTCTTACAGAATAAGCTATGATAAAATGAGGCGTGTTTAACTACAGCATTAATGAGATTTCTAACAAATGAAACTTCAAATACATAACTTTCCTCACCTGCTCTGCAATAACTGAGTTTGCAGGTGGGGCAGTCCTGACACAGCACTCAGGGCTCAGGAAATGCAGCCTGGTTTCCAGCCAGCACCAAASAGGGTGAAGCATTCTCTTCTGAGAGACATTTCCTTCAGCTGCCTGCGGGAATTAATGCCAGTTTGTRGAGCACCCTTTCTGAGAGCATGAGGAGTGGCTGCCTGTCTTGGCTCATGAGGTCACTGAAGGAAGGGCAGCACAGTTTGCTTCTGCAGTTCCAAGGGGATTAAAAACAGTCCAGGTATTTTGCTACAGGGCTTGTGCCTCCTGCACCATTTGTGGGYGATTCAGAACACAAACCCACTGAGCTGCTGTGAAATACAATCTCTGCAGAGACTAAAATTGTGATACTTGTCCTTCATAACTTTTTCTGCCCCTTTTTTTTCTTGGTTCTCATTTGCAAGAGAACTTTAGAATATCCTACTATGTGAACAGTTTACCATCTCCCACTTCAGGATATCCTACTACACTGATCTTTCAGCTCTGATATATTTTAGAATTACTTATAAACTGTATGGATGCTGGTCCAAGTAGAAAACATCTTTCAAATCTACTTCTTTTTCCCTTGATTACAAAAGTACCTCTAAATTGTTATACCTCAGATTTATAAAACTACAGAAAAACAAGCAAGTTTCCCTTTTTGTTTACATAATTTGTTATTTTCTCCATATATTACTGCATTAAAAATAAATAAACTTCTATAATTTTTTTTCATTAGGAATTATAGCAAAATACCCAAAGTGTTACAGACTGCTAACAGGTAAAAAAAAATAGCTCACATATTTGTGCCATTTAGTGCCATATGATGACTTCTTCAACTTTAGCTTTTTAAATATACTTTAAATCGAGGTTATATAGAAGATACAGTAACCATGATTTGCCCTTGTAAATAGAAGTTTTGGCAGTGGCAAAACTTTTAAGTTGCCCTCCTGAAAGGGCAGTTCTGCAGTCTTGGCAGGATGGAAAGGAAGGGCTCTTTCCTTCTGCCTCCCTCCCCCAAAATACACTTTTCCAAAGCATATTTGCTTTGAAATACGATCTTGGGTGTGTAGACACAAAAAGAAGTGGCTGAAGAAGAGCACCACAGCTAATAGAGGYGCACCCACAGCCTCAGCCTGAGGGCCTCTCCCTTCTCCCCTCGCAGACTGCCGTCCTCATGGCTGCTCCCCAGCTGCTCCATCTCCTTCTCCTCGGGCAGGGCCACGCTGGTGATGTCCAGGGCGTGCAGCCCGGGCGCTGCCCTGCCCCTGACGGCGTGCAGGCAGCTGGCACCGTCCCTCAGGAGCATCCGGAAGGTTCCGCGCCCGTTGCCGCGGGAGATGGCGTAGCGCGCAYGGCGCCTGAGGGCCGGCAGCAGCTCCAGGATGGGCTCCCGGCTGCCCAGCCTGGACATGGCCACCCGCACCTTCAGGGGACTCTCCGTGTCCAGGCTCCCCCAGCTCACCTGCTCCGTCTGCAGGAGGGAAGAGTGTTTAGAGCAGGAATTGTCAGGATAAT
Source organism: Sporophila hypoxantha (assembly GCA_002167245.1). NCBI lineage: Eukaryota > Metazoa > Chordata > Aves > Passeriformes > Thraupidae > Sporophila > Sporophila hypoxantha. Next base: position 397,857 of record NDFG01001437.1, read on the forward strand.
TAAACAGCTCCTGCCTCCATTCCCTACGACATGGCCTGTAAAAGCAGGCCTTGCAGAGCCTCTGWAGGCTCTGATTTCAGATGATTTTGAGAACCTGTTTAACTTCATGCTTGCAAAGAGCCCATGTAGAGGAGTGTTATGAGCAAGTGTTTGAGATCACTTAGAAAACCATCAGGGTATCAGCAAAAGCCAGATTTAATTTTCAAGGCTGAGGCAAGATGAAGATTTCTCAGATCGCASTGCAGCCTGGAAAGGGGGGAATGCACCACCACAAGGAGAAACCTGGGTTTACACACAATGTAATGTTCTTATGACCAACAGARAAACCAGAGAAATGCATTTGACAAACTACATGGAAATTCCCATGGAATTTGCTGAAAATTCCATACTGTACCACTATGTAAAGCAACTGAAAAAGCATAGTGAAAATAAGGAAAATTTTAGGACAGGAGCAAGTAATGCAGTGCTTTAAATACTTGAACCCCATAGATGATGATAGTGATTAATTTTTTTTTTTTTCACATAATTTATGGATGTCACTTTTACTGCCTGGAAAGTTACAGAAACTGAAAAGGTTAATGCTATTTAAAAAGTGTAATAACAAKATGTAACAATTACAAACTAGATATSATTTCCTGTAACTTACCTTTATAAGCCCACAAAATGCAGCAAGAAAAAWATTACATGTATAATTCTCTGAAAACTTCATAAATTCTGTGAATAKTGGACTTCCATCAGCCAGGTCTAATCCCCCACCTCTACGAGCAACTATTAACAGACACTAAGACTAAAATGATCTTCTGCAAGATCTGTTTAGCTGTCCCAGACCATAAATGCTGTCCAATCTCCTCCTGGCAGTAGAAGATGCTGTAGACATGTCCAATTCCCCAGGTCTGTGTAATTAAAGGAGAATTATTCCCCTGAATGTACTCTGAGGAATTAGACCACATCTCACACTACAAAGGAATCTTTGCAAGCTTCAGAAACTTCATCTTTTCACAGCTGTTGATGTGTGTCTTATTSTCAAATTATTATTGCCAGCAGGACCTAGGTGAGGCAGGGGGAGAAGAGAATTTTGAATGCRACCTGTTTAAAAGATTTCCTCTATTTACTACTGGTGTCATATCTCTGAAAATACCTCAAGAAACATTACAGTGTTTTTTTTATCGTGGTACATACATTGTTAGCACTTCTCTTCCTCCTGCTGTCTTTTTTGGAGTAGCCATTGATTTTGCACTCATAACACACTTCAGGGGACAAAGCATTCTCTCCATCAGCATCTCCATCCAGTGGCAGGTACTGGCCTTTGTTAAATCCCATCCCTGAGACACAGTGTCTGTGGAATGAAAACGTGTTTTARTCACTCCTTGCAGTTTCATGAGCTGTCCCTGCTAAATGGAGTGTGTGTAATCTGTGCCACAGTGTCTGCATCCCGTTCCTTGCCCCTTCCTCAGCAGCAGGGCTGTGCAATAATTTCCCTCACACTAGAGTGGCTTACRGAGGGAAATGCAAACGCTGGCTGAAGGCTTTTAGCCTGATCTAATTTTCATTTACAAGTTCTACAGAGAAACCAAACAAAGCCAGCCTGGCCTGTACCAGAAAAATGTTAATTTGTGTTTAATGCTCTGGATTAACCAGTGATACTTAAACCCCTTAATTATCTCAGTACACATGGTACCTATCCTTATGCATTATCAATCCCCACTCAGCAGGCCTGTGAAGGAGTTCATGTGCTGATGCTGGGGAGAAAGCAGAACTTGTTTAAGGTTATTTATATGCTACATTTAAAATTAATGTCGTGTGGCATGCRCAGACTTTTTTTTTTCCTAGTTTCTGGATATTTAGCCTGAAACTAGAAAGKATTTAGCAGCTTGTCCTTAATTTGCACCTCTGCACCTTCTTCTGAATGTGTCTTTGGTGAAAAGCTGTGCAGAGAAACTCACCCTTGTCCAACTCTGTAATAGCCAGGCGGGCAGCCACAGAGATAACCACCCTCAGTGTTGGAGCAGCCATAATTGCAGGGGTTCTTGGCAGAGGAGCACTCATTCACATCGTGGCAGGCATGGGAGAACTGGTCATAGGAGAACCCTGATGGGCACACACACCTGTAACTCCCCAGGGTGTTGTAGCAAGAAGCAGAGCCACACATRTGAGGATTGGAGCATTCGTTTTCATCTGGCAAGCAAACACAAAAATATTGGTGTTTTCTAGTCTGAGAGACAACAGGTCAGCAACWAAGAAATCAGAACATCTGCAAGCCCCAGGGCTCTGCTGCATCCCTGACCTCATCACCCCATAGGCAATTGGTTTCTGAAAGAGAAAAGGAGTATCATCTTTACTTGTGGGTGTTAAAATATAGCAAAGATGACACCTCCAGTCAGTGTGACTTGGGAAAAAAAAAAAGGAATGTTGTGGTATGGAAAGTTGTTTTGGTAGCTGGAATCACGGTTATTTTATTTCTCTCACCAAGGTATTTCTCTAATACCTGTAGGTTTTCCTCACCGAGTTTTCCTCACTGAGAGCACTAGTGAATGCTTTGCCATTCTTGCCCACAGCCACTTGGAGGGAGATTCTTTTGAGGACTGTGATTTACAGAAACTTAGCTGGTTTGGGGTTTTGTGGGAGCTGTTCATTGTGGGTTCTGTCCCTCTTGTCCCAGTCCTTTGCTCTCTTTGCTGAAGAGCAGTATTAAGCCAGGAGTGATCATGGTGATGGGGATTTCAGAGAAACTGGCTGGTGTGCTACTCAGTGTTAAAATGGGYAGAATAAACTAATTTGTATATAGAGAATCAAGACAGTAAAGTCAGCCTAAATGACAGTGCTCACAGTCATGTTCTGATTAGGGTACCATTGACAGAAAACGATGAAAGCAAACCACAAAAGGTAGATATTTTGTACTGGTCTTTGTGAACACCATGGGATGACATTGTTTCTGTGTAAATTGGTTTCTATTAACAAAAAAAATCCCAGATTTTTTTTTTTACATGATACAGCTTAGTTCAAGTGATGGATTGAATGAGCTAAATCTAAACAGAACTACTGAGCTTCCTAATTTGTCCCATTCCCTGCACAAAAAACTAATGCTGCCCTTAAGACTGTATTTTGGAAGAAGGAAAGCCTTAATGGTTTTGTTGGTTTTTTTTTCTCACCATTTGCTTTAGATGCTATTCTGTAGCATTCTTAAATTGCTAATGGTTTTTTATGCTTTTTTGTTTGGTTTTTTTGGTGGGTTTTTTTTTTTGTGGGTTTTTTTTTTTTTTCCTTATGACAGGTATGGTTTTCTAATGGTTTTCTATGGTTTTCTCTGCTTTTTGTCCTCAGCAGAGSTATTTACATTGATACTTTCAGGGATTCAATGAACATTCAATTATGGGGATTTTTCAGAGAAGAAAAAGGTCAGAATTTAGACCTTTCTAGGGAAGCTAACTGTCACAGGGAGTTTCAAAAGACTGTGTTTTCTTGCTACCTCCTATCACTGATTTACGTTGGGAGTAGTACATGTATGGAAAGAGTGGGAGACAGATAAAAATACTTTTGTTGAACACTCCTAGTTCTGCTCATTCTTGCCCTTGCCTGGTGTTGTCCCTGTAAACACTCTGATACATCTGCTGTTTAAATTCTGTGCTGTTTGTTTCCTTACCAACACACTGATTCCACTGGTAGTGCTGGATAAATCCTTGTGGGCACCCACATCTGTATCCACCCAGGATGTTCTGACAGCCATGCTGGCACCTGTGGTTTCCATCACACTCATCCACATCTGTGTGTTCAGGAGGGAAGCAGAGCATGACACAGGATTACACCCACTGCCAAACACTGCTGGATCAGAAGTTTGTAATGACCCAGCCGCGTGGTCTGGCAGCCCAAGAAGCCAAATCTGTGCTGGGCCCAGCCCAGCGTGGGCAGCAGGGCAGGGGGGATTCTGCCCCTCTGCCCCTCAGGCAGAGCCCACCTGCAGAGCTGCCCCAGCCCTGGGCCAGCCCAGCAAGGAGCTGGAGCTGCTGCAGCCGGGCCAGRGGAGGCTCCAGCACGGGCACAGGGATGGAGCAGCTCTCCTACAAGTACAGACTGGGAAAGCCAGGAATGTTCAGTCTGGAGTAAAGAAGGTTTCAAGGAGACCCCAGAGGCCCTTCCAGTGCCTAAAGGGGTACAGGAGAGCTGGAAAGGGCAGGTAGTGATAGGACAAGGAAGAATGGCTTTAAGATGAAGAAGGATAAATTTGACCKGGATATTGAGAAGGAATTGTTTCCTGGGAGGATGGAGGGCCCAGGCACACATTCCCAGAGCAGCTGGGGCTGCCCCTGGATCCCTGGCAGTGCGCAAGGCCAGGCTGGACATTGGGGCTGGGAGCAGCCTGGGACAGTGGGAGGTGTCCCTGCCATGGCCAGGGTGGCACTGGGTGGGCTTAAAGGCCTCTTCCAATTCCAGCCATTTTGTGGTTCTGTGACTTACGACAGAGGAGCACTGATGTAAGATAGAAGGATCATGAAGGTTTTTCTTTTGGAAAGCCTGGAAGTCAACTAATGTCCAGTTCTTTCCATCAATAATCTGATTTTAGTTCTTGAGCCTTTTCAGTACTCAGTTCTGGAGAATAAACACTATTCCCAGCAATCCCATGTTGCTGCTTTAGCATAATGCTTAGAATTTGAGGGGTTTTGTAATTTCAGTTTTAAACCAATCACTTAGGGATAAGCTTTCCATTTCCTGAGACATATTTTAGTGTTTCAATGTCAAATTTGGATGTCTTTGCAATTGAAAATAAAAAGCCACATAAAAAGGCCCTGAGACAAGTGTTAATAAAAGGTGACAGCCACAACCATCCCACCTTCCAAATTCTAAAAACTAAGACATCCTAAATTGTATCTGCCATAAGTAGATTGTAAGCAATTTTAAGGTACAGCATGCAAGTCGAGTAGAAAATAAAAAAATTATTCTTTGTTTTATAGGCACACCAGGACATATGCACTTTATGAGAACAAAGTAAACTGACAGGAGCTTAGTAAAACTAGCTGCATATATTTCTGGACTGCTGTTCTAGAAATAGGCTCTAAATACCAATTCCTTTTTTAAATGYTCTATCAAAGTTGTTGGTATTTTGAGAGGTCATGAATTTCTTCACACATGCTCTTGCATTTTTAATTCTCAGCAGCCAGGTGGCCTTGTACTGCTTTTTATTTTCTTCTTTGCTCAATACCTGAGGCYCACTGAGAAGTCTGGAGCTCTCAAATAGAGATTTCCTGACTGAGGCTTCCCCTTGGACCAATAGAGAGAGATAAAGCTCATCAATATAACCTGATTTTAACTGTTATAATTATCTTTCTGAATGCAGTGAATTGGCCTTCTCAGTGTGTAACTCTGTAGTAGGAGAATTAAGCACAGAATTTAGAATCTAATCTAATTGGAATTAGCCAAAATGAAAATTGTAGGGATTCTGTTTAGACATATGAAGACATAAATGTAAAAAAGCCCCACAACGACTATACTTTTAGATGCATAAACCTATGTGAAGCTGAAAACAACTATTGAAGAGTTCAACTAAACAGTCACCTTTTTATGCTAATTTCTGTAAAAATTACTCGAGACAGTACATTCTTGCATATGCTTTTGTTATACTTAAAATCAGTCTAATACTTTCCAATTTCTTTTTGTAATTACTTTTATTGTGGCTGGTGGTCTGTTTTCTCTGTCATTAACATCAAATGGTTCACTAGAAACTGAAGGATTCATACCATAAAAAAATCTGACTGTCCCTAGTTACCTTCACAGTTTAATCCAGTAGAATCCAGAGAAAATCCCCTTTGACATTCACAGGTAAAACTTCCAGGAGTGTTTTGGCAGATTCCTTTTGATCCACACAGTGATGGATGAGAACCACATTCGTTGTTATCTTCAAAATACAGAGGAAAGAGATTGGTTTACCTTGGACATGTTCATGTAACGTAAAAATAAAATCCACAAAGGTGCAGCATTTTATTTTGTACCTTTTCATTTTTAAATGCCAGATGAACTGGAGACTCATGCAGAGCTATGAGTAATTAATAAATTGGAAGTGCTAGTGGTAGTTCTAGTTGTGATATGAGAGTGGAATGTAATTGCTGATATCGGAAAAATGCTGCCCTTTTGTGTTAGCTGAACTAAAACAGTTTCAGTTGGTAAGATTTATATATACATGCTTAAGATCTGAAGACATCTGTACCAACTAAAAAAAGAAAATGCAGTCTGGTTTTGGTTAACTACATTTTAAATGAGATTTTAATAATTCACCCTTTTGTCTCCATGTGGTTATACTTAGAACATAATAACATGTATTAAATATGTACAACTCTTTACTAACCAAGAAAACAGAAATAGTGGACAGACTGGATAGACCCATTTTTTCTTTAGCTGTAATTGCTGCTTTTCAAAATCTGTTTTCTGCCCTCTTGACACTATTGCTCTGCATAAAGAGCACAAGAGATAGTTGAGAATGTTGCTCTTACAGAAAAGCTTATGAAAGAAAACCAGTGTTTTTCTTACCAATACAAGCTGTGTGATGTTGTGTAAAACCAGGTGGACATTTGCATGTGAAGCCTCCAAGGGTGTTGACACAGAGAAACTGACAATTGTGTTGCTTGGTTTGACATTCATCAAGATCTGAAAGTAAGAGATGCTGTTGTCTTAAAAAAGTCAACAAAGAGGCACATTTAATCAAATCTGATAAAAATACCACACTTCAAAACCAATTCCTTTTAAGTTACGTTGTAATCAAATTAAAARGTACTGTGTATAACCCTCTTACCTTTACATGTCTTTCCATCTTCCTGAAGGACATAGCCCCGGGGACAGGAGCATTGATAGCTCCCTTCTGAGTTCTTGCAAATAAAATTGCATGGTCTGGGGGACTGGGAGCACTCATCAAGATCTAATGAGAGGAAAATATTAAGTTATCATTTGTCCTCATCTCTCTGACAGAAAGATGTTTGCTACACAGCTCAAGGTTTTAGAGAAAAATGCTCATAGAAGAAAGCCCCCCATTTACATTTGTTCAGGGTTCCTATTCCGTTCTCTGTGAATGTGTTGCTGTGGAATTTATGTGGGGCTGCTACTACCACAACAAACTGCCTTTAAGGAGTAATATACTAGASTGAGAATGGCATTGGTATTTGCATCTAAGCAACAAATATTTACTTTTTGGTATACAATGGTATACTTGTACCAGCAAACCAACAAAAAAGTGGGAAAAATGTAGACTGTGAAGTAATGAGCTGGTTTGCCACTTAAAGCAGTTGCACAGCTTTAACCAATTTCAGTGATCATTCCACTGCAGGAATACTGCCAGCAGAGCTTGTTCCTCCATTTCCCCAAATGAAACACGAAGCCAGAAATGCATATTAGGAAAAGAAATAGAGGACATGAGATAAATGAGACAAAAAAATGGTTTGCAACAAGTGTTTACAAAGGTTGGTACATCACTGTATAACAACTAAAAAACAAAAAACTGATGATTATTTCAACTGGTGATTAATTAATGAATCTTACCATTACAAGATGTGCCAGTTATGTCAGTGGTATAGCCAGCTTTGCAAAAGCACCGGAAGGAGCCCATGGTGTTAATGCACTGCCCATTCCTGCACAGGTTTGGCAGGACCTTACACTCATCAATATCTGTATAGAAATCATTAAATATGTCATGTCTCAGTTTTAAATTCTACTTTTTTCTTCTCTTCCATTTTGGCAGTTCCTCATCATCATGCTTCTCACAGGAACTTTCTCCCTTCTCCCTCTTTAAAAACRGATCTGACTCCAAAGCCAAACATCTTTCAAATCTGATTTCTGTTCTTTGCACCAACATCTTCCTGCTGTTTCACTGKGTACTCAGATTCCAGTTTTGCTAACTCCAAATAATAGCCCATACAAGAGAATTTTCTTACGACTACTTCCATGTCAAAAATTATCACCAATATTAAAAAATACACATTAGCTACTTTCTGTGTGGAAKAGAAGCATTGTGAGATCATTGTTAAATGAGATGGTTGCTGCTTTTGCCATGTGTCCAAGTTTTCAGCAATACAAAAGCTTTGGGATCATTTCTAGCTTTTAGTTGACTGGTTGGTACTTCCAACCAGATCCTAATTCTGAAAATTCTGCCCAGTTGATCTGTTTGCAGCTACTGCCAAATGTGTTTTTAATTTCTGCTCTCTYGGTATTATTTGAAAAATCAAACTCTGTTGTTTAACAGGAAATTCTCYGAAGGAACTTCAAAGAGAATTCTTGCATTTTCTTAAGCATGCGAGCATATGCTTTTCCCCTTTTCCTCCTCTTTTCATCCCTGGAAATACCTCTTCCATCTGTGGTGTAGCCTGATCCGTGTGGGCAGAGTTTCTTGTACTGGGTGGTTCCAGGCAGGGGGCAGAGCCTGCACTGGTTCCCCCAGCCCCGGCCGCCGTCACAGCAGCACTCGGACCTGGTGACAAGGCTCTGGCTGCTGGAAGCCATCTGGCACATGGTCTGCAGAACTTCAGCAAAGCAAAACCCCCGGCGATTATCTGAGAGGGAGAAGGAGAGAGGCTGGAATCGGGAAGGAGATAAAGATCTGCTCCATTAAGCAGCTGGCGCATTATTTTGGCTCTCTGTCAATATAGGCAAGCAGCACAAGGTTATTAGCTACCATCAGGTCCATCTTGATTTAGCATTTCAGAGTTGTTGTGTGTTCTGGTAATATGCTGCCATTCCAAATATATCCAAGACACCCCTAATGTTCAGTGTCTGCATGAGCTGGGTAAGAATTTTGCTTCTAGGAAAGCTGTGCTCTTGGTAGTAGAACAAGACAAATGCTGATGAAGGGTTTTGCTATTTTTTAAGTTTTGCTTCTAGGAAAGCTGTGCTCTTAGTAGTAAAACAAGATAAAGGCTGAGGGTAAAACTGAGCTCCCACTTCAGCTGCCCATGTTGTGTTTGCATTTTAATGATTTATTTGGAGTGGGGTAAGAAGTTTGTTTTGTTTGTTTGTTTGTTTAACTGRCCAAAATAACACATTTGATCATCTGTAATTATCCTGCTGTGGTTTAAATAAAAATTCCTTACAACTTGAAAGTGTATATGCAACTCAGTACTTTTTCAGTGGTACTCCTAGATTTTGTKGGGAAAAAAATAGAGTTGTATGGCTTTATTGTTGGTATGGCCCTGGCAAATTCTATTTTAATTTTTAAACTTTTTTGTTAATGCCTATCAATAATGAAAGGGGAGCAAAGCTTTAAAGTCATGGGGCTCCTACAGGTTACCTTCAAACAGGTGAGGGGAAAAGAAATCCCAGTTTCCAGTGCTACTAGAAACTCCAAATCTTGCAGAGATTTTATCTTCTATATAGAAGATAAAATCTCTTCTATCTTCTATGTCACCTGTCTTATTTCTTGATTAAAAAGGAGACATTGTCAATTACTGATCTGAGAATGCTTATGTTTTTAAATGAAGAATTTCCTTTTTTTTCCTCTCAAAGCCAACAATGATCCCTCAGAATGTGTAAATGTATCAATACTCAGCTGACCTTGTCTTTTACAGATTAGAAGAATCTTTACATTTCTTACAAGAATTAGGCAAAAGGCAAACTTTGGCTTTTAGGAAAGACTTAATTTRTCCACCTGCTAACTTAACTTTTTTACATCACATAAAGCTGTCCTCACTGAAACTGTCAGTTCTGTGAAACAAAATATTGGCTGCAGTAATTTGCAAGACTCTGCAGGTTTCTGTTCTCCCAGACAGGGACACTGTGCAGCTCTTTAGGGACATTATGACCTGAAGAACACATAAATGCTTTGTCCCCAGTTTGAGATGTGGAATGAATTTTAAGGTGAGTGGAATATAAAGGTTTGCACAATGTATTTAAAACAATGTAATCTGTGACTTAATGCTYGGGCTATAATTCAGAAGAAATTCTGTGTTTCTGCCAGATCCATTTTTCATTGTAATTTCTAACCCGGGAAAACCAAAAGGAAAAGCAGCAAAAAGCAAACCTTCCCAAGGTAGAAAATAGGAAAATTACATATTAAATATAGAAAAGCAATAATGACCTCCAAACAGGGTATTTCCTTGGCATTAATGACTGACTGGGGTTAACAGACTGCAGTTTTCCCTTCCCATCTGGTTCTAATCCTCAGGAAATACTCTGCACGTCAATGTTATTGTTTAGCCATGAAGTCAGCACACTCCTCATGGCAATTTAGAGGGAGCTGGTTTTACAGTAATGGCATAATTATGCTTTTTTTCCTGCAACAATACATAAATAAATAAATACACCCTTTCAGTACTGTATGTACACCTGAACAATGGTCAAGAAAAAGTAAATTTTTGCAGTTCTGTTTGACTGCAAAAAAGAGAATGAGGAATTCTGCGGTGCAAATGACAAATATGAACGTATTAAAAAGAAAATACAGGTTGATGAACAAAAACCCTTCATCAGCATTTATCTTGCAGGCCTGCCTCAAAAAAAATTCTTACCATTTTCTAGTAAAATCACAGTATTTTATGTCTGAATTAAAGGCGTAGAAATTCAGATGCCTAGCTGCCATATGGTGCTTAAAATCACATTCTGAATAAGCAAACRTTCAATTTTAATCTGCATCCATTTTTGAATTATCTAAAGGTGACTAAATTCYCCTTCTTTAAAAATCCCTGTGTTTTGCCTACATTTATGTCCTATGAAATTAAGAGGCTTCTATGTGAGGCCTGATTGCTACAAGCTGTTAATTTGTATCATTACCTAATAATATTTAATAATATTATTTAATATTGTATCATAATTTAACTAAGAAGTGTAATTATTTAATTTCTGTATATATGTGAGCTGATAGGTTTTCAGAAGCCTAATTTTCTCTCTACATTTACACTGTAMTGTGAGATGAAATGTGTACAAGAGAGACATTTACCAAGGCACTCAATGCCTGATGGGCTGGACAGGAATCCTTCGTTACATTCACATCTGTAGCTGCCAACAACATTCACACAACGCCCATTTTCACAGACACCTGGCTTGGAGCGGCACTCATTTTCATCTTTACGAAAAATATAAAAATAATAATTCCAATTACTATTATAATAAAATYATAATAGCAACAGAAAATAACTATAATAGTAACAGTAAACAGAAAACAATAAAATAGAATTACATTGACAACAACCACAGCAATTCATTACAAGAAAATAAATCAGAATTTCTAGAATACAATAAATATTCCATGTAGCATTTGAAGATTGTTTTCAAGACGTGGAAAAATCAACTGATTAGGCCTGGAGAGGGCTTTCCAAGGAGCACTATCCTATTCCATTATCCTATCCCATTCCTTCTGTACTTCCATCACAGGACAAGAGCTTTAATGCTTCCCAGCTTGTAACAAGAAGCAGAAAACGCAGCAGAGCAAGTTGCAGTCACAACATTTAGCTGGTAAGTAAAATTTAAATAAAATTGGAACACATGCATGATTTGAGTGACAAATCTCCACTCTGTAGTCATCAAGAGTCCCTGAATACACTCGATCTCTCCCACAATAAGTCATATTTTAGTCCAGATAATATTTTCCTGAAAGTTTATAGTCTTCATGCATTTTCTTCCATAACTAATGGCACACATACTGTAACCAATTACACAAATTGTTTGCTTACAATAAACCTCAGAAAAACCTGAGGTTCTTTAAAGGCAGAATCACATGTCAAGAAAAGGACAAAATTCTTGTTAATAGAGATTATTTTCCCTAAACTTAAAAAAACGATAAAGATCTACGAAGGAGAGTATTCATTCTCTTGCTGAAGGAACATTTTTATAAAACACTTCTATTAAAACCATTCACTAAGATGGGTGTTTAATTTTTTTTTGCACAGAGAATTTTGGAATGGCCCTGTGTTTTCTTTTCTATATACCAGAAGAAAGTACAATTTGCTAAAATATAGCTATTGTCTTCCCCTCAACTAATTGAGTAAATGATGGAGAAAAGGTGTTTGTTCACTTCCAGGATGGGGAATTGTTTTGAATTATGGCAGTTTCCATATCTTTCATCCTTTATGGCATTTATAGGTGATTTCAGAATCCTAGGAGTCTTATTTAAAGAAGTGACACATTATTTATACTAATGCTAAAGGAAATGTTGCTTTTTATTTAGGAAAATCTTGCTTCCTACCCATAAACTGAGGTCTCATTTTTTCAGAAAATTAATTTTTTAGATGTAACAACAGTCTAAAAAACTTCTGGATTTAGCTTTAAAGCAATGAAGTTTTTATTCTTATTAGTCAGTTAGAACTCACAYTGAAACAAAACAGAAAGTTTAAGATGCTTGGTATCATTAGGTATCTTAAGTGTCCTTTATGAATTGTTATTTTCAGATTTTATATATATAAAATCAGAAAAAAATATTTATTTATTGATATATATAAAATCAGAAAAAATACATATACATTTATATAAAAATGTATATATATACATATATATACACACAGACACACACACATATATAAAACAAAATTTTTTTTTGCTTTTGTATATTCCATTAGATACCTCCTTCCCCTTCTAAGCTTTACCTGTGCATCCTTCTCCATCAGGTCTCTGGGTCATCCCAGGAGGACAAATGCACACGAAGGTACCAATCAGATTTTTGCAAATCATGCCTCTTGATTCACAGTCATGGAGACCTTCAGCACACTCATCTAGATCTGGAAAAAAACATTTTGTGTTTGAACTTTCTTCCAGTAGCTTCAATTCCTGAAGACAACTACAAGGGAAAGGATGTACAGGCTTCCCTAAGTAAAAGCACTGAAGGAAAAGTCCAAAATCTATGATTACATGCAGTTATCTTGATCCTCATGAGCTGTATTCGTCTTGTCATGTTAAAAATGAAATTCACCACTGTGACACTCTTGGCTTTGCAGCCCCCATCAAGGGTTACACTTGATGACAGAAACACTAAATACTGCATTTTTGTGAGTTCTGAAAGAGCAAATCATTGCCTGCTGGGCTGTTGGCTACATTCCACTGCAGAGGATGAACACAAGATGCACAGAAATATTTGGATTATGTGCTGGTGATGGAAGGTGGGGAGAAGTTTATACATCAGTCATTACCTTTGCACATCTTTTGGTCTTCCCTTAGCTCATATCCCACTGGGCAGGTGCACTCRTAGAAACCGTAAGTGTTGATACAACGAAAAGCACACAGCAGGGGGTTCTGAGCACACTCATTGATATCTGAGCAGAGAGAAACAAAACACGTTTCAAAATAATCACCAAGAAGGTTTTATTACACCTATGTTTCTCTGTTCAGCAGAAATTATCAGAAAGCTAATTCAAACTAATTAGCTTCAGAGTAACTAGAGAAATTCAACGATGCTTTGCTTAAGAATAATGACATAGTATATATACAGAACTACATGAGCTTAGTATGGCAGGTTAGGGCAGGCCTATTTCAGATTTCTATTATATGCTCATATTTAATGTACTTTGTGTGATGAGAAATGTCAGCTTCAGAAAGCAAATTATGACTCATAAAATACAACATTTTTGAGAATGCCCCACGTGGGGCATTCCCATTGAGTGAAGGAAGTCCTGTGATAAACTCAAAGTTCTGCTTAAAGCAATTCAGATTTCTTTTGCAATGACATATTTCAAAGCATAGAAACTTTTTTTTCCTCTGAGTTATTACAGCATGAAAAACATGGCTAATGAAGTAATTTGAATGCTGACAAAAGCTGGACAAAAGCCAAAGGAAAAAAAAAATGAAGAGGACAGGTTACCTTCACAATTCATCATTGGGCCTGGCTCAAATCCTTCGTGACAGCTGCACTCAAAGCTGCCAACTACATTGGAGCACGTTCCGTTTCCACAGGGGTTGCCAATGGAACATTCATCTGTATCTGCTCATAATGAACAAAATGCAGAGTGAAGAGAACTGGGACAARTTGTGCTTTAAATTCAAGAGCTCCAATTCCTATAACTGCACCCACCTATGCAATGCACCCCTGTGAAATCCAGGCTGTACCCCATGGGGCACTCGCAGCGGAACGATCCATCAGTATTGATGCAGTGACCATTGGAGCAAATCCCTGGGCTTTCAAGACATTCATTAACATCTAAAAAGCAGGAAGATATTAACAGCCACTCAGCTGATGCAATTCAAGTCTCAAAAAAAGCATTTAAAAAAACTAAGCACCCTATTATGTTTGTCTCCAGCCATGCACTTCCAGAAGTGTTCTTTTAACATATTTTACAGGTCAGCCTCTTGCCACCAGGAGCTATGAGGAGTAAACTGTCACATGCTATAATATCCAAGTATAGTTTTAGATATTATTATTTTTTATATTTAGAAAAGTAGCTACCTTCACGTGTATCATCAATTCCAGGAATAGTTCCATGACCATATGGGCACAGGTCCTGAAAAGCAACTGTAGAGATACATTTTCTTTAAAARAACAGAGCAAGTGAGAGACAGAATCATGACACATGGTTAAAGTTACCCAAAAAGGAAGTCATCCAAAAAGGACCAAAGTTCAGGTCTCTRCAGGGCAAAACCAAGAAATAAGTATTTTTCTTTGTCTGTGGTTTCTTACATTTAATTTCACTCCTTTTGCTGACTTCTAGAATGAAAAATCATTCTAGAAAAAGCCACTGAGAGCAAATGCCAGAAAGATCTCTCTTTCTAACGAACAAAAAGTGCAACACCAATGTGCTCCTCCTTTTCCCCCAGCAACAAATTTTAAACTCTAAATGTGTACCTTCCTCTTCCTTTGGACAGAGCTCGCAAGGATCACCCCATCCTTCTCCCGGCATTTTACTGCAGCAACACTTGGCCTTTGTGGTGTTGAAAGCCTTTGGCACTGAGCACTTCCCATTCTCAAAGTTGGTGAAACAGAAGCTCTGACGAGTATCTAGGAGAAGAAAACACAGGCAGAGATAGAACCTTCTCCCAAATCAGATGATGACTGTCACTGTGACATTTTCTGAAAAATTCCTTCKCAGGATTTCTTGTCCTGGGAAGCTGGGAAGCTTCAGYTTCTCCCTGTTTTGCTTCTCTGGAAYGTGATTTGGAGAATTGTTTACCCAGCATGTGAATTGTTTTTAATTAATGGCCAATCACAGCCARCTGTGTTGGACTCTCTGAGTCTGTCACAGGTTTTTATTATTCATCCTTGTTTTAGCCTTCTGATGTCTCCTTCATCTTTCTTTAGTATAGTTTTAGTATAATTTTCTTTTAATATAATATCATAAAATAATAAATCAGCCTTCTGAGAACTTGGGTTCTCAGTGAGAGATTCTCATCTCTCACTTCATCCTGGGGACCCTCACAACACCACAACAGATGACTGTCTGCCCCGAGAGAAATAACATAAGACCTGTATTTTTCATACTTTTAAAAAAATCACTTAGCAATCCTCGTAAAGATATAAACTGGGAGGGGTTTCCACAGRGTATCTGTTATCTTTTAGACTGAGTTATTGCATTCCTTATCCATGAACTCACCAAAGCACCTCCGCCCGTTATCAGACAGCACAAAACCTGTGGGACAGATGCACTGGAAACCTCCTGGGGTGTTGGTGCAGGACCCGAAGAGGCAGATGTTGGGATCCTCGTTACACTCATCAATATCTGTAAAGCAACAGAGAAACCTTCACCACAACCTCACTTGCTGTGAACCCCGTGGTCAAGGAARGTTGTTTTTTTATTGATTTATTTAACTGAAGCAGCTTCCAATAAAATGACCAAGAGTTAAAGCTGTAGGTTTCACTGACTCCTTCAAATTAGAGTTTCTCACTGGCATGCACCTTCTTTTCCAAACACCATTATCTGCTTTTCATTATACTCAAAATATAAACATTAAACAAATGCTTTCAGAATATATTTCCCATAGGAACAATACTTTTCTGTAAACAAAAATGTATCCATAAAACATCCAAATATTATTTTTTAAAATCGGTACATTGGGAGTTCTTTTAAATTAAAGGTATACTTTTTTCATGCTTCCTGTCAGATTCTGGGACTGAAACTATAGCTAGTTATTAGTAGAGTGACACCTTTACTTGTATTTACATGCCCAGATTTGTATTTAGCAGTCTTTAACTGCCACTCTCATTGTGTTATTTAAAATGTATTCCTGTTCTATTGAATAATCTATAATCTATTACTATTACTGTAAGAAGACAGTTAAGATTTATTTTTTAATAGCAGTATATCATTAAATATTATATTAAATAATTATTAAAGGCATAAACCAAAGTATTAGTATTTAGTACATCTCTAAATATTTAGTAAATCTCTAAGTGCCTGTAAAATTGTGCAGCTCAAACAGCATTAGGTGTAAATCCCTCACCGTACAGACAACAGGCAAAACAGGAAAATAATATATTAAAGAGACACTTAATTTTTCATATCTATTATTCAAAACTATATTTTGACTTATCCTATTCTGCAAATACTAAAGTAATACATAAGCTGCCTTGCTAAGGTAACTTTTAAAGGTAATTATAATCTGATAAATTGTGAGATGTATTTTAATAATCTTCAAAGTATAAGGCTTTTKGAGTCTTTCAGAAAGGAATACTGGAAGAGACATCACAGAAGCCTGTGGCTATGTAAGTATTCTACAATAAAAGCCACACTGAGCTTGACCAAAGTATAGGCAGGAACAAGGCTTTCTCCATGAAAATTAGCTCCATGGATGTTGAATACTCAAATTTGTAGTGCCATTTTTGCCCATATTTACTGAATTCTCTGCTGTATCAAATTTTAGAAAATTGCCCAGGTAAGAAAACAATGGAAATACAATCTTCATTATTAGGAAAATGTAAGTGGAGTGAAGGAAGAAATCAGGTAGAGTAGATTCTATGATGTAACTTCTGAGAAATACTACCTYGAGTCCCCCTTTCAGAAATTGCGCACACCACTGCAGCACAATCTGGCATTTGGCTGAACTCTGCAGTAGCTTCCCAGGCTACTTTCTGTGTGAAGCATTCTAAATCAGCATATTTCAGAGAGAACGGTAAATAATTTCCTAGTTGCTGTGATAGCTGTTAATACACAAAGCTCAGCAATTCAGCTGCATAGGAAAGTTGCTCTTTTGAAGTGCTCATTATTACTGCCATGTATGGTCTGGTGCTAAGGATCTTTCTGTGGCCACAAWGGAGACATGACTAGCCAGACTGTGGAAGTAAGTAAGTCCTTTCCCCTTTATTCCTTTACAATGGAAGGGAATGTATCACATGGGTAGGAAAAGCCAAGAATTTTTCTGTGGCCCTAGTTCTGTTTTTTTCTGCATATAATCACCCTGAGCACACAAAGCAATCAGCCACTGCCAACCTTCACATTGCAGACAGCAGTAATGGATTCTCATAAAGCTGTTTGCATGCAACATCAATGGAGAGTAATGGGGAACATCTGCTGCAAGGGCTGTCAAAATACTAATCTAAGTTTTAGTGCAATCACATGTGATAATCTGGGCATTTCCCAGGAGATCTAGCTTCAGATTTTCTGGACATGTGGCAGAATGACAAAAGAATGCAAGCAAGCCCTTTTCATTCAGTTTGGGCAAAAATCTGTCTGGCAGTCACTGATGTTCTCAAAAACATAGATTCTGAGAAGGTACTGAAGTGGCCATAAACAGTAACATTCCTTGAAAACCAAAAGCTTCCTTTATTTTATGTTCATGACTTTAGAACTGTAGGTGATTTGAATTCACCTCAAACATAACTGCTAATATGGAGCTGGCAACTGCCAAAAGAAATCATGAAGTTGGCAGGCAAACTGAATATTGGTGGCATGATACAAGTGGCTGAGAGAACTCTGGGGCTTAGAAAAATAAATCCTGTTGCTCAAGACATAAAGTTCARACTGGTTCCTGTTCCTGCAGCCACACAGATTAGGTGGCAATAAGTCAAATCTTAAATGCCCAATAAATTCACAGTATCCCATGCTTTGCTCTGTTGGAAAAGCGATTTGTAATTTGGATTTATTTCTTGCTCTCTGCCRCAGCAAATCTTAGTTCCGTGTGTGACATTCAGCTCCTGATTGGCATTCAAGGCTTTAAGCAAGACCTGTATGAAGAAGCTAGAACAGAAAAATTGATGACTGGTCTGCTGTATCCTCCTTCTCCTCCTGGGAATCTCAGCAATTTAGAGACATTATATAAATAATAACATTGAAATCAGAAAACTATTGTTAGAAGAAACTGACTTAACTGATTGTTCCTAAAAACACCATAATTTTATCAAGATTTTTAAACTTCATTTCCCTCTGAAASCAAATGCTTAGTTCATGCATTAGTTGCCAACAATTACCTTCTGTAAAAATTACATAAATACAGTGAGAACACSTCTTACATGAATTATATTTTTTCAAAAGTCACTGAAAGATAAAATACTTCTTTTTTTAAAACTATTTTTCTTTGCATTAATGAAGACATCAATGTTCAAAATAGAGTACTATACAGTACAAAATATTCTCCTGCCTTCCTTTTTAAAATCTCTTCCTGAAGACTTTTCATACCTATTCCCTGTCACCTTAAAGTCAGGAAACATTAACAACCATTAGGGTGTACAACTGCTTTCCACCCAATWAGAACCACATGCAGATTCCTTATTTGTTCAGGAGCAACAGTTAGAACTTGCCTTACCAATACAACTTTCACTTTTTACTTCGTATCCTGGTGGACAGATGCACCTGAATGAGCCTTCCAAATTCTGGCAGGTACCAGGAGAGCACGAGCCAGGCAGTGCCACACACTCATTGGTATCTTTGGGGAATGGAGGAAATCAAGAAAGGTTTAGAATATTGTAATTATTATGGTAACAAAACATGAAAAACACTGAAGGGTTCTGTACTAATTTTCTTTTTCTAAGGCAATTAATTGCTTGAAGACCAACAACTATTAAAAAAAAAGTGTTTTCATTTCAGTCACCATCATTCTCTTTTGCTATTTAGACATTCAGACTGTTGCTTCCCTCTACATGGCAGGTATTAGTTTATTTCAGCTCACCAGTACTTGAACATCATGTGGTTCCATACRTACCTACACAATTCTTGCCATCCAGAGTAAGCTCATATCCTTCATTACACAAACACTTGAAAGAACCAATTTCATTGAAACATCGTCCATTTCTGCACACCTGACCAAAGGAACTGCATTCATCAATATCTGATAAAAAAAATTAAAATTTCAAAAGTGAAACCAATAATTGAGAATTGAGTCCCAGCATACTACATACAGTATGTTATGAACACACTCAAGTTTCAATGCTTAGTATTTCTGTGGAAAAGGTGCATTTTGTAGCAACAAGAAATCAGCCAGAGGAAAGTAACTGTCACTTGAGCATTCAGATGCACATTCTAATTAAACCACACTTTTTTTTTATAGGGTATTACAATGTCCAGGCTTCTAGCATTACCTGAATATCTGGAGATATTAAATTACTGCTAAGGGACTGCRTGACACCAAGTCTACCAACAGAGGAGAAAATGTTACATGGGGTGTTCTGGATTTTATCTGGATCCATATGCACTTGAGTTTCCTCCTAAAAACCTGTCCCTGCCAATCTCAAGTTTTGGACTATGTAATTTGCTTTCCACAGCATGATTTTCTCCTTAGTAGCAGCTCTGAAAATGATGTTTTAAAATTCTTGTTATTTTGTAGGGTTACTTCAGTAATGCAGACTTAAAGGAGCACTGCATAAAGAGAAAATATGGATGAGGAAGAATAAATGAAAAGGATCTTGSATAAGCATCAAGCTGTGAGAAAAATTTGTACTTTGCAGCACATTCTTGTTACTTCAATTTCCTCTTCCCTGGACAAGAAGAGGATTTAAAATACTTTTTAAAAGATGTATTAGTTCTATCCTGAAGCTGAAGACTTTGCTGTGTCTTTCTTCTGTAGCAGGAGGGAGTGTAAAGCCTCTTTTCTTTGCTTATGCTCTGCACAAAGGAGATATCAAGGTTTATGAGCCTGTTTCTCAGCCAAAAGGTGTTGGTTGCTTTATCACAAGAACCCAGGAATTAAAGCAGTCCAAACTCATCAGATATTTTGGTACCCTGTACTTCATGAATGTGAAATAGCAATGCCTGTGTCAGGTCTGCATGCTTTTGCTCATTTTAGGAGAGCAGATCTGGCAGGTTACAGATCAGCTGTCTGCCTCTCTTACTGCTGGTCTTCTTTCTCACCCTGTGCAAGAGTCAAGCAAAACAGTGAAATAAAGGAATTATTTTAAATTCATGAGGCAGCACTGGTGGTGGGATACAACAAGTGGTGCCTGTGGACTGTGCCTGTAGCCAGAGATGTGCTGTAAAACCAAGGTAGTCTAAAGGAGTTGAGAGATGCATTAAAACTTCAGTGAACTGAAAGTTGCCCCAGCAGTCCAGATATTTAGGATAATATTATATTAGTTCAATTGTCTGTAATTAAAAAACACTTTTAATTAGTTTTAAGACATGACAGAAAGGATTAATCTCTAGGGCTGGTAACAGCAGAAGCTACTGCACTCAATTAACTTTATTCACACCCTGGCCATCTCTTCTTTTTAACTACACACTGTCCTCCTTGGCATGCCAAGCCAGCAGCAATGAAAATAAGATCYTGGATTAGGTCTCTTACCCTCACAATCATTAATTCGAGTTAATTCAAATCCTGGATAACACAGGCAGTTATATGATCCAACTGTGTTCTTGCAGGTTCCATTTCCACATGGATACTGTTCACACTCATCAACATCTGCAAGGAGAGACAAACTGCAGGTGGGAACTGGTTTTCCCAGGTATGGGTGATGTGTTGGCTGTGCACAACTGCAGTATCCTAAATKTTGGTCCCTAGTTTCATCTGTCACATTTTGTGTTTATGCTACAGATTTTTGCAGCTTCTCAGTACACAGAGAAAAACACTACATGATGTAATTTTGTGTGTATTTTAAAAGAAAAGGAACTGTTACATGTAAAACTAAATGTGGATGTAAAATTAATGCATATGTGCAGTTATCCAAAGGCATTCCATCTCTTTGTTTTCCATACTAACATTTCTTAATTTCTTTAACATAAACAAGTGATCAAGATTGAATACAAAGGATTAGGCATCACAGCCCTGAAATTATCAATTGTTATGTACATATTGYACCTCAGAGCCCACGAAAAGCTGTTGAAAATATAATTCAATTTATTTAAGTATCAATACCACATTCAGAATTAGAAAGACTGCTTAAAAACTTTTGCAAACATCCATTTTTAAAAGGCACTRAAGTTCAATGTCTCCTGTGTGTTACAGTAATTTCTGGAGTTTCATGGGGATCTGGAAGCTATTGAGATTTTGTCCTGCTAGTTCTTCAAAATTTGCATTGTCAAAACAGGTCACTTTTCCAAATATCCTCCTCTGAGCGTCTGACAAATGTGATTTAGTTTAAATACAAGAAGACTCTAGGCAAATATGAATATGTATTACAACATGAATAGGTTTTAAATATCTGTTTAAAGTTGAAATGCATCACCTTTTCATTTTAAAACCCTGTAGAACTAAACAGATTAAGAACTAAAATTATGAACTAAAAGAACAGGAACATTCTTACTGTTCAATCTTATTTCTTATATCATCTCTATTATGTCATTAATTTCACATGAAATTAGTATAAAGTTACATTTAAAGCAGGATTCTGTTTTTTTAAATGACACATGAACTCAATAGATTTAAAYCATTGGAAAATGTGTGGTTTTAGCTCCAAACTCTATCACTCTGTGATACATCCTATAAAACTCTCTGTTGAATAAGTCACTATGATGTATTTCTGTGAAAATTKTTCTTCAGTAACATGGAGCTATCTCAGAACACATTTTTTTGTTCTGTTTTTTTCTCAAATTAATTTTTCCCCTCCAAGAACAACTTCACAGACTTTATTCACAAAAAATACCCCAGAAATGCCTGAACCAGTTTTTTAATGTCAGTATAACCTACTGAAAAAATCAGACTCATCTTCCCTGCTGCAAAGGGGGGGACAGCCAAAAACAACCACACACAGCGAAGTATTTTCTCTCCATACCCATGCACATAGTCTGATCTTGGGATGCCTTGAAGCCATTGTGACATATGCACTGGTAGCTTCCCTGCATGTCCACACACAAGCCATGACTGCAAACGTTAGGAATTTCCAGACATTCATTGCGATCTATAACAAAAACACAAAACAGATGGTGCACGCTATTGACCTCCATTATATCCTCGTTTTACACAAATAACGTTTTTACAATCCGTTGTTATGATTAAAACCAGATTCAAAATTATCTGTAAGCAAATCTGAATTGTAAGAGAACTTCATTTTACAGGAAGTGCTTGCCTACACACCTTGAGGATAAAACTAYTCTCAGGATTTGGCTGATACCTAGAAAATGTCCTTTAAAAATGTCACTCTGTCTTTTTCTTTCTTTTTACTGAGAAATGTGGCTATAAAGCAAAACAGCAGAATGCACAAGGTAACAGAAAATAAAAGTAATCTGATTTCTTACCAATGCAGGCACCATTGGGTGACAGTTTAAAGCCAGCAGCACATTCACAGCGGTAGCTCCCAGGGCTGTTGATACAGTCAGCATTTCTCTGGCAGAGGTTGTCCCCATTGCTGCACTCATCAATATCTGAAAAGCCAAGAGTTCAGGCATCAGAAACCACTCCTGCCTCAGATTTACTCACTATCTGTCTGTGGAAGAGGAAACCTCAGTCCTACATAAAGCTCAAGCAGCCTGACCTCCAGCCCTGCGTGCTGGGAATGCACACAAAAAGCAAAATCAGCACCATACACCCATGTCACCTTTTGGATGAAAGAGGATCCCACGAATCCAACTTACCACGCATCAAAGTCACTTTGGAAATCTGCAACATCTGCCTAAAGAAATTTTTGTATTAAAAAAAACTTCCTCTTTGCCTTTGAGCTGAAAAAATAAGTGGCACAGTTTGCAACTTTTTAGGTTGCATATGTTAGCACAAAATTCTTGAACAAATGACAAATCTCCTACTGGCTTTACAACACAAAAAACTATATCAGCTTCTATGAGTATCTCTGCCTCTCAAACTGTAGCAGAAGAGACACAGGTTGGAAAAAAGAATCCAAGATACTTTTTTTTGAGAAATTCTAAGAACAAGATTTAAATTTTCTCCCTAAAATAAAACAAAACAAAAGCATTGACTGCCTATTAAGAGGCTTTACAGAAAACAATTACAAATTTTATTAGGTGCATGTGCATCCATAATAAAGACAAGCACTTAAACTGATTTATAACCTCGAGCCCTACAAAAGCTCTCACAGTCTGTCTCTTAGATTTTGAAAACCACATGAATTAAATGTTCCYCTTCCCTTTAGGATAAGCTTAAGGGGGCTAAGGAGAAAATAACCAAATTTCAAATCACCTTCACAGACCAGGAGCAGGTCATTGTAACTGAATCCAGTGGGGCAYTCACAGCGGAAGCTGCCAATCTGATTGATGCAAACTCCATTGGCACAGATTCCTGGGATTTCCTTACATTCATCAATGTCTGAAAGGCAGAGGAGCTACCTTTAAGTACAGTTTATCATGTCTTTACACACTGCAAGGATTCTCATTTTCACTGTGTTTAAAACTGAGTTGAGATGTTCCCTTTAATCCACAGAAATTACACACAGGTTACAAAACCACACATATGCCCATTATGACAGAAAATGGCATGCGAAGTTCAGGAAGTGATCAAAACAGAGCTACACTAAATACTGGCCAAGATGCAAAACTCACAATCCTGCAGAGAAGCTCCACAGCATTTCTGAAGGCAAAGCTTTTTAACTTACTGATTAAAACTCAAAATAATGAACTCAAACAGYGGCAGGTGAGCAAAATACCACAACAAAATGTAGAAGTTAAAAACAAAAAGGAAACATTTTACATAAAAATTGGTCGCAATTTGTGTCACCACTGTAACTCCAAAATGAAATTTAACAACTTTAATATATGAAATGCTTATTTTAGTTAACATTATGCAGGCACAAAAACATTATGCAAAGCAATTTCAGGATAAAATAAGAGTGGTGAMACTTGGAAACTTACCAACAGCTTTTCCAGTATGGATGTCAAAAGTGAAGCCAGGAATATTTCCACATAGGCTCTTGAATTCAACTAGAGCAAAAYATAGAGCAATGCATTTTCAGGGAATGCATAAATCTCCCAAGAATTACCTGCAGTCTTCTCAGCTACTCCAGAGCTGTTTTAAGCCAAATCTACTCAGGAGAGCAATTGCCTCTTCTATAGCTTGTACTGAAAATTCAGGCTGCCAAAAAATTAATGCAAACTGAAATAGCAACATACTTTCCTCAAATCTTTGCAGACTTTGGCATGTGAGTAAATGTCTGATTTGAGAATGCAGTCATTCAATCACGTTTTGGTTTTATTTTGTTTGTTTGGTTGGTTTTTTTAATAGAACCCCTTAAGGTTTATTCCTGTTTTCTAAGCATCTGTAGTCAGAATCTACAGCAGCATTTTCAAACATGAGAAGTAAATGTAATTTAGCAGTACCTGTGCTTCTTTCACAATACTATTTTATTTTCTGTGGAATTACTGCAGATCAGTTCCTCTGAACTGTTCAGCAGAATGGAGACTGCTTTAAAAAGAGATGCTCCAAAAGCCCCACATTTTTTTAATGCTCCTTCTATATCCTCTTTTTGCATTTGGAGAGTGGCAAATGCTTGGTGTGTAAAATAAATTAACCCAAGTTTTCTAGGRAAGGTGTTTGAAATTGAGTGGGTTTGCAACATACAGAGAAAAATTTCTACCATGGATTCTACTAATTTTTGCAGATGAGGTTTTAGCGGCAGAACAGAATGCCTTTTTTTTTGCTCTCCAGGCAAAAAGTTATTACACATTTACAGCAATAATTTTTTATCTAGGTAGAAATATAAAAAATGAGAGGCCTACAACTATAAGCATGTCAAAACTGCATAATACTACCAGAGGAATTTGTACTTGTTTGAGGGAAATGAAGCCATTCCAGTGTGAAGACACAGCCAGTTTGAATGAACAGTTTGCAAACAATAACCATGCAGCCACTATTCAGCACCTTTTTAGATCCTATCAGCATTCAAGTTATCCAGGAAAAGTATGTTTCAATATTCAGTTTCCAAACTACTGCCAAGGAAGCATTTCAAGGTGTGTGGCAGGTTATTTCTACATTCACGGCATTAGGTTAATGTGAAATATCCTTCAATAAAGTGAGTAACATTTACAAAAACATCTGATTGACACAAAATTCAAAGGGTTTCTGGAAGTTTAATATCTGGAGACCTCCATGAGTGCTTGGTCCACTGTTGGTGCTGCTGAGGACTTACAGGAAACCTCTTCACCCAAGAGAAGAAAGAGTATAGAGCCTGCCTTTGATTTGTCTCTAAACCTGAAATGCTGACAAATTATTCTAGCACTAAAACATGAAAAACAAAGAGCTCCTTCTGTATTCTTGCAAGTAATGCTCTTTAATCTGGAGAGTTATAGTCTTTACTGACTGTAATTTGAGTTTCTTGTCATCTACATTTTAATGGCAGCTCCTCAGCAGCGCATGATTTTGAAAAGTTTAGCTACCATTATAAATTAATAATTCTTGCCTCCTTTACACCAAACATCCCCATTTTTGGCAAATTCAGTTAAGCACTGCTCAGAATGATATTTGGCAAAATCTTTTTCCCACATTCAGACATTCAGGTCTTTTCTCTAAGCCAAGCAGGATCTGAACATCAGCATTTTCTACTTTCTTCTGTTCTGCTCTTTAATATCTGCTTAATGYTCACCCAGGTCATTTTTGCAGTGCAGGGTAAAGGGCTACAGAGCTSTCTACCATAGTGCTTTACCATCCAGCAACTTACTGCTCTTTCAGAGATACACCTTTAATACATGTTACCATAATAATAGTAATTTAATAYRCTAATAATTTAATACACTAATATATTTTACGTCCTACTTATGTGCAAGATTTGAGGCTTAGCAACTTAGCTCTTTTCTGCAAGGAGATTTATGCCATTTACTGCTGTTAGGAAGCCTGTCAGCAAATACACCAGACAAAAACAGAGCCCTGTGCTCACTACCCTGTCCTAGTGGGACACCAGGATCACCTATGTGATCACCTACTTCCATAATAAAACACAACAGGTCTGGGAGGATGGGGAAGGATCCTCCAAGGACTGAAGGACCTCTTTAGTTCTATTATGATATCTCCATGTTTCATGAATGTCAGTGAATTCATTTTTTCACACATTTTCCCCCAGTCTTTACTGTGTAGAGAAAGGGTATATAATTAGGCAAGGATTGTATGAAAAACGTCTTTATACAAATTGCCAAAATACCCACATAAAAGCATGCCAGAGATTTACCTTCTGGAAGCTTGGCTTTGCATCAGTGACTTTAAAAATATTTCAAAACCCCATATACTTATAACTATACTATTTTTTAGGACAAAAAGATCTGTCACATAATGGAAAAAAACTGAGATCAGGCACGCCTGAAATTACCAAACCATGGAAGAGTTCTGTACATTCTTCGTTACCTTGTAACAGTGAAGCAAGTTTCTACACTTTGGGTAAAAAAACCAAACAAAAAAGAACTATTATTTCTGGTTAAAGTCTGTATGCTAATAGATATGATCTGCATAATGTGTAAAACCAAACAAAACAGTCTTTACTACTTAAAGTCATCAAACAGAGACAGATTGCTAAGAATAAACAGAGAAAAAAGGAAGAAAGAGCTCTGTTCACCAAACAAAAAAGGCAAATGCATGGACACGTGACATTCACTTACAATCCTCATCAGGGCAGAATAATGCTCATAATGAGCCACTGGGCCCAGTTTGGTGATGTGGGTAAGGTCAGTGTACCCCAACCCCTGTCTGTGATGTGCAGCCCTCAGCCAGATTGCAAAACAACTGATTATAGAACACAAGTGCAGCTATTCAACCATTTCCACTTGGAAGTTGTGTTTGATCCCCCACACAATCCCTTTTCATGGTGAAAAAGGTTCAACCACGCCTGCAAAAACAGTAAAGTCATTTAGAAAAGCTAACAAGGCAACATTGAAATATTTCACAGAATATTTAAACCCCATTAACTGCTTGCACAATACCAAGCAATTTTGGTTTTAACCAATCATTAAAAGCTGCAGGAGTTTTTGAGAACTTGAGTGTCAGAAATCTAAAAGGAGAATTCTTTCTTCCACCCAAGAGCACTAATTGCATGAATCCCTGCTAGTAGTTGGCTGTACTCTTCTCATCATGTTGTCACCATGGTGACAATTTTATGACATTTAGACAAATGACTATGGGAAAGAATTTTGAGAGCCCTCTGTGGTAGCAAACATGTATTTCCTCTCTCAAGCTTATTTCCATTTCCCTTTCCTGACTGCTAGGAGCATTCCTTCATTCTCCCTCCTCCTATTTAAGAAGGAAAAGGAAAAGGCAGTTTTCTCTTCTTTTCAGTCCTATTTTCCTCCTCTTTACTGTGAGGGAAAATCTTTCTGAAATTATCTGTTGTTCACCTCAAATCACCAGGATAGACTACTTTGAATTGAAGTAATGAATTCTTCACACTATAATCTAAATCATATTAAAATCACAGCACCAGAGGCATAGATTAGGTGACACTAAACCAGTAAACCTGAGSCAAGTACATTAAACAACAAACTGTGTTTGCACAAAACAGGCACATGAGTTTTTTAGTTTTATCAAAGCATCTTTTTTCTTTTTTGAAATKGGTATCTTTTTTCTTTTTTCAGTGGATGTCAGGTTTCCCTCTGAGTTGCTGATTCTCCCACCAATGAGTTTTCTGAGTTGAGCTTTCAGGGATGTCTTATTCCAGGAAAACAATTCCATAAGGACTGACTGAAAATGAACTCTCCTTTATTACTTTCACCTCAATTTACAGAAAAGAATTGTTTACTTCCCATTGCAATGCCATACTTACTGGGCAATTTTTTCAAGTTCAGTAACCTTCAGCAGAGGAAACGTAAATGCAACCAAGGAGATCACAGATCAAATGTGAGACACAGCTGAAAAATCTAGAAAGGCTTCCAACACTCAGTACAAAACCCAATCCTGATGTTCTGACAGACTAGGACTACCAAGATAAATGTGTCTCCAACTATCAAGAACTAAATTACACTCTCCTAAATTAATTATCCTCGGGGACAGACTAGACAGGAGGTATCTCTGGTCAGCCAGTATCTTCAACACCAGTATCACTGCTCAGTAAAAGTTCTTTTGGGATGAAATGTTAACTTYAGTTAATAGGTCAAAGCAGCAGATAAGCAAATAAAGTAACAAAATGGGGTGACCACAGAAGGCTTTACCTGTTCCTGGAGTTGGACACGGCTCACAAGGCTTGTTCCAGGCTTTCCCAATATTGTATGTGCAGCAGCACATCCTTTTGGTCACATTGAAGGGCAGTTCATTCTCACAGGAGGTTCCATTATAGCTTCTGTAGCAAAAGCTTTTCCTCATGTCTGGATGTGAGAAAAGAAGCACTTATGAAGTAACCAACATTATGATAATTGTGATATTATGTAAATATCAACCCCCTACCAAACCAGACAAGATTCATTAACTCAGTTTTCTGAATGCAACATAAACACAGGCATTTAAAAATAATTTAAGGATTGATGTAATCCACAGTCTTTGTTTTAGACTTGTGTGACATATTTTCTGTTTTGATTTAAAGACACAAGGGGGGACAAAGACAAACTCCTAAGAAATCATAAACACAGTGTAGATACTCAACAGATCCATTTGTATGGTAAACSCCATCATTTGGAAATGATCASCTGAAATAAACCAGTGAACAGTGAGCCCTGTTAGGGAGTAAGAGCCCCTAAATGCTGCAGGCCAATCACAGGGATCTCTTTCCTGACAACACAACACCAGCTGGGAGCTAAGAATAGTCAAAATAAACACAAAGCACAGGGTCTGGCCCTCAAACAGCCTGATAATCTTGCAGTTCTAGTAAAGAAGACATTTTGCATACCCATGCAGTTGTGTCCTCCGTTCACCTGCATATATTCAGGTGGGCAAATGCAGGTGTAGTTCCCCAAGGTGTTGTAGCAGGTGCCAGGACCACACACACCAGGGTGTGCAACACACTCATCAATATCTAGAAAACAAGAAAAAACACTCCAGTTAAGGAGGGAGAAGAGGYCCAAGGCCAAGCAAATATTTCTGAGAAATACAACCATAATAAACCATGCTAAGGTAACAAAAATCCTTAATTTAAAGAATACCTTGAAAAATACAGCTCTGATTTTAACCTCTAAGTTTAGCCTTAATTCGTTTAAGTGCAAGACAACACACTGAATAAACAAGAAGTTCTTGAACTTGCCACTGAAATCAGCTTCACAAAAGACATTCACACCTTCTTCTCAGAGCAGGGTTAGTCACTATTTAGGGTCAATTTACAATTTTGGTTTTAACAGTTATGAAAAATCTCAAACACGAAAGGAAAACCAGTATGCACTTTACTTCATATTGAGTAAATTAAACTGGTACTCTCACATCCAAAATGCAGAGAGCATAATAAAACTTACAAGGTGATAAGCCAGAAATCATTAATAACCTCTTAGTTTGCTGAATACATGTGGCTGATGTCTAATATCTAAAATAAACATTAATATATCGAAGTGTTCCATTTCAAGCTTTGTACTAATTGTATCCTTGGTACCAAAGATAATGATTTTAGGGAATACTCTAGGTAAGGGTGGGGTGTACCATGCCCACTTATGGATTTAAGGCTAAAAAGTAGTGGTTTTCCTAATAACTGCACTGTGACAGAGAAAGAGGCTTTAAAGGACCCAACCTTCACAGATTCTTGTCTCTTCACTGAGGTAGTAACCTTTTGGGCATTCACACTGGAAGCTGCCAAAAGTGTTGATGCAATTTCCACCTTGGCAGAGGCCTGGCAGCTCCTGACATTCATCAATGTCTGAAAACAGAGGGGAAAAAAAAAAAACAACTCACCGTATTTTCATTCCTCAATGAAAATAAAGAAGAGATTTTAAGTACTGCCCTGAAATTYTGCCAACTAGAAGCTTTGAACTGTCATTTGTGGCTTTTTTTGGGGGGGTTTCTTTTGCTTCTAAATTGCTCTCTAGGAATGCATGGATAAGATKCTCATTTTCTTCCATTCAAACAGCCCTTAAGGAGCAGTTTCAGCTTGTTAAGCCCAATGTTCCATTGCTGTTTACAGGATTTTGGCATCTAATTCCTCACTTCTGCCCATTTATTGGAACCAGAGCTGCTTTGCCTGATGAATATTTCCTGACATTTGCACTTTCTGCTGATGAGCTGTAATTTTCATAAATGACTTATCCTTCAGGGCCCAATTTTGAMATTCAGCTAAAGTAAGGAAGCACACAAAAGGCATGCAACAGATTGTTTTCCTACTGAAATGGTGTTGGACTTCTTCAATATTCTTTTGCTGTGTGCCTTTTCATGTTGTTTCCCAATTCACATTAACAGTTGTTTTAGCTTTGCACTAAATATAATGATTTTTGAAAAATTCAGCTCCTCTTCAGAGATGACCCTTTATTCTTCTTCTTCTTCTTCTTCTTCTTATTATTATTATTATTATCAATATCAATATCAATATCAATATAAATATCAATCATCAAAGTCATTTATAAGAAACTCACCTTCTAAAATAATAGTGATGGGATTTGGTCTGAATCCTTCTCCCCCTGGACAGAGAGTGTTGTATTCAGCTAAAGTAAAATATAACAAGAGATATGTCWGTCTCATAAAAAATAAAGTTATGCAACAGAATCATAAAATATCACTTGTGTTTTAATGGCTGTTCTTCCCCACAGTCATTTGGTTTCTACTTTTTTGACCTATTCACAGTAAATAAAACATGTGCATCAGATTAACAGAAAACCAATTTAAGATGAGGAGTTATGCTTTCTTTTATTACCATAATTCAGATACTCTTGAGGCAGGTAGAATATTGATTTYTCCATACTGTGTCCTTACAGAGGCACATAATTTCTGTTTTGATTAGCTCTTTAATATGAAATGTCAGTATGCCACTGATAAAGGTAAGTGTCAAACTTGTAATTCCTATTGTTATGTAAAGAACAACATACCTGAYGTTTGTGTTGCAATATTCATTAAAGACCTTCAAAGCTCTACAAAGCTGGTAACTATCATTAAATAATAGTTTTTAAAGTACTCAAGAGCAACTTAGGACATACATAACAACAGTTATCAACATTCTGCTTTGGAAAATAATGAAGCCCTCCAAATTAAAGCCATGATTTGGGTTCTAAGTATAATTAGTTTATTTCCTTACCAGCTTGGAGATGCTGAGCATGCCTAGCAGATATATGCACTCCATTTTATTCTTATCTGTAAAGTTCTTAAATATTTTTTTAATGGGAGAAAAGAGCAAAATAAAATGCCCAAAACTACCCAATTTCATCTGCTTTGGTGGGAAGTGCCTCCTAAAGGAAGCACTGATCTCTTAGTGTGAGAACAGGCACCAAGTCAGCCACAGAAGACTAAAGRTCAGGTCTGTGATGCTTAGGTCCACACCCCTGGTCCCTCTGACAGTGGCAGTGAAATCTGACTCGAAAGACCAATGTACAGCAGCACAGTAAAAGACTGTAAATTCCTTTTCCATCCCTTCTGAAATAAGGCAGCACCAGGAGAACATGAGGACATTTCCTTACTGCTGTTGACAGGGGGACAGGTCTCACAGGGGTTCCCCCAGGCCTTTCCCAGCGAGCAGCAGCACGAGGAGCGAGTGACTCCAACCCCAATCTCAGTGCTGCAGGACAGGCCCCCGTCCCCTCTCGGCCCAAACTTCAGGTAGCAGCTGCCCACACGGTTATCTGTGTAAAAAACACACGTGGTTACAGCTGCACACCACAATCCAGGCAGAGAACTGCAGCCATTCATCTGCAATTTCATACCTAGAAGGAGGAATTCAGGGTAACATTGTGCTCTTGAAGTCATTGGCACTTAAAGAACATTGATAGTTGTTGATGTTGAGAGAGACAACACTAAAAAACTATGTAACAGGATATGCAGAATTGTGGAATCGTTTTTTTTTCTCTTATTTGCATAAAAGCAGTGATTTTTAAAGTGATAGTTCAGGAAGCTTTTACTTACCCACACAACCCACTCCAGTAGGATTCAGTTGGAAGTCTGGAGGACAATTACACTCATATCTTCCAGGAGTGTTTACACAAAGACCATTGACACAATTAATGGGATCAGCACATTCATCAATATCTAAAACAGGAAAATCCACATTCATAAATCTGCTCAATGGACAGAAAAGAATAATTTTAYTTTCTAAGACAACTTAGAAAGTTTCAAATGCAAGTGAATTTTAGCTGAAACTGATGGAGAGTCWTCAAAATAATTTAGCAAATGACTACAAATAAACCTTGTTCATCTACATATTTAAGAAGCCACSCTTTTTCAGAAGTACACCCTGATGTACTTCTGAAAAGCAATGACTTACCTGTGCAATTTCCCCCAGTTCTATCCAGTTCATAGCCATCATCACAGATACAACGAAACATTCCTGGGAGATTATTGCAGGTGCCAAACACACAAATATTCTGGAAGGAGCATTCATCCSTGTCTGAAGGAATGCATTAAAATCAGAAAGTTACACAGCTTTACCACATTACTGTTATTATTATTGCTGTTGTTGTTACTTTGTGTCACAGCACCATAAAAGCAAAAGGAGACACATGCAAAATATTTTTAAAACTAACATTTTTGAGTTTGTGTAGAATACTACACAAAGTTTCTATTTGTGAATTCGTATCTGTAAAGAAAGTGTAATAAGAAGAAAGTGTGTAGGAATCAACAGTCCTMTCTCCTTGGGGGAAGAATACAGGGAAAATAGGAATATAGGAAGTATAAGGATTATCTATGATTTTCTCAAGCCCACATTGAAATAGTTATGTAGTAACTACATACAGATGAGCTAAAATGCATCTAAAGGACTGCACGCTCATCTAAATTCGAGATGAAATCAAACTGAAAGACACTGACAGRAACTTGGACGATTTTGTCAGCTGCAGTGTGGAAAGGAGATGAACACTGACACCATGGACTGCAAAGCTATGGCTTTAGGCACAAACTGTAAAAGAGTTCTGAGCTGAAAGTAAGTGGGATAGGAGTGGAAAAAACCCCCCTCCATGTACTGCCAGACAGCAGGACTTTTTAAATTGCCATAATSAAGCAGCTGTGGAAAAGGCAAATGCTGTCCTGGCACGTATTAGTGAATTATTTTTAGCACAGTCAAGGAAGTGGAAAGCATTAATATCATTTTACAAAGCACAGCCAAATCTTAATTTGAAATCCTGAGTACCGTGCTCTGTTGATGAACTAATATTGCACAAGATGTGCAAAAGGGGTATTAAAATTATTACAGTAATAAAAAATCTACTTTTAACCTGGCTGGATTACCTCAGCCAGAGGCTGAGAAGTGATAAAATGCCTCTTTATAGTAATATATGAGAAAGGTTAAATTCTGAGAGACACATTTTTTAGGGAAAATGAATACTCAACATCCAAAAGTCCTGAGTCAATTTCATCTGGAAAATAAAATTTCTAAATACCCTGGAGTACAGCCATGGAATGACCTCCAAATCAGGTCATTGAGAAGCTAATGTATTGACATCTCCAGAGACTTCTCAAGAAAGTGGATTAATAATTTTTATTACCATTATTTCACTAAATCAAGACTGGATTTTGCTTCTTGATTGTAGAAATCAGCAAAGGACTCTTCTTACCATAGTACAGATTARTATATCAACTTCAAAATGATAGAAATAAAAGCTAACTTCTTTTAAGAATTCAGCACCCAGATATTTTAGTTCTCCAACACCACACTTTAATCAATGGAATGCTTTCAGATGTCTGCTGTAATCATAGTAACATATTAAGCAYTTCTCCAAAATCCTTCAATTGTTGGACCTAAATCCTTCAACACGCTGACCCAAAATTWAGAAATTTTTCAAAACATTGGTTGGCTGGAAGAGATTGGATCTATTAGGGGATTTTTATTAGACCATTGGCACCACTGTAACACAAATGAGCTGCACCAAGAAATTCACTAAAGACGACTGACAATACTTGATAATGATTAACAAATCTGACTGTGGCACAGGTAATTCCTCAGAAGCACCTGAATTATTCTGAAACCCAATTCATACATGTACACCTGAATGTTGGAACATGCCACACTCTGGACTGAATCTYAGAGATGAAATTCTGAAACCTGTTTATCGCATTTCACCAAGAATTTTAATTTCCCAAGATGTTAYGTGGTTTTCACCATTAAATATGAAGTAAGTTAAAAGCTTTGAGGCACCAGCTAAAATGTTTTCATTTACTATACAGCCATATTAAATTACAACAAAAGGTAAAAGAACACAATAGGGAATAGAAGCTGAACTGGATTAGAAAGATAACAGAGGATTTTCCACACACTATCCAACAGTGACAAAAAGGAATTAAAAAAAAAAATTACAAAATTGTTGATGCCAACCTCTGCTCTGGGATTTACGGTTGAAAGCCAGGAAAACATCACAAAAAAGATGAAAGCACACATAATTCACACCGGAGAAATTCCTTGTACGTGAAACATGTGGTGCYTTCTCTGCTTCCAGGCTGAGGTCCTGTTGGTTGCTCTTTGCTTCAGAGCAGCCAACCCCAACTCAGAGAGCAGAGCTGAGGCAGCAGCAGCAGCTCACCTTGGCAGGACCTGCTGTCAGAGGCAGGSGTGAAGCCCATCTCGCACTCACAGCGGAAGGCGCCGGGCGCGTTCAGGCACTGCCCGTTTTCACACAGCTCCACATCCTCTGCACACTCATCAACATCTGTGGAAGACATGAAAACCTCTCTGGAACCACGGGTTTCACCAGCAGAAATGCACATAAATATATCCTGGTGTTCCAAATAACAGCGCTGTTGAGCGCTGAAGGTATAAAACAGAACACTTATATCATCCTGAGGTAAACTGAAAGAATGCAGAAAAGCAAACACATTTTCTAAAATTACTCCTTTCACCTTTCCATGATTCCTTACTCCTTGTTTTTCATTAACAGAYGAAAATTTTTCTTAATAATGTAGGCTTGTAAGATTCAGTTTTGAATAATCATGACAAAAAAGTTAAATACCTTGCCTAAAAAGTCAAAATTTTGCCTCTTGGTATATATTGCTATGCTATTTTGTCAGAAAAAATGTTCAAAAGGCAAATTTTCCTAAATAATACATAGAAAATTGTAATATTATTCATTTTAGAAAATATTCTTTGAGGGTGAGGAACATTACAAGTACTGCCTGSRCACCAGAAAYTCTCCTAGTATGACCCAAAAGAGCKATAAAGARAGAGAATGGTAAGGGAGGGCATTCACCATTAGAGTAATCATAAGAAGTGATAATTTTGTCAGGGATGCTTATGATTGTCCAAAAAAGATTTTACATGCTTTCTTCATTTTTAGTCCATAACTGGCATTACATCTGATTTTAGAGAAACCCAGAAGCTCAATATAGGGATAAAACATTGTGCTCATGAACCAAAAACTTGAAATACAAAACCAAGTCATATTTGAAGGTCTTTATTCTCAAATAAAAAACTTCACACTACTAATCAGAAAACCTTGTTTCTAAGCTTTAAATTAATTTTTTTTGTAATTAGCCAGTTAGCCAATAATGAATGCATTCACAGTAGTTTTCTAGGTATTTTACTATGATTAGGATGGATTCTCAGACCTAAATATACTGACCAAACACAGGATGTGTTTAAAGTTGAGAGCAGAGATAATGTTGTATCTCCATCCTGTAAGTGATAAAGACCAGAGTAACCCAAGACACAGTAATTAATATTTAATATAAAATCTTTACACTTGATATAATAAAAATATCAGTTTATTTTGAGTCACTTGCTGTGTGAATAACAATGTCCATTCTCACGTACAAATTTAAATGCAGAGATCATGGGCAATGTTTTTCAAGTGCAGTTGGTTTTTCTTTTTAACAAGTCCTATTTAATAATCACATCCAGTTCTAATAAAAGAGTGATAGGAAAATAGATGATGCCAGAGAACTGTAATAGAGCTGGCATTTGGTGYTCTTGACTAGAGGCACTGCTGCAGGCAGGACATGCATGTTCAAAATAACTGGCATGAAGATGAGGAGGAGGAAGAAGCAGCAGGAATTTCCCCTAAAAATGGACCTGGTGAGTCCAACTGGGGCACAAATCAAAGAACAATCAGGTGCCTCTGACACCATTTCTTACACCAGACAGGGAGCATCTTGATCTTAAATTACATTTTCACATTCATTGTCTTGCACTGTGGGCTTAGGTCTAATTCACAAAGGTTTCATACAAGAGAAGAACCACCAGGGACAAGTCAGGTGTCACCAAACCCCTTACCAGAGCAGGTGAAGCCATCTCCAGTGAATCCCTCTGCACAGGCACAGTGGTAGGAGCCCGGGCTGTTCACACACTGGGCGCTGGTGCTGCACCGCTGGGTCCCGTTGGAGCATTCATCAAGATCTGCACATCAGGGTCAAAAAGTRCAGGCAGCAGCACAGCAATTAGTAAACTGGCTGGTAATTAACTGCCAAGATAACCAGCACCACTGCAAACTTGATTTATGTCTCCATAAATACACATGTTTAGTATTAGACAATACAGGGTTAATCTACAGTGACTCCATTTTAATACGTCTTCCYTTAAATTACAGCAGGTGGGACTGGGGAAAATGTTTCTGAGTAACAGATGGAATTCARCTGGCTCATTACTTGGATATAAGTGTCCTGTTAATGAGCTTAAAGTTAAAATTAGTTTAAAAAAAAAAGAAACTGAACCAAAGAAATGCAGTGAGGTAAAAAACTGCCACTTATTTAGGAAGTCTCCTCAAGTAATAGAAGAAATTGAAAACAATGCAGTCCCATGAGGGTTGAGGCAAGTTATTCACTTGGATGTTAATACGTATGAAAAAAAAAAAAGAAAAAAGAAAAGAAAGAAAAAAAGAAAGAAGAAAAGAAAGAAAAAAAGAAGAAAAAAAGAGGAAAAAAAGAGGAAAAAAGAGGAAAAAAGAGGAAAAAAGAGGAAAAAAGAAGAAAAAAAGAAGAAAAAAAGAAGAAAAAAGAGGAAAAAAGAAGAAAAGAAAAAAGAAAAAAAGAAGAAAAAAAGAAGAAAAAAAAGAAGAAAAAAAGAAGAAAAAAAGAAGGAAAAAACAACAAATCTCATAATATGGTAATTTTTTAGCACATTACATCAATAAAGCCTTATCTTCCTTAGATCCCAAAATGTTCTGAAAACAAAAAGCAAGTATTACAATCTTTTACCCATCAAACAGGAAGGCAAGGGGACATACACAGCAACAGCAGCTCAGCAAATGCAGATACAGGTTTCCCACCCCTCCAGTCCCAATCTGGTTTATATCAGGGTCTATAAATCAGACAAATTACAAGACATTTACMAAAAAATGTCTGAAGGACTGGAAACA
Organism: Sporophila hypoxantha; assembly: GCA_002167245.1. Taxonomy (NCBI): domain Eukaryota; kingdom Metazoa; phylum Chordata; class Aves; order Passeriformes; family Thraupidae; genus Sporophila; species Sporophila hypoxantha. Next base: position 435,350 of record NDFG01001437.1, read on the forward strand.
TCTGACAGGAAGCAATAAAAYAAAATCTATTTAATTTCTAGGTTTGTTTTTTTTTTTTTTTTTACATTCCAGTAGCAGTTGTATTTAAACTTTGTAAAATATGTAGTTAATTTGGAAAGATGTTACAGCATCAAGTTTCTGAGACAGTAAATATTTTTTTTTTCTTAGAAAACCAAGTCTGTGAAACATAAGAATCTTTCATACCCATTTATCCACAGGCTACAGCAGATAGAAGAATGATTATTTGTTTCCAGCGGACTAATCACACAGTCCCATTACATGCTTTCAGAAAAAAGAAAAAAAAA
>NDFG01001437.1:435671-584100 GCA_002167245.1 Sporophila hypoxantha
AAAAAAATCTTTGTTTTCCAGGTACTTACCAATACACTTAATGCCATTTCCAACCCAACCTTCTCTGCAGCTGCATTTAAAACTTCCTGGCACATTGACACATGAGGCATGCATGTCACAGTTGTGAGCTGCAATTTCACACTCATTCACATCTACAAGCACAAAACAAACTATCAGTATTTACATCAGAATATTAAAAATCCTGCTCCTTTTACATATTTCCACTGTGAAGGTTTGCAGTCCTTTAAAAAACAAATGTTTAAGAACTTGGAAAAATTCAAGCAAGCTACTTCATATTCTGTATTAGTAAAAAGGAGTGACAATTGCATTTCATTTTTGCTCTTTGTTTGCAAACATGACAATCAGTCCACTTTCTACAACTGCTTTTCAGCATGAAATTAACACTCTTTKCCAGAAATATGAAATATGCTGATCTTTTTTATGTCTAAAACTGGGATGAGGTCTTTGGGTGCACAGCCACCTTTCAGTCATAAAAATAATTATACACCCATGGCTGTAGTAGTTACAGAACAGATTCCTAAACACAAAAGTGTAGGAGAAACTCTGTCAGCTTCTTTTGGATGAGCTTGGAAGAAAAGGTACTGCTCAAATATCACAGAATTTGTGGNCCCCCCCCCCTCCCTTGTTCTTTCCTTAGACCACATGGCCATTTCCTGCAGCTTGAGTTGAGATGAGTTCATCCTCCAGGTACATCTGAAAAATGAGCACTGATAAAAAACTTCCAACACAACTGCAGCTTTGCCATTCCGAGCCCAGTTCTGTAACATGGATGCTCACACAACCTGTGCTGCCAAAATCTTTAAAATCAGTTTGCAATGGGCTTCCAGCATTGATATGGTGAAGGAATACTCCATTTAAAACTCTGGCACATGCTAGCAGATGTGAAACACTCATATATATACAAATATATACAGATGCCAAGCTCTCTCTTGTGTGTGAACACTTGTGCATTTATTTTACCTGGAAGCAAACCAAAATATGTAACACATCCACTGGAAATCTGTTTTACCTGTGCACCCTGTGGTTCCTTTCTTGACTGAATACCCAACTTGACAGTGACAAATGAAGGAGCCTTTGGTGTTTTCACATTCCCCAAACATGCAGATGTTGGAATTCAAATCACATTCATTCACATCTGTAGGTGATTATAAATTAATTATTAGTTGGACATTACTGTCATTTTGGAACACTTTATTTCAGGTGAAAATACCTGCTATATGAGGTCGTAATATATTTCAGCTGTCCCACTCTGTAAATTCCCTGTAACAAGTAAGGATAAATGTGTAGTACAAATACCACAGTTTTGTAGTAAAACAAATACCWTTTTTTTTCACCTTCTTTTGGAATGCTAATTAAAGGAATATGAAGGAAACTTATTCTTACAAGAATCACTTAAAATMATTTTCGTAAAACATATTTGTGATCATATTAATTTTCTTCCAATTAACAATTTTTGAAGTGCCCCCTTCTGAGCCCCCTCATCTGATCCCTTCTCAGTATACATGTTCCATTATAGTAAAATCACACCAATGTTTTTTAACTATAGGATCTGGTTCATTGTTAAGGAGTTACCAACAGGCATACAGATTATTTTTTCATAATATGCATAATTTTAATATTTACTTTCAGGGACGCAGTAGAAAGAACAGAAAGAAAAAGCTGCAGAATCTTCAAGACTTACACTAAATTTGGTGCACACAGCTACTTACCAACACAAGCTTTCATGTCTATAGAAACCATAAATCCATCATAACAGAGACAGCGATATTCCCCTGGGATATTGGTACACTGCCCACCATCACAGATATCTGGATTGTTTTCACATTCATCAATATCTGAGGAGGGGAAAAAAAAAAACCAAAACAGGTAATAATTCTGTTACTGGCATGGATGGGCTGGAACACCATCTTGATTTTGGCTGAAAGATAATGMTGCTGGAGCTTTTCAGGTGTAAAAACCTACCTGCACAGGTCCTGACATCTGGCATCAGAGCATAGCCATCACTGCAGCTGCACTCATAGCTGCCCTCTGAGTTAGTGCAGTGGGTGTCACAGCCTCCATTCATTATCATACACTCATCAATATCTGGGGAGGCAACATTGGTAGCAGTAAGTCTACCTCTTTAAGAAAAACATCATATTCCCTTTACATTTTACATCATCAGTGGCTTCATTCTGAATTTTCATTCTCATTCTACTGTCTCTGATTTATATTTGGTTCGTTTTTCCCTCTTTCAACTGCTTTTTCATCTGTGGGAGCAAGCTGCTAAGTTAAATGTTTGTTTTGCTCCTGTGTATTGCTAGGGGTGTGTAAAAAAGCTCAAGAAAAARAAGTTTGGAAAGGAAAAAAAGGGAAACGCTGAGAAACTTAAAAGCTTGAAACGTGGCACAAATTTGCAATTTTGTTAAAGAATAACCATAACAAGCAAATAGAAAACCCTCTCAGTACTGCTGCTCTCCTTTGCAAGGACTTGGTGTGCTGGGCACTACATAACTCAGTATTATTATACTGAAGGATTAAAGAGAGGCATATGATAAGGAGAAAAAAGTGAAAGATAGACCATCAATGCACAGACCTTTTCTTCCTTGATCAAGAAACCTTAGGTGCATTTTCTTCTTGTTAGCTCAAACCTCTGATTTTAATGGAGCAGTACAGGAAGTATAATTTCAAAGTATTCTGCAGAGTTCACTACAGCAACCATATTTTTATACCTTCTTTATACTTCTGTATTCCCACAATAGCCCATGATAAGCCTCAAAGCACATGAGAAAACAGCCCTGCTGGTTTTCAAAAGGAAGGTGTGAAGTTAAATAAAAGCAAGGACAGATGGAACAATGCAGCTGAAGCACAAAATCCCAGCTGCAGGTGCCCAACACTTGCCTGTGCATCCCTGTCTGTCAGGAGTGGGCTGGTACCCAGAGTCACAGAAGCACTGGTAGGTCCCAACCATGTTCACACACTTGCCATTTCTGCAGAGGCTGTCACTCAAGGAGCACTCGTTTACATCTGGGGAAGAATCATTCAGATCAGTTGCAATTCAGGATATTTAAGAGATTTAAAGCTCAGGTTCCAGGCAGAATACGAGGGAAATTGCAAACTGGTGGCTTTCAGGTTTGTTAAATTTCTTTCTTGTTCTTGGCATGCTCCACATCAAGGAATGGAGTTCTGCACACTGTGTTTAAGCTAGTGTCCAAAGATTTATCRTCTCTGACTCAGATCTGAGAGAATCTGCTGTGGGCATTAATTACCAAGTCTGCTATTATCCATCAAGAAAATAAGCCAAAGAGATAATATGCTTCTTTTTTGACTTTTTAGTTCTTGGGGTTTTTTTCTTCGTTTTGGTGCATTATGCGCCAAAAGGAGAGATGCATTTTAACACAGGACAACACCTTTTTGTGACTGATTAAAGTTGCTSCCATGAGTAGTACAGTCCTTTCAGCTGCTAAATAACCCCTAAGAGACCTGATAAAACACTACTCTTTGGAGTCAACAGCATTACTGGCACTGAGGATTTTACAGGCCTCTAGTTTTTCATTAGAAGATACAATTTTTGATATAAAGGAGAAGCATTAATTTGTTTAAGAGATTCCTGAGACCCCGCCTTTCCCAGGGACTGACCATTCCTCCAACTAAAGATTATTTTCCTGAGTTGAAACTCACCCAAGCATTCCTCCTGGGATGGTGACAGCTCATGCCCCAGGGGACAGTCACAGCGAAAGCTCCCCTCAGTGTTCACACAGGTGCCACCTCTGCACAGCAGAGGGTTGCGTTCACACTCATCTATATCTGCAAAGAAACCACCACGTGCAGATATAAAATGGGCACATATAAGGGGCAACAAAGAGAAGAGCAATTCCCAGTGTCTACAAAATAAAAGGATTGTTTCATGGAGGTGTTCCTCTACTCATGCTGCACAACAGACCAAACCAAAAACTATATATTATTATTAACTCTACAGATGGGTATTTTTCCTCTCAACAAAACCAAGCATTAATCATTTAACATTAGATATTCAAGAAAACATGGAACACAAGCAAAGGCAGCAAATATTTGGATATTGCCCTTTAGAACAATGTATAAATGTGATGTATATATATTTTCAAATTTTTTAAGGCAATCAAACACCTGTTCACATATGCACTGAAATTCCTRCCTGTGGATGCAGTTATGGCGGATGTTTGTGTATCAATTTTTACCTAAATGGCTCCTCAGTTTGGTAACTCCTGTGTATGCCATGGTGTGGCTGGGAAATATTCTGGCTACAGCTCATAAAGGCAAACCGAGTAYCTGACTCACAAAACTGATACAACCAGCCAACACTACAGGTGTGGATGGAGAGAAATACAAACAAAAGATGTTCAAGGTGGAGGATTCACTCACACTTCCGGACTCCCAGGAAAGTCTAAAAGCATCACAATTTGCAGGAAAACAAGAAAAGGTGACTGAAGCCTAACTCAAGATTTTTTAGGGTGGCTAGACACCTTTTGGTGTCTCCAGACCTATTCTTACAACTTTAATCAGATTAAAGAGGTGTAATTTTTTTTCMGGAAATGATGTGAGAATTTCTTGAGTCCTAGAAGAAACAATGAAAACRGATTGACACTGCTCTTGAAACTCCAGCTTTCTATTCCTAGCTTTATCAAATATTTGGGAACCCCATTAGTAGTTTTTAAATGAATTGTGTGAAGAGTTGCTGCCATCCTAAAATATCTGTACAGAATAAGTGTCTCTTAAGGGTATAAGTAATTAGCATACAGAACAAGCAAGGCTATATACTTAATTCAGTTATCTGTCTCTATAAACTGCATATCTGACTCATTTGCTCATGAAGCCACAATAATGACACATCTGAAGTGCTTAGCTCAGATAACAGCCAGGCTTTGCACAGCAAAGGAGACTCCGGGGGATCCTGGCAACACTTACCCATGCAGTTCTTCATCATCATAAATCCACTTTCGTAGCCATCAAAGCACTCACACTCAAAGCTGCCAGGAGTGTTGACACAAGTGCCACTTCCACACAAGTCTGGGGAGATCCTGCACTCATCAATGTCTGTTACAAAGCAGTGGAGAGGTTAGAAAAATCAAACTGGGTTTAAGGTTATCCTGCTTTTCACAGAAAAAAAATGTCACTGTAAATTAAGCCTACAGAAACTATATRCAGTATGCAAATCAACAGAGAAAAAATAATTACTTATAGAAACATCTGATTATGTGGAACAGTCAATGAAAGATTTGTAAGGCAGTCTTCAGAGCTCTCAGGCTATAGAAAACTATGTAACAAGTTTGCTTCTATTAAGTGTAATTTAAGGTTAGATTCTTAAGGAAATAACTAAGTGTAAGACCTTCCAAGATACCATTCTTACAGAGGTATCAACTGACTCCATGACTACAATGCCATCGATCATTATGAAGATATTTATCCAGTAATAGCATTATAAGTTTATATACATCCTTTCCATTAGGAATTAGCTCCTATCAATACCAGATTTACAGTTCACTGGTTCTTTTGTTAGTTAAATTTRAATGAAACCTACTACAGAAAACAACAGCAGAAAAGACAGAAGAGCTCTTCTAAAATCACACGGGTAGCGAGTCAGAAATCTAAAGGGGAATTTTAATGTGGATATGATCCAGTGAAACAGGTAAGTGTTGCAGGGGAGGACTTTGTGTCACTGTCCATGGACAGGTTTCTGCTGGGKGATGACACCCAGTCCTCAAAGATGTGTGGAGGCATCAGACCCACATGGCAGATCTGTCACATTACTGAGTATCTGGGCTCCTACAAACTTTATAAAACAATTTCTTGCTGATTTAAAACAAGCAAAAATGTAATCTATTTCAGGAAACCTGTTTCTCTACAGCTGCTCAGTGGAGTAATTTCRTCACCATAAAATAGAARGGGAAAAAAAAAGCTTTTGCAAGGAGTTTTCTGACCTATTCTGGTTARTTTAGAAATAAAGTTTGTAAAATACATTCTTCACCAATAGAATCACTACAAAAACAAGGAAATCACCAGTCAGGGCAACGTTAGCATCCAGACCAACCTCAGTGAGCATGCCTTACCACCCACACTTCACAGTTATTACTCAGACACACTCATGGACGCCTGTACATTGTAACAAAACCTCCTTCATTTTCAGCACAGAGCCAGCCACCCACAACGCTGGCATCAGAGTTCCCACAGCCACAGAACTGTCAAGCTTATCTTYAGATTTTCCAGACCGTGAAGAACAAAATCCTAAACTTGTAAATTAAACACACGTGTCTGTGTCTTCCTGAGTTAACATTGCACTGGTGAGAATGGCTGAGGTGCCCCTGTGTGTTCTCAGCCATCAAATTTAAATGAAAATTAACTTGCAGCCTCTAAATTCATACAATGACCAGAGAGAAAGGAACATAAGCTAATCTCTGTGTTAGAGCATTAAACTTGGCTTTGCTGGTGATCCTTATTGATTTTTCAGGTTGTACTGGTACAGCATGACCTGAGCACCTTAAACACCAATTATCAATTGTCAATTATCACTTTTATAATAAAAATCTGAAAGTGCTGTATTTTTTAAATAATCAGTTTCTGAAAGGGAAACTTGAGACTGTTGGCCATTCTGTCCAAAGATTAAGCTCTTAGAAACTGAAGGAAATTAATGGCATTGGGTTTCCTGATCACCAAGCTATGCCTCAAGAGCAAGTCAATTTAAAAAGGCCCAGGGATGTGATGGAGTCCCCAGCACTGGATCTTTCCAAGGTGGACAGGGTGCTAGGTAACCTCATCTGGGCTCCCTTTCCCCACAAGAGGTTGAAGGAACAGGTTGGTCTTTCCAGGTCTTTTTCAACCAGGACTATTCCATTATTCTAGGGAAAACCATGGAAAATGCAAGGCTTACTCACCTGTACAGTTTCTTTCATCCATATCTAAAGTGAACCCACTGTTACACCTGCATTTGAAACTTCCAATYGTGTTTCTACATTTACCATTCATGCACATGCTAGGGAACACYTTACATTCATTGATATCTAGGAATAAAAACAAAGGAAGTAATTAAGAAATTCTTAAGCACAAAGGTAAGTGGAATCAACAGCAATTTCCTGTTCCTTCTTACCAACTGCATTGAGCATAAAAGGTAGGGTTTRGGTTAGAGGGGACATCCTTGGAGACCTGACTGGAGGTGAGACATTTCCCAATCTTTTTGGCTATTTTTGGGTTTCTTTGCTTCACAATACCCAAAGCAATAATTTAAACCTTATACTAATCAGGAGTCAAAGAAATTAAGGGATACTCTCTGAGTTGAAACTCTGGCATGGGTATGGTGCTCAAGTTTGCTTTGTGCCACAATCAATATTCCTGGCATTCCTCAGCCAGTTTGTAAAATATGCAACCATTACCTGGCTGATTTGGTTTGGTTTTCAAATTGAGACTGCCAGAGTTTTATCTGGAGCTGTTTTGAAAATGATATTTTTTTTCTTTTGTAGAGTATCAAGTGAAATGTTTCACCTCTCCTCAATGCTGAGTAGCACAAACTGTTAAAGGATCTTGCACAGGACAAGGCTGAATGACCTCTCCTACACTCTGTGAAATAATTTGCTGAGGCAATGTCCTGAACTGAGAATCATCTTCAACAAAACAAACATCCAGCTCCCACTCATTTCTGTCAGTGGAACACAATAATAGTGGTCCAAATTAAGAAACAGAAACAGGAAGCCGAACCTCAGAAAAATCTCAGCCTAGACAAGATTTATGAAATAATTAACTATTTAATTAAACAAATGTTGGTAAAATTATTGTGGCTATTGCTGTTATTTTCCTTATTTCTTTAGTAAATCACCAACAAAACCCAAGAGCTTTGCCTGAGAGCAACTCAGGCAAAGACTCCTGAAAAGCAGAGCTTATTTATAGTGAAGCAGAGGTCTCACCTGTTATAGCTTTCTAAAGCAACTCAAAATATTCCAAGAAAAATGCTTCAGAATATATCCATWAAAAAAAAAAAAACCTCAAATTTTTGGATCACCTGAGGTTCTGGACACAGAAAACTAGTTTTTTCTCAGATTTTAGCCATCTGAAGTAAATTTGGGTCTGGTTTCTTAACACTGTCCAGCCTATTCTGTTTTGTCACTGCTCTACAGGAGGTGAAGCTAGCAAAAACTGGACAAAATACTTTTATTTACTCTTTTATCTCTGCAGATCCTTGTTGTCACTGCCCTCATGACCATAACACAACAGACACCCTCTTCTTTTAATCACTTACTGATTTTGCAAACCAGAGAAAGAATCCATCCTTCTTCAGTCTCCCAGAGAGCCCTGGTCAAATTTTATTAATATTTTATGTTTACATATAAAATAACTCATTTCTCATACTATTTGATGCTCGGCTCATTCCCTGCAAAGCACTACCTTAAAAAATATGCACATTTTGCGCTATTCCTGTAATTCAGAGCTCCTCTCCTTTCAGGAATTTCCTTCTCCTCCCTGCCCAATTCAGACTTTGCACCTTTTGCTCTCAAGCTCCCATGAAAGCAGAGACTCCCCTCACCTGTACCATCAGCTCCTTCAGGCAAATACCTTCATCCCATCTCTCAAGCACACTTAACAAGCAACCGCAAACCCAGGAATTTCCTCAGGATACCCTCTCAGATGCACCCACAATTAATCCTCAGACACCAGAATTGATGCCTTAGGATTTAGGTTTTATATTTTTCAGTATATATATATATATATATATATAAATAAAAATATTTCTTTTTCCTGTACTGCTTTAGTGTGTAACTCTAAAACCCCAAAGCCATTTATCTACTGTTCTCCCATTTTATTCAGGCTAAACAATGCTTCTCTAGGCATGAAACTGAAGGACACCTAACTGTCTCAGGCCCTGAGAGACATAAACAAATGTCAAAATTCAGGGGGGCCAAACTTAGAGTAAATTACTTCATTACCTGAAGCTGTAATTGGAGGATTAACCCCTGACACGTAAATGGACCAAACTTTAACTGGGTGAAAAACTCGTGATCATTTTCTGTCACCGTGATATTTTCTGAAAAATCTCTTTGCCAGGATTTCTTCTCCTGGRAAGATAAGAAGCCTCAGCTTCTCCATGTTTTGCTCCTCTAGAATGTGATTTGGAGAACTGTTTATCCAGCACGTGAATTGTTTTAACTTAATGACCAATCCCAGTCCAGCTGTGTCAGTACTCTGGTCTGTCACGGGTTCTTATGCTTCATTCTTGTCTTGCCTTCTGATGTCTCCTTTCTCTTTCTTTAGTGTAATTTTAGTATATAATTTTCTTTTAATATAATATAATATCATAATATAATAAATCTGACAACTTGGAGTCAGAGTCTCATCTCTCACCTTGTCCTGGGGACTCTCACAACACTGCAACAGTCTTCCATCTTGGGTGTAACCTCTCTYGGAGGCTTCTGACTATTTTGACAAGCTGTACCCTATTGAAGGCTTTCAATAAAAACCCACTTTAATTCTCTTAATCTTGTCTAGCCTCTGTTCTAGGAACACATATTGCTGGCCGGGGTCTCTACTGGCCAGAGACTGCTGTGGAACGTGCCTTGAGCTGTTTTATTTTTCAGCATCAGTCTCGTTACATGGTTATGACAATGAGAAGATGCCAGCAGCTCACATCTCAGGCAGCAGACCAAGAACTTCATGTTACAACTTACTTTGTAAGTTTTGTGACCAATCACACAAAGCAAAAGCACACTGACAGTAGTTCTACCCAACCACTATAAGCACACGTACCTTTGGTCAAAGCAATGCTTGCTTATTTCAAATAYAATACCTGCTTGTGAGCCTTAAAACACAATGCACAGAGCTCCATTATTAAGCTTAGAAGTTCCTAATATCTTGCTAGATAGACTTTTCTGTAATTTTTTCCTAATACCTTGCTAGATAGATTTTTCTGTAGCTTTTCTGCCTGCCTTTTGCAGCTGTCTCAAAAYCCTCTAATATTAGAGATTCCCACAAGACACTCCAAGCCATTAGCACCATCAGCTCTTTCAGGCCTTTATCAATCTCTCAAGCATGAATTCACTCCGGATTCTGTCTGGGATGCACCCACACTTCCCCCTCAGGCACAAGGAGGGAGGCTCACCTTTGTAGAATGGCCTGCCAGTGAGAAGATCCCCCCTGTTGGAGAATCCGGGGCCCCTGGGGCACAGGGCCTGGTGCTCCTGGGAGCCGGGAGCGGGGCAGCGCTGGCAGCCAGAGCCCCAGGCAGCCCCCAGGGCACAGCAGCAGGAATCCATCCGGAGCCTGCCGGGCACGGGCTGCAGACATTCCTCCTCCTCCCAGCGCAGGTAGCACGGCTCCGTGCGGATATCTGCGTAGCACAACAACAAACAGGCATTTATCCCTCTTCTCGGCTGTTACGTTGTGAAAAATGTGCATTTTATTATATTTTTGCAAATATTAAAATGAATATTATATGTGTTACGTTAGAAAGCAATGTTGTATTAATTTTCTGAAGTAGTGTGTTAAATACAGTTTTAGGTTATAACAAAATGTTAAAATAGAAACTATGCTATGTGGGATACTTTTTTTTTCTGAAGAAAAGACTGGCACTGAGGTAGCAGCMACAGGACACCTAAATCTTTTAGAGAAAAAGAATTTATTGCCCCATTATCAGGAGAAACGAACTTCTTCCTGCCCTGCTCAGCGCTGACGATGCCATCAGGATTCAGAGGAAGAAGTTGACACTGACCAGACAGAATCCTGTGTTTGAATGGAATTTATGCATCATGTATGAGGTGTATGAATATGCAACAGGTTATTGTTTTTAAGGGTTAATCCTCTGTTAACGGGTGTCCTTTTTCAGGTTTATACTGCCCAGAAAAAGGTACCCGGACGTCCGTAACTCTTTGGTCTTATTGTCTCATATTGCCATTATTGTCTCAYGTTGTCCTAATCCAAACTGTCCAAAATTTTTATTACTCTAATTATATTGCTATTTTTATAACCATTTTATTACTATTAAACTTTTAATATTTTAAAAACAAGTGATTGGAGTTTTTCACATACGTGTTGAGGCCTGAGCAGCAGGCCTGAGTCAGGGTTGACTTACAAGATGAATCCTGGGTACTGTGACTAACACCACCAGTATTATTTAGCTAAAAACAGATTACAAAGGTGCTTATGCTAGCTCTGTATGACCTTGTGTAGTTATGTATAAATAATGTATCAATTTAAGAAACTTTCTTAAGTGCCGTTGATGCCTTAGGATTTTACCTTGTATATTTTTCATGTATTTATGTGTTTTTATACCATCCTGCAGTTCTTTAGTGTCTAACTCTAAGCTCTATATACAGTGCTAGCTACTGTCTTCATTTGGTCAGACAAAACAATTCCTCTCCAGGCCTGGCAATCAAGGACACCTCACTGCCTCAGGGCCCAGAAATGCAAACAAAAGTGAGTTGGGGGAAGCAAACTTAGGGTAAATTACTTCATTACCTAAAGCAGTAATGGAATTGTAAATGTAATTGGAAGATTAACTCCCAATATGGACCAAACTTATAAAAGTATGAAAACCCATGATGTGCCATCCATTCTGGGTGCAAGCCCTGGCAGGGTTTTGTCTGTCTTCAGAAGTGTACCTGAAGGCCCTTCAATAAATATAACCACTTTTTATTCCCTTAATTTTGTCTGGCCTCTGCTTTTAGGTAGCCATGGAAAAGGCATCAGTTTCTCCATGAATAGAGGCCTGTTTGTGGGGTATTTTAGGGGAAACCCTCCAAGCTGAGGCCTGGGCCCTGGCCAAGCCCCAGCCCTTGCTGGCTGGGACGTGTGCCACCAGATCCAGGAGTTTCTGTGCTAAAAATATTACCAAGTTGCTTTGACTTGGTGATTTGGGCCTATAAAAGCTGGACTCACTTTTGGGGTGAATTTGGGGATCTCAGTTACAGGTGGACACACCGTGTAGGAGTTTCCCAATTGCTGGGAAGAGTTCTCCAGGTCCTCRCTGTGAATGAGGATCTGGATGATGGTGAAGTATTTAAGCAACTGGGGATTAATCTTTCTCAATCACTATCCTCTTCTCTCATATAGTAATGATTAGGTGCTTACTTTTGCTTGTTGCTAAAGCCAAGCATGTAGATTTATTGAATGCATTATTTTACCTTTGTGTTGCCTTTATATTCTTAGTAAAATGACACCATTCTTTCCATCGGTGTCTGTGTTTTTTAAATCACCCCCGTCAATTGGCAGAACACAAGCACACATTAACACTCAGCTCCTGCTCAAGACTCTGCATTTCTGCACAATGTTCAGCCATTTGAAGTTGCTGATGTTGCACTATAGTTAAATTTCTGGATCTTTCTTGTGCCACATAAAAGTACAAGAATTTATTTTGATGTCTCCCCATATCAAGATAAACCCTTACCCTCACATGACTACGCTTTTTAGGATTCTGTGTGTATTTGACAGGACAGACACATGTATTTCTTTACTGTACCAAGTATTCTCACTTACAAAATGACCCTTTTATTTGATGGGACAGCCAAATCGGTAGGGATTCTGACTCATGAAATGACCCTTTTGTGGCTCTTGTGGTTAAAAAAGAAAAAAAAGAAATGGTAAATATTTAGTATTTATGTTAATGAATTAATTTATTATATATATTTATGTTACTGAATTAATTTAATAGTGCAGTGAATACAGATTAAAACAAAAAAAGCTGACTGTTGTTAGGCTTACTGTAACACCAGGAAAATACAATAAGGTTTCCAGAAAAGTTAATTACGCTGATTATACTCAAGGGTCCATCCCATTAGCAGCAAAACAGGTCAACCAGAAGACAAATCAACCAAGTGTGCAGGCAAAATCTTGTACTTGTGTACCCAAATGTCAGGAAGAGGGCCACACACTGGCCTGCRCACTGAAAAAACAAGACTAATTTGCACCAGCATATTTGTGCTCACCATCCATCACCCAGGACACTGCTGCTCCTGAACAGGAGTCAGAGCAGGGACAGCACTTTAGCACAGCCTACTGACTGCACTGAGGGCAAAACAAGCCTTAAAACAAACTCATTCCTCGAAGGAATCAACAGCTCTTCTCTGAACTGGCACAGATACTTTGATATCTAAGCAGGCACATTATCTGGGATAATTCAGAAATAAACCAGGCTTTCTTTCCAGTCCCTTGAAGAACGATTTTGGACAGCTGTGGGACACAGCTGTGAGTCTGGGGTGTGCTCTTACCTAAACACACYCGCCCTGTGCCGTCCAGGGTCAGCCCCTCGGGGCACTCGCAGTGGAAGGAGCCTCTGCTGTTGATGCACCGCCCATTGGGACAAACCCCCGGGAAAACCTCGCACTCGTTTACGTCTGTCGGGGACACAAAGAGTTCAGTTACCTGCTGGCTCCAAGGGGAGAGCTACAGCTTCATGGAGAATTTTAAGTGACAGGAAGGAAATAACGCAATGAATCYCCTTTCATCACATTTTCAAATGGGAGGGAAAAAAGTGACGTATTGAGTGTAATACGTGATGTGAGGTAATTCATGCTTATATGAAATATGTATAAAATAAAGTTGTGAACAAAATTGTGTATGCAACAAAAAWCCAAAAGCCTGAGACACTCAGGAGATAGACTGCCACAGCGAAATTGTGAAGCTCCAGATGGCAGCGAGGAAAGAAAGCCTAATTAGCAAGCAAAAGGACATGGCCAGTGCAGKGATGAGCCTTTCCCGGGACTATCCGGGGAACACTTCAAGAGTGATGAACACTTGATAAATATCTTCAATCAAGATAACCAGAGTCTCAGGAACACACATCTGAATACCGGGCTCCCATAACTCGATCAAACACCAGCCACCTTTCAGAAACAGCATTGTCCAGCTCTGCACAGAGAAAAGAGACTTCATACATATGCAGGATGACAAAAGAAATCAAGGCACCTCTGCCTCAGGSAGAAAAAACKGTATAAAACCAGCCCTGACCCAGGGCTCGACGCTGTCTCTGGCTGTGGCTATCAAGGAACGCATTTTCGGTCGTGAAAATAAAATCTTTCGTTACTATTATTAATTCGGCTTTTTCACTTATTACATATAACATTGAGTAAGAAGCAAAAACTTCACCTTCACAGGWAACACCCTTCACTCTGGCAAATCCTCTTGAGCAAGCTGTGTCTGGAATCAACCAGAAAGATATTGTTACTGCTTTAAGAGGGACAGGAAGGCAGGAGCTGAAAATTTAAAAATACATGGATCTTCAGAATTCGCTAATAATTTCATTCTGTAAGGTGGGGAGTGCTCTAGCCTCCATCAAGTAAAGTATTGATTCATATTTAAACTACTGACTCATGTTTAAACTACTGACTCATGTTTAAACTAAGTGAATAGTTGAGGAAATTAATCTTAGACTGTTACTTTCTCATGTGCTTTCCTAAGTGAAATGATCAGCATTTAATCAGATCAGTCCCTGCACTCACATGTAGCTAAAAGGTAAAATTCCTTCAAGAGGTCTGAAGATTTAAAACTGTAGTAATGTCAATTTTCAGCTTTTTTTTTCCCCACCAAAGCTTAATAATGGATCTGATCAATGAGCTTACTGGAGGAGATGCATGGAAAATGTAGCATCATGTAATGATTTCAGATCTTGCTGTAATTTAATTAGTTGCAGAATAGGAAATTCAGAGCCCAARCTCACTCAATCTGAGCTGATTATCTGTCTAGATTGATTAGATTTTGATCAGTTTTACTAGTCTAACCTGACCATCTGCTTCCTGAAGTCCAAAGGAATATCTTTGCTGCACTGCACAGTTAAGAGCTCTGCTGGATGCTGCTTGCACTCTGCTTGTTAGGGAGATACATGTGCCCACAGTTACTGTTCCAATTAAAATGAGAAGGTAAAACATCCTGACACCAGTTCAGCTGCCAGTGGCACTTTTCAAACCTTAAGGGGATCAGTATTTTTGCCATAAACTAGAGYACAGTTAGCACTGCTGCTTCCAGCTTCCATAACTAGCCCTGAAATCTAATAGCAGCACTATTTCTATAGCAGTCAATAATGGTACATGAGCTACATGTTTGAAAAGAGCTGGAAAAAACAGTGTTAACAGCCCACACCATAAAAATGAATTTTGCCAGATATTTCACTTTACTGTTTTAGTCCTTTACCTCCTTATCCCAGTCAATACATAGTCCTTGTGGAGATGAAACATATTGTAGCCATTAAGAGGTCTATGCACATGTTATTTCCTGGTATGCTTCAAAGTTATTAGAATGATCCCTGATGGTGCAGATTACAAGTCTAAAATAGATAACTTCTAAAGAAGACAACTTCTTTTCATAGGTTTTGGGAGGGGAGCTGGTTTTGGTGTTTTTTGTTTAGTTTAGTTGGTTGGTTTGTTTTGTTTTTTTTGAGGATTTTTTTTTGTTTGGGGTTTTTTATATACAGAGATGATAAGAATCTACTAATGATACTTATTCCCTTCTCCCAAAAGATGCAGGATGGTGGAGCATACCCAATTCACAGCGTTCACATGGGCTGCCCCAAGCTGCTCCTAAAGTAGCACAGCACTCAGATTTCAGCGTGGCACCATTGATGTTGACTTCACAGTGGCTGTCTCGGATATTAAGCCAACAAGTCCCCTTCAGGCTGTCTGCAGCAGAACAAAAAGCAAAAACAACACAGAATTGTCACAGCCAGAAGAGCAGGCATGCCACATCAGCAGGCAGAGTACCAAGGGAGGACACACTCTCTTTAAAAAGAAAAAACTTCCATTAGAGTAATTTYTTACACAGTTTAGTTTAGATAAATAGTGCTATTTATCTAAACTAAATATTTTATTTTAGTGTAAAGGGATAGCATTATCACTGAAAGTGACCAACAAACCACACTGCCTGAGGCATTTTACAATCCAGGTCCCACAGCTGGCAGAGGTCTTCTAGACACTGCAGTGGATTAATTAATTTCTTTCAGCTAGTGGCTGATCCATCTAAAATATACAAAAGCAGAGATCCCAATGTGGAACTCCCTTTCCTGGRTGTCTGCCTGAACCCTTTCTGTAGTGCAGGTCTTCTTGTCTCTCTTGAAGGGAAGCCTTCAAGGATGTAAGGAAATTAAAAMAAACAAACAAACATGGTGGGTAGGAGTGTTCTATATTATTTTAGGGGTCTGGTTCTGCTGCTGCATTAGCTACGCTTTGAAAAGTCAGTCASATCTCAAATCAGGTACATACTTTGTAAGTTTGACCTTCAACACCTTTTACACTTCCCTACCTTAACAAGGTTACTCTCAAATGATACGACATTTATTGAGACAGGTCATCCTGTGTTAAGGATTGGTGATCAGACAGCAAAAGCAGCCTGTAAGGTCAGACCTAAAATGGGAGCTCAGCCTGGGCAGGGTTTAAATGTAGGTGCATACTCAAGAGTTCAAAGTGACCCAGACAAATTTAGTTTGATCAATAATGAAAGGAAAACAGGATTTGGATTAAGATTTACATGCATTGTATGTGCAAAAAGCCAGATATTACCAATACCTCATGCTCAGGAGCCATGKGCTTAAGACAGAATCATTCCAACTTATTTTCTTCCAAGCAGCTTCAACTTTTCTACCAAATTGTCATCTTAAAAAATTATGTGGACCACAGGGAGCACAACCTTTCTTTGGTTAAAGCAACAGGAAAAAAACATCACCCAATAATGCGAGTGAAATCAGCCCCAGAAATTGGGCAGGGTATTTCATTAACAGCTAAGTGTTAAACACTTGTATTATTTAGGTTAACATTGGTCTCAAACATGTGGGACAGAGCTCCACATTTGAACAAGTGCATAAATACAGAGCTCAACATTATTTCCTTTTACTTGCCAACATTCTGGG
Source organism: Sporophila hypoxantha (assembly GCA_002167245.1). NCBI lineage: Eukaryota > Metazoa > Chordata > Aves > Passeriformes > Thraupidae > Sporophila > Sporophila hypoxantha. Next base: position 452,518 of record NDFG01001437.1, read on the forward strand.
AGTGAAAAATCAAAACCAGCATCTCAACAATTATTTAAATTCTACAAATTAGCAGGTGCTTCTGCTCACACCAGCTGCATCCACACTATCCTGCCAAAGTCTGCTTGTCTTATCCTTTTCAGGCTCTTCCTTTATTTTGCATCATCTCTTTTGTCCAGACAAAAATCTTCGGTAAAAGAGTTATTATCCAACATCAAAGTATTCCTTCTGCTGCTCTTACCTCTTTGATTCTGACTTGAAGAAGAATAAATGCATAATATGGGCAGATGGCATCCTACTTATTGTGTGCTGTATGAGCTCCAAAAATCTTAACTGAAATATGTGTTAAAAGCATGKAGAAGTGTGTATTTCAAAAAGCACAAAYAGCAGTATCCCTGAGGTAYGGGCAGTACCCAAAATAGCAATGARACACTAGTTTACTTCAAATATGCTTCAAAAACAACTCCCCTTTTTTCCCTCCATGAGCATGGTCTTAATATAGCAGAAGCTGCCCATGGGCAAGCAAAGTATGTCACTATCACTGCTGAAAGTTTTTATTTAGTAACTGCTGAACTTACAACTCTCATTTGCTGAAGGTTTGAGCTTAAATCTGAGTGTAAATGACTGCAATTTGAGCAAGGGATTTTTCTCTATCTGCCCAAGAAAGCTCACAGAAAGAGACAAATGGCTCAAATCTATGCTGAATAATGTGGTACTAATTCTGGTTCTGACATGAGAGCAAATTTGAAAGTAAAAAAAATAAACTTGTCAGAATTGGACATTACCTTATTTTGATCATTCCTGTGCAGAACAAAAAAAAAAATCCTAAACTTCAATATTATTTTAGCCCTTCATTTATATTTAGGAATAAGGTATCTGTTGCTACACCAGTGCTTTACAGAAGCAACCTGCTAAAAAAAATAGGACAAATATATTCAAGTTTTTCTCTACAGGGGTAATGGAGGAAAATCAGCTTGAGATTAAAAATGGCATACATTTGATAAGAACACTTCTAAGTTTTTCCMCAGAGTAAGACACCTGTAATCTCCAGCCCCTCACTCATTTTTCAATAACCCAGCCTCTCATTGCTTCCAATGCCAATGAAATTTGGGCCAAGGTGGAAAAACTGGGCTCTAGCAGTAAAAATCTGTGTGCCTTGCACCAGGCTCTACTTCTGATCCTTCTGTCTCAATATAYTCACACTTTTAGTGGAAAAACATGGTTCCTGAGACAGTTTTTGTCAACATGAAACACTAATGATTAGGCTCACAGTGTGTAGCTGGATCCTGTTCTTCAGTTTTTATCTGACTAGTCAGCTAATTTTTTTGTTTATATTTTATGTTATTTGTCACTGCTTTTCAGGCCAAATGGGACCTCGTACTGTAAACAATCCAACAAAAAGCATTTGCAAAGTAAATCCAGAACATTGTTATAACTGGGCTCTTTGTGAACTTGTGGCCCCTTTGGATGTAAGAACACAAGATTAAAAACAAGAGGTACAAAAAGCATATGTTAGCATGGTTATATCAAGAAATTAGCACAACATGAAAATTACAAAAACAATCATAAACTTCACCAGCCAATAACGCTACAAGGAAATGTAAGAGAAAGCTTAGGCACAAAACTAACATTCACTTAAAAAACACATTAAGGCATGGAAGAATACCATAATTAAATAGGAGCTTGAGTCTTTGCATTCATTTTTCCTCCTTAAGAAAATCCTGACAAGAAAATTTGAATGAAAAATGCCAAACAAATCCATATGAAAACAAAAGTACCATTTAAGATTAGCATCACCCACTTAATAATGACACCCACTTATTAATAACCATTTATTAGTTCGAGCGCCACACATATACTATAATAATTTTAATTATGTTACACAAATAATATGAAACAATGGCAGCTTATAAACRCCTGCAAAGTACAGCAGACTACAACCCTTTTGAATTTTCTTAGAAAGCCAAGGGAAAAAAAACCCCATTAATGAATGGCTTTCAAAGATAATGGCAATGACATCCAGCAGACAACTGTTGCTGCTTACTCCAATAAAAGCTCTGCAGCATTCTGCTTTTTTCCCAAAAGAATCCTCAAAGGATGCTAAAATTTTTAGATACATGTAGAATATGTATCTATATAAATAGAAATAAATATATAATATATAATATATAATATATAATATATAATATATAATATATAATATATAATATATAATATATAATATATAATATATTTTTTTTTTTAATAAAAGGGAAAATAAAAGGAGGAAACACCCACCAATACAAATCAGTCCTGTTGGGTCCAACTTGCTGCCAGATGAACACTCACAGTGGAACGACCCAAGGTTGTTCCTGCAGGCRCCATTGACACATGGGCTGCTTTCACATTCGTTTATATCTGTAATCCAGAAACAAAAGGCATTATTAGGACTAAAGAGTGCCTCTGGGAAGTATTCCACGGTAATTTATACTCCCTAAACGCTGTTGGGGACTGTGAGGGACCAGGACTGCCTGAAATATTTGCCCCTCTTCTCCTCCCAGCAAGTCTTGTATGAAAAGATACAGGGACAGACAGGTAGGCTGTATTTTGAAGTGCACATATTTTGGAGGTGTTAATTAAATGGCCCTTTTCTACAAGGACAATTAATTTCCAACAGCATGGACCATAAAGTTCTCCAGCATCAATTACAACTGTCCCGTGAGAAAACAAAACTCTTTGTTCACAGAATGCAAATGCATTCCCAGCCACACCATGCAGAGAACAAACAAAGCCCTCATTGTTTCTGCCATTTATGGYCCCATGAGAAGAATTAAGAAAACCCTGTCAGAAGCAAAATATCACAATGCTGGGTGCAATTCTCTAGTTATGGAGACACCGAAAAAACAGCAGTTGTAATTGGAATACTGTAAATGGTACTTCTCWTTAGCCCCCAAATCCTGTTTATTATCTCTGTGAGGTTTTAAGCTTGTTCACATGCAAAGAATAGGACCCCTGCAGACAGCATTACTTGCTGATTTTTTTCTTTTAAGTGGAATCAGTTTTAAGATTGAAACAATGCAAACACATTCTCTCCAAGAAGAACTGTTGATGCATATCCACCATTTCTTTCTGAACCCAACCAATTTAATTTTTTTATATGCATTCTGAATCAAGCCATACATTCTAATCCAACCAGTTCCCTTTGGCAGGCCTGAAGCTAAAAGTGTTTAGTGCTTGCTTAGTGCTTTAGTGCTTTGCTAGCAGTGCTTGTGGAATATCTTGTAATAGCTATAAATTAAACCAGCTTCATTTAAATTTATTATAAACTAATGTAGTATCTAGCTAAGCACTAGAGATATTAATAGCATCAAGAGATCATTTTCAAGACAAATTGAAATGACCTCTATATTTTTTTAAAGTTTTCTAAGAGATACAATTTGCTATTTTTTTATGAKGCATCAAGCCTTCATTTCACCAGAGATGTGCATCACAGGAAGCAACAGGTATTTAAACAAATATAATAATTCTGAATGTATTAATTAAAAAAAAAAAGAAAAAAAGAAAAAAAGAAAGCAAGAGAGAGAGAGATAAAAATGCCCAGAATCAGTAAACTTTGGAAACTGTGGTATCTCTCTTCATGCCAAAAGCAAGCACTTAATTTAAAAGCCAGCCTTCACAAATCCTTTACTTAATGGACTTATCTACAAAGAGCAAACGGGACTTGTCTTTGGCTGTCAGCAACTTTCTGAACAACGACAGAGCTTTATGTYTCTGAAGCCTGATTTTAAACTAGGGATTGCCCATTTTACAGATTAATCATACACAGATACARGGATGTAAGATCTAAGAGGCTCTATCAGGTCAGGACAATGTGCCTCATTGTTAATTCTGACAGAAAAAGCTCCAAGTCCCTCTGCRTCCAAGCTGGCAATGTGGAGTCCTCACCAGCAATTACCTGCTCTGCACCAAGGCCTTCTCCTCCCTGTGGATATATTTTATACTCTATTAACTCAATTTTTATCACCCAGGGAATACTCCCTGTCTCTGCTGCTTCATACTCTCTGGTTGCCCCCAGCCAGCAATACCTGGTGGTGGGGAGTGTTCTCTGCTGCTTTTGCAGAGAAACCAAAGTGGTTCCTAAAATCATAAATCACTCTGACACACACACAMAAAAAAAGGCAATCTTAAGTATCTACTTTATGTCAAATAATCCTCTGAATAGAAATRCTCTGGGACAAAGACACACTTTTGCTTCCTCTCCATCTGCCATCTTGCCTTCAGAAGTTTGTCTAGCTTWAAAAAAAAAGTGAGAAAAAATTGAAAAGACAGGACAAACTAACAAAACTGAAGTGATGTATTCTCCATCCAAACAATCACAAGTGYTCCTCCCTTCTTTAAATAAGTTGCAACTTGAGAGAAATTTCCATGAGGGACCAGGCATCATCTGTGAAGGTACTTAAAGCTGAAAATGGGTGATTTTCATGTGAAGTGTCACACTGTTTTAACAGCTGTCAGCTGACCCCACACAGAGGTTTGCACAGACACAACCAACGTGCAAGACAAAGTGAAAAGCAGACAGGTGTCACTGTCCAAATCATCACTTCAAGAAGATACATGAAAGTTAAACTGCTTCATATTTATGGGAGTAATATGAGGTTGTCATGCCTATCTTTGATTTTCCCTGGCATTTAGGAAGGTAGGATTACAACCAATTTTCTTCTAAGAAAAGACATCTTTTCGTTTCAAATTTTCAAGAGTTTAAATTAAAATCTGACAAAAATAATTGAAGCCAATGTCCCTGAAACTACAACCAAGGGAGTAAGTGGATATAGAGAGRCAAAACCTTTCAACACCTTTTGAAAAGTGGAGTCAGCTCTCTTGGCTTCATGGGCCATGCTCCAGGCCTTTCTGCATTTGATATAATTTAGCACTATGCTAAGAAGAAAAAAAAGAAAGAAAACCCCAAGCCAAATAAATTTGAATAGCAATAGGCTGATAATAGTGCATTGACTACATCCCAAAATTGCCATCCAGGAAAGAAAAATAAAATTAAATGATGATATTAAGTGGATTTCAGCATTAATAAATTGCTGAATCAAATGAAAAAGTATCACGTGCACAATGTTAGCAAACTCCAAAAATTGTTTCCCTACAGCTTCTCATAATAATACTAAATGGTAATTTTTAAAAGAGCAAGCAACAAACCAAATGAATTTTAACACTATTTTGTATGGTAAATAAAATCTGCTATGTATGAAGATATTTATTGAGGTGTGTTTTAAWTTTTTTTTCTCTTAAGTGAAGTGAGTGTACATTTTAAACGTCAGAGAAAGAAAAATTGAAACAGTCCACTGTACATTCCTGGAAATGAACTTCAAAGCACATCTGGTTTACATTTAACTAGTTATGTCACTGGAAACACAAACTAAACCATGGAGCTTGTCATAAAAATCTCACTTTCACAGACTCTGGTGCCTCAAACAAGTCTCCTACTCCTTGCAACAAACTGATAAAAAATTTCAGTTGAACTACAAACAAAACAGGAGTTTTGTTGTTTCTTCAGAGCTGCTGATGAGAGTCACATTAAAAATTTCTTGGTGACTAATAAGCATCAGAGCATTTTCAGTGCTCAACGCAGAGCTCCTGACTAYAGCAGGATTTTACAGCCAGTGAACTTACAACTCCAAAATGAATTATGAGAAACAGGATTTGGGCAGAAAGAGAGTAATTTCATTCTCTGGTGCCAACCCAGCACTACTATTGCCTAGCCAACGTGAGTAAAACCACAACATTTAATAGTTTTACAGACACTTTTACACAAAACCCTTCCTGACCAGCTTTTTTACCTCATTGGCTAAATTTAGACATCAATCTAAGGACAAGACTCAAGATGTATTAGCAATAATAGTACCATTACCATTAAGAAATAAATCCAAGTTTACTGTTTGAAAATGCAGATACATTTTATTTCAACAGGACTGGCTGGGTTGTCTGCATTCTGGCTTCTCACCCACCCAGCTTTAGGTCAGTGTTTTATGCTCTGATGTTCTTGGTAGTGAGCACCTCCCTTCACCACACTACACCAATTTTTCTGTCTAGAAGATTCCTCAAGAAACATGTGCATTAAGGGCACACAGTACACTGTTTTCACAGACAGAAATCTTGCAGTGCACAGACACGAATCCCAGAGAGAAACCCTGGAGAATGAATTCATGAACACTGTGGGCAGTGAGACAGCTTGGCACAGAAAGCTCTGTAAATCCACGAGGGTTGGCACAAGAAAAGCCCCACTCTGAACAAGTGGTACCAATTTGTAACATGCAAAAAGAGCAAGAACTGACTTCCAAAGGGGTCCTCTGAAACCCACATGTATTAAAACATAAAGGAATGTAATTTCTTTTGCATAGAAGGGTGAAGATGTTTTGTACAGAATATGTGAATGATTTTATGCTGCCAGAATTTAAAACATTTCCACTTTCCCTTCTATCTATTTTCTTAGCTGTATGGCAGTAACTTCTACCTGATCAATAACAATAAGGAGCTGAGGACAGTAATATCTTCCACCACTTCAGAAAAATCTGGATGATTACACTGGTTCACATAACAAGTGTTTTGCAACAAAGACTTACAGCTTCCCCATCACTCAAATGCAAAACCATTTACTATAAAAACTTCCTAATGGTTACAAATACTGAGATTTACTGTGGAACTAAACAAAAAATAAAGGAGAAGACCAGTAAAACTGTACAACTCCTAATACTAATTAAGAGTTGGCACAAAAGCTAATGCTTCCAATTTTACTTTTTTTTGGTACAGTTTTCCATTTATTTCTTTTAATAACTAAAACTGCTCATTAGTTTCTGCTATGTGACATTTTTGCTGCTTTAACATCTGTAGTAATGTATTAACTAACATTACAGTACTAACTAACATCAATAGCAATAATACTATTTAGAAAGTAATATTTATAAATAATAGTATTTATAAATAATCTATTTATAAATACTACTATTTATGAAGAAAGCAATTTTGATTATACTGAAAAAACAAAGGACAATTTTAGTATTACTAGGCAGTAATACCTAGGTTGTGGAACGCATCACAGGTCATAGGATCTGATCTAGAATTAACTATCACCCCAGACTGAAGGGAGAGAAGAAKGGAGAAAAGAAAAAGGAGAGTCTGTGATCAAGACAGATGCATTTTCCTAAATGGCAGATGTGGTGTTCCTACTGTGTGATCAAAGGCAAGCCYGTATTGTAGCTAAGCAAAGGCAAACATTATCACATCAAATTAAATTATTACTTTGAAAGAAATTCAGAGCAACACCCAACACACTAAAAAGCAGGGAAATAGAAAGAGAAATGTGAAGATTTATTCAACATCACAGCTCTCTCTTTTCCCCTGGTGTCTGCCATCACTCCCGTGACGGTTTGGCTTTGACGTGGCAGAATAAACAACAGATCTGACAGGACGTGCAGGCTCCTCACCTTCACAGGTGTCTGTCTCCGAGCTGAACAGGTAACCCCGGGGGCAGGAGCAGCTGTAGCTGCCCGGGGTGTTGCGGCAGAGCCCGTTGTCACACAGCAGCCCGTTCACAGAGCACTCGTCAATGTCTGCRGGGACAGGAGACAGACYGTGACCGAAAATGACAGCTCTGGCTTGCAAAGCTCTAACTCACTTTCAGGTTTCTACTGAAAAGATTTCTGTTCTGCCTTTAAAGTTGTTTGTTTGTTTGTTTGTTTCACTAGCAAACTCAAAAATTAGTTCACAGTTAAGCTTAAAAGAATAATTATGCTTTCCTACAATGACCCTGGTCATTTGAGTTTGGTCAATGACCTTGGTCAAATGACAATGAGCTTTGTCATTTCTATGACTACACCATATAAACTGATGGAGGTCTATTTGCTCTGAAAACAGTATTTTAATTATTTCTTTTATTTAAACACAGAAACAGCAGTGTGTTAATTACTGTTCTGTCACAGACATCTTTTATGAAAAATCCTTTCCTTAGGATTTTTCCTCCTGMGAAGCTGAGAGGCCTCAGGAACAAAATGTAAACATTGATTATCTGCTGCTGTGGGATGCAACAGGTGCATCTGTGATTGGTCTCATGGGGTTGTTKCTAATTAATGGCCAATCACAGYCAGCTGGCTCRGACTCTCTGTCCCAGACACAAGCCTTTGTTATTCATTCTTTCTTTTTCTRTTCTTAGCTAGCCTTCTGATGAAATCCTTTCTTCTATTCTTTTAGTAGAGTTTTAATATAATATATATCATAAAATCAATCCTTCTGAAACATGGAGTCAGATCCTCGTCTCTTCCCTCATCCTCGGACCCCTGTGAACACTGTCACACTGTTCTAACTCTTTTATAGGCTAAAATTGTTTTTGTTATCCATTAAGTGGATTAAAATCTATCCTGTATGGTTCACACATGACAGYCATCTCAACAGTACACATACACCTCCCCTCCATAGGAACACTGTATTTAAAAAAACTATGATTAAGACCAGGATATCAAGCACATCGACTAGGTATAGTAACATAATTCCCCAAACTCCCTTTAAACTAACTGAAAATAATTCTAATAAAAAGTAATGTGTCTTCCTCACTGCCCTACTACTTATTCTATGAAAGAAGAAAAAAATATAATTTTAAGCCTCCTCCTTTAATGCTCATCACATGTTAAAATAATCTATGTTTATAAAGAATATTGATTAGTCAGGATAAASATGACATTTTATCCTGCTTCAGGTTGTCTGCTCTTTATTGACTTCTTGATTCCCCAAAACTAATATTGCAACTGAAATCTTAAATCAAATAGATTTTTAGAGAGTTTTWAAGTTTGAATATATAGAAGAAAAGTGAGAATACAATATAACTACAATCTGGTGAATTTTGGTTTCCCCAACTTCTTCAGATTTTCCAAGGTGTGCTTATTCCTGTAGGATTCAGACAACAAAGCCTAAATTTCCCCAGATGATGAATCCAAGATTTAAGTCTGGCAGCCATAAATTCAAAAAAAAACTCTTCTTTACTGTCTTAATCTAACTTCATCTGATTTCAACCAAATTTGTAAACTGACATTTTCAAGAGAAATTTTGAGCTTGTTGTCATACAATGATTTAGCCCCAACTGTGCAGTGTGATTAAGGCATTATTTCATGAGAATCTCACAGAATAACTTCAGATTTGGACTGTAATCTGTTGGGATAAACTCTGTCAAACCACTGAACAATGTAGCTCATGCTTTAAACCCACTCAGACCTGACAAAAATGTCTGCATTCTGACTGATGACCATTTTTATTTCCTGGTATCTCATAAACTGTGCCATTAATTATAATCTTTCAAATTTATCTGAGTGTTCACACTTAAATTCTTTTATGGAAAAATTCTATCCAAGAATAAACACATCCTCACATTCAGTCAGCTTTATCTTTATTTAAGTAAATACATAGATTATACTAGCACTTACCTAATCCCAAGAGTAACTAGCTAAATAAAACCACTTCCAATAAAATCCACTTGGAAATGAATACATGAAGCATTTTAAAAATAAAAACACCAATACTTTTCTGCAGCAGTGCTTTTCCTGCCAGAAGGTCATATTTAGGGCTTTAGGAAGTAAATAGATGTAAAGTTTCTCTATTCAAGCAGATGAAAGGAGACACTTTCTTTACTTTGTGTTTCCTTTGCATCACCAGGAAGGAATGTTTGATATGAAAACTATACTGCAGCTATAGACCAGGTTTTCCCCAGCAAAACTGGTGGAGTTTTGCCAGTGGACAGGTCAGTAAATCTTTAAGTGCAGAGAGCAATAATTTACCAAAATAAACACAGTACTTAAGGACAATAGTTTGGACATCTGATGGTTCCTGACAGATTTCTATTAGGTTTTAATTTAAACAAACTTTGCCTTTCTGCTTAAAATYACAAGGCTATAAGCAACATGATTGTACAACGCACTTGTGGTGTAACACACTTTTTCTGGATGTAAGAATCCCCAAGAGAAAAAAAMAAAAAYCCAYTSGATTTCATGTATGGTCATGAATAATAAAATTAATTAGATGGACAGTGAAACCTGCAATGTTACCTCCTGCTTACACATCCCAAACAGCAACACAGTAAAATATACAGCATACAAAAATATAYAGTATGCAAAATATACAGTAAGAATAACAATTATCCAGAGATTGAGAAAAGCATCATTCCAGGTTTTTTGCGTTTTGATTGTAGCTTGAAGAAGCAGATGTCYTGCAACCTAAATTCTGTCGAGTCAAACCAGCACCAATAATATGATAAATAATTCATCCACAATAAAAAMAACCACCAGAACTTACCCACACAATTGGTTCCAGCAGGATCAGGCTGGTAGCCACTGTTGCAGTTACAGCGATAGCTGCCACGCAGGTTTTCACAAATCCCATTGGAACAAATATCAGGATCCAAAGCACACTCGTTAATATCTGCATCAGCACAACAACAAAAGACAATCAGGCACTGCCAGGTATGACAAACCTGACTCACTGCATGCTGGGGCTCTCAGTCAGAGCCAAGGCACAGCACAGGTGCAGCCCAAAGGCTGAAAGAGGTGATTATTCTCCTTTGTTTGACACTAGARGGACAAACCTGGAATACTGCATCCAGTTTTGGGCCACTTTACATGGGCCCATTCCTCAAGCCTCCCATGAACCTGTAGAAGCCTGTCACACTCCTGGCACTCCTTGCTAAACTCAGCCCCAGAGTGCTCTAGCTTTCCCAATCCCATGCCTACACATCTGGGCAGCCTTCCTCTGTTCCTCACATCATTCTTTCCTGGCTCCACTGACATTGCATTTCCTTCTCACACTTCAGTTTGATCCTTACTCRGCCATGCTGGTCTTTCCCCTCCTTGCCTGATTTCTTACACGTGTGAACAGAGAGCTCTTGTGATCTCAGGAAAACGTCCTCAAAGCTCTGTTCTGCTCCTATAAACCTGAGGGCAGCTTCCAGGGAATCCCATTCACTGATGCCTTAAGCAACTGGAAGTTCACTCTCATGAAATTCAGGGCGCTCTCTTTACCCTCCACCTGGCCCACACCCCTCAACTCAGCATGAGTTCCAACAGGGCATGACCAGTGTAGTTCAGGCTGCCATCAGTATGGACATCACTAATTAGTTCATCTGTGCTGGTAATCAATAGGTCCAGTAATGCCTCTGCTCTGTTTAAACTATCACTTGGATTAAGAAATTTTCCCCTAAGAGTGTTCCAAGTGTCTCCTGAACTACACTCAGCTCATGTCAGTGTGGCTAAATTYCCTCAGGAGAATCAGTGCCTGAGGTGTAAGAAGAGGCTGAAGGGACTGGATTTGTCYGGCTGAAAAGAGGGAATATCAATGAGGGACCCCTAACAGCACTACCCTGATTTTAACAGATGATTACAAACAAGATGGAGCCACCTCTTTGAGGTGCGCAATGACATGGCAAGAGACAACACTTGCAAGATACAACAGTGGAAATTTAAATTAAACACCAGGAAAACAATTCTTCACCTTGAGTGCAGCTAAGCAGTGGAGGAAGCTGCCCAAAGAGGCTATAGGAACCCTGTCCTTGGAGATTTTCCAAATTCCCCCAGGCAAGGCTTTGAGAAATGGTTTAACTTTGAATATACCCTTGCTCTGAGCAGAAGGTTAAGTTGGATCACCTCCAGATATCCTTTCCAACCTAAACTGACAGGGAACTACRTGTTTTTAACAAAAAGCTTGATGCAAAATACCCAGCCTGTGGAGCCAGTGCCTGTAGTTTAGGGATCTAGGTAAGAAGTTATAAATTACTAGTTGACACATAAATTTTCTTAATACATAAGTAAAACATAGGCCAAAACTATAGCATGTTCAGTCCTGTAAGTACTTGCTGGAAATTTAAATTTTTTCTCAGACAGACAGGACAGGATGATGGATGAGTTATATACCCTGAATTTACAGTTCCATATAAAATTTCTGCAGTAGTTGGAAAAGTCCAAAATATTCATATGAACTGTAAGGAGAGGAACAGACTAATTTTAATGCTTCTTGCCTCTGAGGAAGAGAGGGTTTTTCAATATTTTCCTTCTTCTCATATGGTAAGCYCATTACTTTAAATAGTTCCTTTCCCAAACCCAGGAAAGAAAGGGTGCTGGCCTAGCTGTGACTTCATGAAAGGCTTGTTTTATACTTGTARGGCTCAACTTTTTGTAAAGAGCTTTTCCTCTTTTATCACAGTGCAGTTCAGATACTGATTTAACACATTTAACCATATATGCATTTGGAAAAAACCATGCTACCCCTGGATAAAACTCAATGCTAGAGATGTCTGAAAAACTTTGTAAGAAAATACGATTTTGGCATGCCACTTCAGATTTGTATTTTCTTTAGAGCAAAATGTATTCTGCAGCTCACTAGACATGTCTGGATCTTGGGGACAAGCCACACAAGGAGTGTACAAGCAGTGACAGGAGCAGAAGCATGAAAATTGGCTGCAATGCTACTGTACAAGAGGCACAGAAAACCYTGTGTTTGCTCTAGAAACCTGAACAAAAGAGGACTTCAGTTGAGACATGAATGATCTTTGTCATTCACTTGGTAGACAGCACAGTTGTTTCAAYGTTTTAATGAGAAATTGTATTTTCCATGTGTCCAAAAGGACACATGACCCTCTCCACCAGGCTGCATGCAAATTCTTATGGTAGGATGCTGCTTGTTTTAAGTATTACTGAATACTGACATTACTTCTCTGAGATTTAGAGATTCTTCAATGGACCTTGTATAATTCACTGAAAAGTAAACTGAGAGAATTCATAAATTCCATGAATTTCAAATTACTCATACAAGCTTACAACATGTTAAGCAATGAAGAAAAAAAATATGCAGATARTTACAGTACTGAACAAAACCAGAATTTCTTTTATTTAAGTGCTATTTTTGAAAGTTATTTAGGCTTTTGCTAAATGTAATGATGGGAGCTCTTATTCTGTTTCTGCTGCATAGAATAGGARCTTTAATGCTGACAAGGATAATTATTAACACATCAGACAAATACCTAGCAATAAATTTTATGTTCCTATATCCTCCCATTCCTTCTTCAACCCATTTTRCTTATCTGGCAGCTGCAGCATGCTTTGCCCCTACTTCAGACATGGCTCAGCCATTATTTTTTAAAATCCCTGTCTCTGTGGTACTAGGAAAAGGATGTGGAGCTTTACAGTTCCCAATACTAAATGCAAGTAGTCACTTTCAGGACTTTTTTTCATAAGGATATGGTTTTTTCAGTTAAGCTCCCTTCCAGTTTTTAACTCTACAGAGATACAATCTGTCCATGGAAACAATCCATGAGTGAACATTGGATCTGGAGTGAAAAACTGCTCTGTTACTATCCCAGCTGACTGAAATTCAACTGCAAATGCAAGTGACTCCTGTCAAATGAGAGAGAACTGTTTTATGCCTGATCGAAAAACATTTCTAACCTCAAAAAAAAAAAAAAATCATAGGTCAGAACTCTGAAACAGATTACTTTTTTTCTTGAGAGGGTCAGGCAAAATCCACTGTTCTAGAGAATTAATTCTAGCTTCTTCTCTAGACAACACTCAAATATTGTAGTCTGAGAATTAAAATACTAAAATTAACATATTAATCTTGAAGTTAAAACTCCACTCTAGTATGCTACCAAAAAACAGTTCTGAGGATTTTTTTTWAAAACTTTGAATCATTGTCCTGAGGTGACTTTACGATGCTGAATTGTTAAATTGTTAATCAGTTGTTAAAAATTCTGTAACAACACTTCAATGTTAACAACAAATGTTGTKACATAAACAATTTTATCCACTTTTCTTGAAAGAAATTTACCTCCTGAACTTCTTGGGGGAGRGGCCGCTTAAATTTGCCTTCTAGAAACAAATACTTCAGAAATTTCCTCCCAAAATTTGCCCTAAACCAGGACAATCATATATATTAAAGAAAATATGCAACATACCTCTTCCATCAACAGTAATGCCTATTCCACTGCTACACAGGCCATGGAACTCAGCTGCTCAGTTGAGGTGGAGATGTTGGGGAAAAGAAAATGTTATTTCCAGTATTTCACCTTCTTTCATTCTAAAGTAAACCCACATGATTTTTTTTTCCAAAGTGGTTTTTACACAATGTAACTAACGAAATGCCAATGTTCACATGAAATAACCATTTATAGATAATTTAGTTCAATCTATGTAAGGCAGCACTCCATCCTGAACTTTCATATATATATATACACAAAACCAAAYTTAGATGACCAGAGTTAAAAACTTAGGTGATTTCTTTTTCTTTACAATCTTGACACGATTGTCCTCTCAAGTTACTGCTTTTAATCACRCTGTCAGTTTTACTTGGGTTTTTTTTGTCTAAATAGTTTTCTGCTGAGCTATTAATAATAAATGGAAATTCTGTCCAGATGCAYCACCTCAGCTCTGTAGTCAAGAGGGTTTTTTTTTTAAAATCAATTCCCAGGTTTACTTAAAGAATTGATTCTTATAAAATGAAATATATATTTCTAGAAATAATATGGGCTGCTCTTTTAAGCTGGATTGACTGGACCAGGAAATCTACAGATTCATTGGAGAATTCTGCTTATTCTCTTGCAAGAATACAGCAAACACTTAATTCAGGAACCCAAATTCACCCTGTTCCCTTTTCTTTAGGGCATGAAATAAAAATCAACAATGTGATTTCAACAAGAGTTTTGTTTAAAGTCTGTATGTTCACTGTACCACTCGAAGAAACACAAAAATTTTACCTGAGTTTTTAGCGGGGCAGGGATGGCACGGCTCTCCAAAGCCATAGTCAGGGTTGGCACAGCAGCATTCAGACTTTGTCACAGCACCAGGGAAGGGACGGACACACAGCCCTTTCCTGATGCCCCCATAGCATGTGCTACGCACATGAGTATCTAAAGACAAAGGACAAGGGGAAAAATAATTATTTCCTTAGGCTGAAAATTAAACGTATGCATACTATCCCAAAAGCTAAACCCCCTTATTTTTGGTCAATAAAAAGGTCACACTGRCTACATCTGCACTGCCTTAATAATCTTGGTGACACCAAGGCCTATTCTCAGCATAGTTGCCTCCTGGGGCTTTCCCCAAAACACTTTCAAACCACCTAAACCAGGATTTTGTGACCAAATTCAAAGGCATTCGAAAGGACCCAGCAAAGGCGACCCACACCCCAAAGCAGCTCTGTAAATCCATCAACAAAAATCCCAGTAAGAAACACAGAACAGCCTGGATCAGCATGTGGTGGCTGATTCTTCCCTTTGGGAACTACCACAGACACTTCTGACTTCCAAAATGGCTCCTCAGGTAGAATAACTCACCAGCAGCACAGGGCTGGTAATATGGGATATTATATTGGGATATATATATATGTATATATATGTATATATATGTGTATATATATATCTCAGAATATAATATCCCATATTACCCATAATATCCCAAAATAATATAAATATATGTATTGGGATAGACATATTATAATATAATATGGGRTATTATACCAGCTTCTGGAAAGAGAAGCATGGTCTCCAGCTGTATTTACAAAATCATGAACAGAAGTGCAACTTTAGCAGATTGTTCAGACCAGCATTTATGTGGCATGACCATCTTAATAGGTTTATACATAAAYAGGCACCAGTGCTGGTTTAGCACACTAAAGAGGCCCCAAAATCTAGCTGGGAAGAGCAATCTAGCAAATTTTACACAGATCTAGGCAGTGAGGAAAGCAGTGATACTGTCCAGACTATAAGAACCTTCAGGGGGCTTGTGATTAAAACCACACTCTGGAAGTTAAAGTGCCATCCTTGGGGAGAGGCCTGGAAATGGTGGGCTGGATAAACCATCACTTGTCACACAAACAAAACACAGAACACCCGAAAGGTTCTTCAACCCCGAAAACCAGTCCAAAAAAAGACAGCAGAAAAATTATACAGGCCAACCATACACTTGTAAGACTCACCATGTACACACTGTCAATCTTACAGCTGATTTAAGCACATGAATCAATTTGACAGCCTTGACCAGCAAGATGCAAGAAATGTCTTACAAGACATACCTCAATACTTACCTTTACAGGAATATTAATCTCCTACACTTATCCAAGAACTATGAGAATGTCTCTGAGACTGCTTTTTATGCATTTGTTTGGGGTTTTGTTGTACTTTTCTGGTTTTGGTCTCTCTAAGCTTCAATGCTTTTTCCCATGTTTGCTTACAGGATAGTATTAAGACATCCTTGAACAAGCATGTGATTGGACAGTCCTTCTAAARATGTGTAGCTGAGAACTGCAGGATAAAGCTAATCAGCCTTTACTTTTGACTCTAAAATTCTACAGGAGCTGCAGAAATACTCTTTGTTTCAGGTATCTTTATGGCCCAGAACAGAACATAGCTTTAATTTATGCTCCTTGACAGTCCCCCAGTAAAACCACCAYGCACTGTGGCCTGGACATGAGCCTGAGTGGACTCAGAAACTGAAACGAGTTTGAGGGAATCCAGACAGCTCCTTGCTTGAAGTATGACCCCAAAACAACATAGGAAAGTTGCATGAGAAGCTTTACAGTGAATGTTGAATATCCAGGGCCAATCCAAATAAGAACTGGCAATTCCTTATGAGTTCTGTCGGCCCTTTGAGTGTTGTAAGCTGGCTCCTGTGTAACAGTACTGCCTGCACATAAATGTTTTCTCTTGCTTTTGGTATCCCATGGAACAGATAGTTCTGGAGCACAGCTACATATGTCCTAGATTTTAGAGTTTTTTCCTTGCCAAGAATCTAGGTGAAGCCAGTACAACTCGCTTGCACTTGACATCAGGAAAAGATTATGATGCTTGACAACAGTCGAGGACTTTCGCACAAGAAATGTCTGTTCATTTACTTTGCAAAATAATTAGTGGAATCACATCCTTTCCCTCCATCTCAGACAAGCCCAGTTGCCACCCTGACAAGTTCYGCCATGAACAAAGGGGGCAATAATCAATCACTGCCCTGCCACAGAATGGGAGACTTCCCCCTAGTTRTGTGTCTGTGAGGAAATGGAGAAGCAAGTCAAGGGAGGGAAACGGCACCAAGGGAGAYTGCAGAGGGACAGGAGACTGGAAAGTGTGAAAGAAATACTCTGGAGGAAGGTCTTCAAAGATGTGGAGTGTGGGAAGTAGCTGAAGGAAGCTACAGATGTACTGAGCAACTGCTCTGCACAAGAGAGCAAGTGCTCTCAGTGCACATCAGTGCTTTTAGAGAAGTGACACAGACAACTTGGGGACAACCTCATGCCTAGTTACAGGAAAACAGTCTGATCTACACAGTCAGTGATTCA
Source organism: Sporophila hypoxantha (assembly GCA_002167245.1). Lineage (NCBI taxonomy): Eukaryota > Metazoa > Chordata > Aves > Passeriformes > Thraupidae > Sporophila > Sporophila hypoxantha. Next base: position 469,834 of record NDFG01001437.1, read on the forward strand.
CCAAGCCTGTGAAGGATGAAGAACCAAGCTGCCTCTCCCACAGCAGCTGTGTGACAGGGAGAATATCCCCCTTGGGCCGTGCTAAGAGCAAGAATGAGGACAGGCACCTCTTTGTGGATGATTCAATTGCTGCAAGCACCTCACAAAGCTCAGGTTCTCCAYTCCACAACAGTTCTGAGTCTGCACCTTACTGATGAACCTCTGCTTTGCCCCATGTTCAGTTTGATTAGCCTTTGGCTACTCATTCCAGAGCACCAAGAATTTATTTCTTGCCCTGAATCAGAGATTAGCATTGCTGCTGCTGTACCTGTGTACCTGCTGTTTATGGGACTCTCCACTCTGTCCCAAGGCATGGCACTTCTACACTCTTAAATTTGGCACTGTAGCTCYTCAATACCTACAAAAATCATCACCACCACATTTGTGGTCAATATCAGGTGGACAAGTGCTTGACCCACACTCAGGGCAAGTCACTGCACCCCATCCAGGAGCCCTAGAAGGACAAATCAGGCTTATGACAAACACTTATCCATTTGGCTCTACAAAATTACCAAGGCAAAACAAAGCTGAGTTACTCTGTCCTGGATGACTCTGGCTCTGGGCAGAGGTAATTAGAAGTGTCTCAGCAGAGAACAAACAACACTGTGTGAGGCTGGAGCCACAGCTCAGCACAAGTTCTGAGGTGATACAGGCTCACACACAGAGCCAGCTGAGGTGTCCAAGCATGGAGCTGCAGCTGGAAGTACAGCCAAACCTAAAAAGCCTGTAATATTCAAATATTGGAAGTTTGGCTCCAAGTATTTATCTAGCTGTTCCATGACTCTGTAACTGTTCCTYTTCCAAGCATTTGTTCCCCTTTGCTGTACCTTTTTCAAGCTTGTATAACATTTTGTGATTGACTCAGCCATACTTATAAATACTAAGTAAACCAGAATTTCCTTTCTATGTGTAYTCCCATCAGGATCAAGGTCATTATTCAGAAGTAAAACAGGGCTCAGAAAAAGAGAGGGCAGCTGGACTGTGGGCTCTCAGATTTTGTATTCCTTGCTGGTTACCTAGCAGACTTGTGGGAATACTCTTACAAGATTTCCAGTTTAAGTWWTTAATTTTCAAACTATCARTGATCATCTAGCAGCCAGAATGTCTGAAAAGTACTATTTAGGTCACGCAATATATGGAATAGAATAGCCAGACACGGAATTCCTGTAGTTAACACAGCATGTRGATTACATATAAACACACATACACAATTCTGAACAGTGGACTRGCTTGGAAATTCTGCTCTCAAGTCATGTGTGAGGATATTTTGTTATGTGGTATTTGAAATTTGCTATGTTACTTTATGGCTGGAATAATTACATCATCTTTTTTTAATGAATTTTCCAACTAGATCATTATTATGCTTTAAGTTTTTTGTCCTATGTGAAATGAACTTCCTGTTGAAAATGTAAGCATTTATGGTAAGCCTTAAAGCTGTGCAACACGTAACTTCTAAATAAATGGTGTTCACAGATGRTGGCCAACCTGTCAAGCCTTTTGCTGCTTGCACTGTGGCAACATTAGGTAAATGAAAGCACAGAAAATTGAGTACTGTATTGATTCTTTGCAGCTGCATCACTGACAGGGGTAAAGATGAGGCCAACTTGGAACACAAAAAAGGTACTGAACAGCCTGTACTCAAATCTGGTTTTGTTGGTGTGCCACTGAGCAGTGAAATTCCAATATTTAAAACAGTACACCAGGCCTCTTCTCATTGTTTTACTTCTCACTGCTTTTCTCCAAACTTTTAATAAACCAGAAGGAAACAACTCAGCTACCACACAGGAGGGAACACAACTTGCTTTTGTTGGTTCAATCTTCAGTACAGTTTTGCTTACTAGAACATTTAATTTACTTAAAACAACAAAATTTGTGTTCCAACTGAGCGACTGAGAATGTGTGTTAGCTTTTTTTGAGCCTAGGTTTTTAAGACAGCCTCATTTTTAACCATGCATTTTTAAAGCTGAAGTGGTAACAGAAGGGGCCAGCTTGTCCTGGCACTTGGAAGAAACACTTGTCCTAGATTTTGTTTTGAAGACTTTTGAACTTTAGCACCATCTGAAATGTTATTTGAAATGAGCTGGTAACAGCAACATGAGGATGTCCCATCCCTTTGGTGTGAGAACCTCCAAAGCACTGTGATGCTGTTTTTCCTTATCTGGAAATATGCTGATAAGACAAAGGCAGATACAACATCCATGAGTCCATCAGCAAGAACAGTCATTAAYTGTTAATTACCAATTAATAAATATGATTCTTGTGGAGTCTCTGTTCAATAATGTGCCTGGTGACAGACACATGCAGGAGCTGTGGAAGGGGGAATTTCATCCTGTGGATTAAATTAAGGAATTTTGCAAAGTACACACAGKATCATAACTCTCAGAAATCCCTGTCAAATATTTATTCCTCTCCTCCCTTCTCATCAGCAACCAGTAGAGAACAAGGGATTGAATAATTCTTGCTCTCCACACTTCTTTTAATTCATCAGCTTGAAAATTATCCACTTTTTGTCCCACGAGCTCCCTGAAGATATGCTAGAACTCCTAGCAGAGCTTAGYGAAGAATCTCTTAAATTCCAACTAGTACCATTTGAGAGGTTAAGAGGCTGATTACATGGCAAAATATTATTTTTCATCAGARTAGAAAGGGTATGTCTCAAAACCAAGAGGAGATGCCAGGCAGAGCAGGCACTTCAAAAGTTTACTTYTATATGAGTAACAGAGGCAAACGAGGTACTGCCTCTCCAATTCCACAGAAATAATTAATTTCTTGTCTTTTAACAGTAGGATTATGGGATTGCAYCTTGTTTGTGGTTTGATGTCAACATTATGTAGAAGGAAATAATTTGATGCATTCGATAATTAATTAATCTGATAATTYCACTTGTTTTTCTATGAAGAGAAAAGAATAAATCTGACTTACCTACACACACACGACCATCAACTCCAACAACCAAGCCAGGTGGACAATCACACCGAAATGAGCCTTCAGTATTGATGCAATGGCCATTCATGCAAATTCCTGATGTCTGGCATTCATCAATATCTAAGAGGAGGCAAAACACTTCAGCAATCAATCTGTTTTTAAGCAAGGTTGCAGCTAATAGTTTCAGAACATTATCAAATTAGTTTATGATAGCAGATAACAGTATCTTTGTTTTATTTCTAATAAAAATTTAATCTTGGAATAATCAAAATTCCAGCTGCACAAACAAATAAAATATCCCCAGAACATGCAGAAGAACTTTAGGATTAGAGGTACTTCATAGTCCACATTAGCAAAATCAATGATAAATTTTCCCCTTTGTCCAGGTCGTATTTTAATTTTTCTTTAAAGTATGGCTAAAGAGCACTAGACATAAAATATCCTCATGATGGTTAATTTTAATTTCAAAGAACTTTTAAGTGGTCACCAATTTCTAAGCACAACTGCATGTTATTAAGAAAAGCACAACTAGTAGAAATGGTTAAAATTCAAATCAGAAGACTAACAATTTAGATTATTTACTAGAAGTGGCTTAAGTCCAAACATACCTCTATAGGCAGCAACAGGTATTTTCAATTAGTTTGCTGAAACTGGAGCTAAATTAGTCTGTATTCTTAAAAATGTTTAATAGAAGTTTTTAGTGATTGCACTTTAAGAAGTTTACAATGCTGTGTGACCCACAAAATTACTCAAGTGCTATGCACTCTGAATTATTAGAAAAATTATGTGGAAAATATGTGTGTGTGGGTGGGGCTCATCAATGTAGAATCTCTCCAACATCTTAAATTTACCATACTGCTGCTCACTTTACCATTTCACAAAGGACCTGAATATTTTGATGCATTCACAATGCTCCAAGACTTTTCAGAAGCTARTTTGTTGATCATTGTGGCTTTCCTAACACTATTAAACACTTCTTTCAGTAAATTAAGGATCTGTTTCCAGGCAGCTAAAGAAATCTACTTTAGTGAGTAGCAAGGTGTTACATGGCTTTGAATCAATCCATGTTACCAGACTGCCATTCTTGCAGAGATGAACAGACAGGAAAAGCCATTTTCCATCAATATCCCCCCAAATTTCACATACCAGTACAGTAACGCCCATCTGGAGCCAGTACAAATCCTGGTTTACAGATGCATTTAAAACTCCCATCCTCATTTATGCACATCCCATTCAGGCACATGTTTGTGGCGGCACACTCATCGTGGTCTACAAAACATTGCAAAGAAAAYTGCTTTTAGTTTCTTGCCCTCCAGAAGACAACACAGTGAAAACAATCAGTCAGGACTGGTGTGGCATATTCCTTCACTTGAAGATTAATTTCTGATCATAACTCTGATAAAGTATCTCAAGAGTTTTCACTCCACAGAAAAAGCAGCAATTTTTTTTTCATGTTGTATATTTCAGCATATTTCAGCAGGCTGTGTATGAAAGGACAGGGTGTGTGTCTTTCTTTCATACATGAGAGGATAAAAAGCTTCCATCGCCTGAGAGAATTAAGCYTGTTGTTTATCTAGCAGAGTTTTTTCTTGACACCATGCAGCCAAATTTAAAAACAGGTATTTTCTTCAGCAATGCTGATTTATGGATCATTTGCTGTGAAGCTTTATGGAAAAACATTATTATTAGGACTCTTGAGGAGAGGTRCAGCTTCAAAAACAAAAATTACCTCAAATTTTCTTTGAGATCATATGGTTCTGTACAGTAACTATTTGAATGAAGRGGCCTCTAAGTTCACAGTATTTCAAAAAAGGTAATCTTCACTGATCCTCACCTGTAGTATGAAGCATAATTTCTAGAACCACCAAGCCAATGTCTGCCCCATTCTTTAGAAGGGTCCTTACCCACACAGTTTCTTCCATTTGCAGTCAGCTCAAACCCAGCATTGCAAATGCACTGGAAGCTTCCCTCAGTGTTCACACACCTCCCATTTTTACAAAGAACACCATTCTGAACACACTCATCGATATCTAAGGGGAGGAAAAAACAAACCAAGCCAAACAAACGAAATCCTACCCAAACAGAGAACTACAGTTAAGATAAAAATGCATTTARAGGCAATTATTGCTTTGAAAAATACTGGCATGCCACTTAAATATCACTTAGAAAAAAGTTCAAAAGTAAGTTAAGAATTTAGTCTCCTTGCACCAGGGAAAAATAATATTTTTACAGACATGTACAGCAAATGCTACATTTTGTGATGCTTTGCAATTTCTTCATGAATAGTTTTAAAAACCTACTCACACTTTCATCTGCATGCATACACAAAAAAGCATCTGCCATTGAATTTTTTTTTTTTTTTTTTCAGAACTCCTGTCTGGGAAATTCCCCAGACGGATATTCCAGAATAATGGATACATATTAAAAAACAACAACAAAACAAATGAGATGGCAGCCCAGATCTAGAACGCCAACTGATTTAACATTGGGATTTACGGAAACTGCGCTCCCATCTCTCAAATTCAAATGGAGCCTGATGCAAGGGGTCAGAACATCTGCAATGCCAGCAGACATGGAGCATTTCTTACCAATGCAGGCTTGCTTGGTGGGAGTTCTCTGGAAACCTGCGTGGCACTTGCAGTAATAGGAACCAGGTGTGTTGACACAGTCCCCATTGGAGCAGGGGTTGGATGTGCACTCATCAACATCTGCTGGCAGCACAGAGAAGCATTAGTGACTTCACAAAGTCTACAACTTTTTTTTTCCCCAAATCTGGAAGCTTCTGAGTGAAAAAGATGGTAACTAGCAGCCAAGTGCTAAATACTAAAGCCTGTTCTTGGTGCAAAATCACTGCTTTGCCAGGAACACGGGGCTGTTCTTGGTTCAGCTAGGCAGGCATTTGTAAGAAGTGAAGTGGCACTGCATCATTTGTAAGCACCTTGAGGGCCAACAGAAAAAGRATCTTCTTGAGGATTTTGAGACCTGATGGTTGCCTTAATGGTTGATTTAATATGACCCAGTTTCGTTTAACTCAACAGCCATTTATGCTCCTTCACAAGAAAAAACAATACTAACCAAAACAGGCACTTCAAATTGAGGGCAAACCATGGCATCCAAGAYGCACCCCTATTATTTTACAGGTTTGCCGTGAAAAAGTGAGGAGGGGCTGCACACCAGCAGGAGGGATTCTTAATGAGACCACAGTCTGTGCCCCACATCTCAAACATTTATGCCCCACTGCACCCTCAACCCCAGTCTTTGCACTGAGTAATGCCAGATTTAACCTAACCCTTTTCTGTAATGCACCTTACTCTCCTTTCCAAAATTTTTGGGTATTTGGGTGCAACCAAACACATTTTAACCAATTGAAATGTCAGAAATAACTCTTATTTGACATGGGTCTCTGAAAACTTCAACAGTTCTTTTCAAGAACCCTTTCCCAAATTTGATATCCAGTAGTTACCGGTGAGTCAGAGGTGTYTTTGGTCACAACAGCTATTCCCAGATCTAAAATAACAATTGTTCTCCCCATCACATTTTTGTAAACCCTCCAGGACCCTTGTCCACTGTAATCCAGGGAGCAGAGTGGGTGTATCCCACTGGTAGGGCAGGACTGCTGGATCAGTCCCTAAAGGATGACCTAAGCAGCTGCTCTCTGTTAGAGCACAATTTACAGGTGACAAATGGACCCCTTGATGAAATCCCCCATTTCTTTATCAGCAACTTTTGCTAATTTGACTTTTTCCTCCAGCTAGGCCCTTCACTTTATTTACAATGTACTTGTAATTACTCATCTCTTCATTTAGCCMGGCTTTTAACATCACAAAGCCAGTGGTGATTTGCAGGAGTTTCTGGCATCTGGCTGAAAGCTGCTGTTAAAAACTCTGAAGCTGATCAGTTCCTAACAATGATGATTTTCCCATGCATTCTGCAGTGCGTGCTTCCACAAATACCAGGAAAACCCCAGGGCAATTTTCGTGATCATTTCCACTCACTCCTTATCAAATCTGGTTCTAGAAGTTAGCTCATAACATCTTGAGAATACTGGGATGCAACAAGAAATTGAAATCATAAGGATGTTTATGTGTACTTTCTAGAAAGCGCTGTTCCACAAATAACTTCTAAAATAACTATAAAAGATGGCAAAAGGTTCATTTTGTTCTAACTTAATCATAAATAAGACCACACATTTAACAGGAATTACTGAGTTAATTAACACAAAGTTTAAACCCAGAGCATCACTGTACAAAAAGAATCTGTGTTTACACAAGTCACTGATATAATTGCCTGGTTTACAGCACTCTTAGTGCCCAGATACAATCTGTGTAAACAGCTAAATGAATAAAGGAAAAGCAAATGGAAGAATCAAACACCTCCCCTCACAATTAATTAGCTCATTCACATTTGCATACCCACTGATCACTGCAGTAAAACCWCAGGAATTGAGAGGAGATAAAGAAAAGAGGAATTCAGGGTGTTAAATACAGAGATAGTTAACCATGAATTTTTACATGCCAGTCTGYGTCACTGCAGTAGCTCCCTGCCCTCATGTTTCTCTGCCATGCCTGGGTGTTGGGATCCTCTTTGTCATGAGTGAGGTGATTTTTCACCAGAGGTGATTTTTCCTCAGTGCTCAGCTGATAYAGGAAGGGGTCAAGGAGGATTAAATATCACCCCTTCAGAACCAACAAAGTCCTCAGCTACCAAGAGAACATCTGAATCACATCCTGACAATAATTTTTTGTCAAGTGCCCTATAATTCAAACGAATTTACTGTATTTATATCTTGCTTTATTATAAGGGACCACAGAGGGAACTTATAAATACTTCATACAGCACTCATCTGTTTTGTTTAGTTTTCCTGCAGAGAATGACATTTAGGACCTTCTCTATTACAGGCTCCAACTTGCTTCAAAAAAAGCCCATGTTCATGCTAGAAAGGATCTGTCTGTAAGTTTATAAAGTCTACAGCAGGAATGCAAAGGTTCTCTATCAAACAGCTGACTTAAGCTTCAAAAATCCTTCCAAAGCCATGTGCATCCTTCATGCACATGACTTCCACATGAAATATGYATCTTAAGATGGTCTTATTTTTATAAGCTCTTGGTAACTGGGGGAAATGGCAAATGTATGATAATAGAAAGGAGTTGTTGGCTTTGATTTTGCATTGAAAGCATGCATATTCCAGCAGTATAAACAGGAAACATTTAAGACAGAAATATTTAACCCATTTATTCTGTCTCCCAGCATGCCCCCTTCAAGGTCAAATGTTTGTCTTCCAGCACTTGCCCCACACACATCTCCACTTTTCAGTTTTTCATCACTAACAATTGCCAGAATTCYCTCAGTAGGAAACTTCCAAATCCCCTTAAAAGATTTACTGCAATGAGTCTGGAGACAAATTGCAAAATTTTAAATAGGCCTATTTGTATTGACAACACAACTAAAATTCAACACAACATACCTACAGGTTTGCTTCCACTTTTTAAAAAGTCTCTACAGTTTTATCCATAATTTTTATGACCAGAAATTAATAAGGAAAGGAAAATTAAAGCCGTCTATTTTGGAGAAAAGAACTGACCATTCTGAGTCAGACCACTTGGGACACTCATGGTCCTTGGCCATGTTCTGTTGTGAAGACAGCATAATGCAAGTTTAGGTCAGAGACAAATAAGTAACACCATTGTTTTTTGGTTTGGCAGGATTAATCTTGAAACAGGGCTTTTCTTTAACTCTACAGAAAAACATGCAACCATTTCTTTTTAATTTATTGCTTTGGGAGCAGGCAGACAGAGAAGTAGAGAAATACTGTTTATTTATGTGCCATTAACCCTATTACCACTGCCCCAAGACTGTTCTATCAGTAATAAGATAAATATTCAAATTATAATACAGAAATCTACTATAATTCATATATATATAYATATAAATAAATTAGAATGTATATCCTGCCTGTATTTCCAAGAAACTTTCTGTGTAGTTTGCAGCAACTATTGTTCACAAATCTCAGCTTCAGGAGGGAACTTAAGATACTTTGGCTACTTCTTTATAATACAATTAGAAAATAACAGTGAAACAAAGCTGTGTTCTTTATAGAGCTCACAGAGTTATTTCATGCAATAAAAATATGGGCAAAATGACACTTAAACATTTTGCAGCCATTTTGGGGGGTCTCTTCCCATACTTTCCATGTGGGACAGCAGTGTAGCTGGCACTGCACCTTCAGCTTTTGTTAAACAAAATGAAATTTTTGTTTTGATCCCAGTGCATCCAAAATTTCCTCCGTTTTCAGTCTGTTCATTCCTGCTGAGGTAAGCATTGCACAGTCAAGATTAAGTTCCTTAAGTGAAGACACATTTTTACTGGGCACATATCTGTAAACTAGATAATCAACCAGGTCAATTTTTTTTCCCCCAGTGCACCTATCAACCTAACCTCACAGTTTTCAGGCACTGGGACCCCAAACTGAAAATCAGATAMAACTTCACTAATTATCACAAGCCTGGAGTAGAAGGGGAACTGCCAAGCAATTGTCCTGCAGGGTGACCCCATAGAAGAGTCAGGGACAAAATGACAGCCACATTATCAAGAACACATTGTCTTTTTCTGTCCCAGCACCCAGATAAGTAAAGCTGGTGGGCCTTTCAAACCACAGATTACTGCCATGCTCCAATGACACCTGAAAAACTAAAAAACTGAAGTTCATACAGCTCTACTTGCTACAACCTATGTGCTTCAGATTTATTTTCAACTTGACCCYCGAGTAACAAAAATATTAATACAAGATGTAAACTCGATTTCAAAAAGATCAAGTAGTCCAAGACACCAAACAGTCCTTGAGTATTAAGGCCCACCATAGTTAAAAATATTACTGATTTCAGTGATGCAAAATCTAGTGCTGTAACAAATAAGCCAGGGTTCTCCATACTCCTTTTATAAAGAACAGCCATGCAAGACAAACAKCACAAAACTCCTGCTCCCCTCTCACAGTGTGATTATGGCTCCTGAGACCCAAGAATGCAGCAAGAGATTAAGCTCTTTGAACTTCCCAGTCAGARATCAGAGGTGCAGAAAACTCTCACCCAAATAAAAAAGACAAAAAAGATTCCTATATCATAAAGGACAGCTTGGAAGAAGAACTATATCAACCTTCAAGTACAAAAAAGTGAAATGAAGAAAGTACTGAACTGCTTTCTTYGTATAGTGAGGATAAGACAAGAAAAAACAAAAGCTGAATCTTTTTGCAAATGTAGTGTTTAAATTAGGTTAGATGTTCTGAAAACTTTCTGGATATTGGACTATGGGAGCAGTGCAACTGCTTGGGGAAGTGGTGACATCCCTTTTAACTGAGTTTTCTTAAAATGAGGGTGCACAGTGGCCAGGAATGGTGCAGGTACAACCAAGCTCTGTGATGCAAGAGAGAACTGAACTAAGAGGAGACCTACAATCTACAACACACTAGAAATTGATTCTCAACCCACACTCACTGTGAGGCAAACCTATTGCTAACAAGCTCTTGTGTGGTATTTTTCAGTCACAGATCTCAATCTCTTTATAAAGACTCAGTAAACAAGTGTTCAATCCAAAATATAACCAAAATTTTTTATTTAGGATCCTATACATTAATCAGTGTATCCTGCATAGGGGGTTCCTCTCCACACAACTATCCCACAAGAACCCCCAAATCTTCTATTTTCTCTGAAATAACTGATGAGTTTTTGCAAGAGTGAAGTCCACAGGAATTGAATAAAAGCATAGGATCCCAAATTCAGTTCTTGTTACATAAAGTTAGCATTCTGTATTTTTATCTGRAATGCTAATTTAACCAGAAGTTAATTAACACAATTTTAAAATTATTTYATATCTTTCAAATTATCATTAATCCTTATGAGGAGGCAAAACATAAATTCTACCCTTCATCATCTTGATCATAACAATATACATCCCAAAAGTGGAGCTTTGTCAGCCTAACAAAAGAGAAAATGAAGCAGAACTYACTTTACTGAATGTGACAAAAATGCTCAATCGCCTTTAACTACAGGAGTAGGAATACTCAATAGCAGTATTTGCAATTCAAGAATTTTTTTTCTTGGTAAGAAAACACATAGCTCTCATAGAAAACTGAAATTATTCTTGTGCAACTAAWACCATGGTCTTTGCACTCTCTCTGAAGAGCAGCATCATTAAAATAATACGATTTCTTTTTGTAAAAAAGCCCAGGTTTTAAGCTGAAGAATATTAGAACAATGGATTTTGAAATGTGCACTCACCAATACAATCCCCATTTTCATCCTGCTTATATCCCATGTTGCATTCACATCTGTAACTAGAGGGGGTTGGTATACAACGTCCATTCAAACAAAGGTTGGGATGGTGCTTGCAGTTGTCTATTGTCTGGTTGAGTATTGCTAACATAAAAAAATCAGAACGAGAGACAAATATTCAGATTTTTAAACGGAAGTAAATATGAATATTATGCTTGGCTTCAGAAAGGGTGTTGTGAAGTGCRCAAACACGTTAAAAAAACCTTTTTCAAAGCACTATCTGTTGACCTGACATTAAACTAACAACAACAAACAGCTCTTGGAAATAAAAAAACTGCATTAGACAAACATTCTTAAATATTATTTACCATTTCTGTCTATAGGCTGATGAGCCTGTTAGTGAACTGACGGATAAATCACAATTTTTGTGAAAGTCAAAGCAATTTTTGGTGTACCTGTCTTAATAATACTTCTTACATTTTATGATCTCTATGGTTCTGATGCCAGGGGTGTGTTTACACATGTCATGAGCAATGTTTACATCCATGAGACTTCTGCCAGAAAATTATTCACCTTGGGCTTTCAGCCAAGGCAGTGTTTCTGCAGAGTAAGTAGGTTTTACAGTTGGAAGAGAAAATACAGAAGACGTTTATTTTTAACCTTGGTARTTTTTGGAAAATACCTAGAAATCCAGAGTTTTATTAGTGCCGAMAAGGACACCTCAACAGGCACAACACAGGCTCAGGGACTCTGTAACTGAAGTCATGCAAAAACCTCTTGCAACATGAGGAAGGGCTCCTGACCTTCCTGATGTATCAGCTGAGGTGTTTAAAACATGCTTGAATGGCAAAATAATTTTTAAGTGTTAAGAACACCATACCATACCCAGACTGAGCAGTAAAAATAAAGGAAAAACAGAAGGAATAGCGTAAAGAAAAGAAGAGCGCAACAAGTCAGACCACGAGCACTTACTCAGCCCTGTAATGATCGGGCCACTTCCAGTGGGGCTGTGACCACCTCCTCCTACCCCTGCTCCGCCCACAGCTGGGGAGAATCCGTTGCTTCCTGGGATGGGGATGAAGCCAGCTCCTCTTGGTCCGAATCCATTCCCATTGCCCCCGGGATGGAAGCCGTTCCCCCCCGCTCCGCCGCGCCGGGAGCCGCCTCGGGCAGGGGCACCGTCCACGCACAGCCTGCGGTGCTCATCTGTCACACAGGGGGGACACACAGCACACACCAGGTCAGCCTCTCACAGCCAGCTCAAAGGGAAGGCACAGCTCTCCCTGTGTGCTACAAAAACCAGGATGGCAACTCCTCCTCTCCGTGATGTCGCGTCTTCCCCCCGCCACTCCGAGCCTCCTTTGGTCGTGGCAGGCGTTGCTCGAGGAAACAATAATGAAAAGGAATGCTGTAATTTAGGAATATTTGTTCAAGCGTTTGTTGAAACTGTCTTCTTGATGTGTTGACTGCAGCACTGTAACTCACTGGTTTCTCAGAGGTGTTGATAAAGAAAATACCATTCATTAGGGATGTGCGCTATTCCTCTCTGACCARAACTGAAAGAGCAACTCAAAATTGATGCATTCTAGCTCAAAGTTACCCAAAATGCAGTGGAACAAGAAAGGAACTGTTCCTTTAAATCAAAATTAACTATGGACCCTAAGAGTCATTTCCTCTTCATGCCTGACCACAAAATCTTTCCCATTTCCCAAAAAACTATTTCCAAAGCCAATAAAAGGACATTAAAAAACCAAGTGCCAAACAACCACGGACCAAAAAGAAAAATGGTTAACAGATGGCAATATCAGTATTATAACCACGGAAATTAATAATAAATGCAATCCATGACCTTATTTTTTTTCTGTTTAGCCTACATCTTAAAGCAGTTTAAAACACCCCGGTGACCTCCAACCAAAGCAGAATGAACAGCAAGGAGAAAATAATAGCCAAACAGCCAAAATAATAGCCAATAGCCAAAATGAAAGCCAAACCAAGAGGGCACTCACCAGATCCTCTGGCAGGACACACCTCTGGGCCAGAGGCACTGGCCCAGCAGYGGCCAGACTCACAGCAGCACTGCCTTCTGGTGAACCTCCCAGGCAGCTCCTGGGCACAGCGGCCGCTCGCAGAGCTGGAGAAACAGCTGCCTGCTCGCTGATCTGGCAGCCAAGGTAAAGACAAAAACCAGAAATGGTGACATCGATGCTGTTTTGGTTTTACCCTTCTTTCTTTTACACATTCTCTTGTGGGGGTCCCAGCTGTCAGTTTTTCTGGGACTGGACTGAAGGCACTTGAGACCGTAGTTCATGTTCGCACTCAAGTGTTTATTATTTCTTAGCAGTAAAACAGTCTCACTACTGTGAGCTTTTCTTTAGAAGGCACAAAATGGCCAACAATCTCTTGTTATAAGGCCTTTTAAGACTAAACTATCCAATGAAGAACTGACACCTAGATTATTTTCCATTTTAGCCCAGTAACTGATCGCAAAGAGACTGCAATGCAGACTTTACTGCCCAATTACAAAATGCCACCCAAACCCATGAAGAAGAAGGAAGAAGAAGCATGAAGAAGAAACCCAGGACAACACCCTGTGTTGTCCATCTTGCTTCCATCCACAACATGCTGAAAATCCCAAAACCTAAATTTCTCACCAAGTGCTACACCTACACTACTCTCTATAATCTATTTCACCCTTTTGTGGATTCTAGTCTATCTTGAAGTCCAGGAAACTTTCTCCAGGAATGAGGGTCAAAGTCAGTGCTCCCCTGGGGGTCAGGGCACCCCAGAGCACAGAGAGAAGTATTCCCTGTGCCCTGGGTTTCCACATTCTCTGTACCCTTTACACATATACTTGTAGCTTTGTAGCCTCATATCGTAGCTTAGTTTCAACATTTTCCTCAGCAAAAAGACAAAGAAAATTCCAGGATCCCTGTGCTGTCTTGGTTCTCCTTAGAAACCAAGGCTGAAACYAGCCTTCCAAGACAGACTTTTGTAAACAGGGCTTGGATCTCATCCTAAGGGGAGAGAATTCAGAAGGTACTAGAACTGGGGGAATTATTTCACCAGGCAGGTTYCTGACTGGGGGGGCTCTTGTCAGATATGATAATTTGCAGAATCTCTAAAAATTGTACGTGCATTACACAGTGGGCGCATCTTTGGCCTTTTCTACCTGATGAATTTGTGTACTTGAGAACCCTCATATAAAAGGTACCCTTTTTATCACCCTAATTGTGTGTGACTCTTATTTTTAGGGCCAGAGAAAAAGGCATCAACATGAGCTCTCAAAGCTACCTTCCCTTGTTCAGCTGAGGTAAGGATGAAAATGCTTTACAAGTTGTCTTAAAAAGAACAAAAGCAAAACCAACCAAACAAAACCCCCCACAACATCCAGACTGCACCCAATAATTATCTGACCCATGGATTCCACATTGGATTTACTGCAGGATCACACAGGTGCAGTGGTATCAGCTTTGCATKAATCCACCATGCAATCCTAAAGTCTGCTCAATCCCACAAGGAAATATGGAKGATGTGAAAAACACAAAGCAATACAAACAAAAAACTATATATATAAAAACCCTACTATGGCAAAACCTGAGATACTTCATGTAGCAATACCAGCATCAATAAATTAATTTTTTTTCCTTAGCTTAGATGTATCTAACTGGAAAAATGCTATTCAGCCTGCTCTGCTCTGTTGACTGAAAGTACAACAGAATATTTAGTAAGGCTACATGAAAACTACTCTCCTTCAAGGGCAGATGATCTTTTATTGTCAGATTAGGGCATGTGATTTTTCTGCAGGACTCAGGTTTTGGGAGCTGACTTTAAAAATCAAATTGTAAAACACACCAAAATCCACAGAAATTTTGATCATATTGGAAATCATAGGTTTTAAGTATTCCTGAGGCTAGCCACAATGTATTTGAAGCTGGCACTCCTCAGATCAACCTGAATAACAGAATATGGCTACACTGTTWAAAAAATTATTAATTTTAAATCACTTGCAGGTCATGTGCTGCTACTTGCTTACATAATTTATCTGCAAGTCAGAAACCCCTTCAGAATTCCTACCCCTTCCCCAATATGAGAACAAACAGCTTTGAGATATCTGAAGTTAGAAGAACCACATGAGATCTAGAAAATACATTACTGTTAGCAATTGTTAAGGTTTTTTACACATGGTATGCAGTATTTATATTTAATKGGCCAAAATAGTTAAATCACATACTTGACACATATATAAGAAATCAACATGTGGAAACAAGCAAAATGGGTTTTTATAATGTAGGGATAGCTATTAAATAAACTGTCCTGTAAAAGGTGAAATCTAATGAAATCCAACACTTGGTTTGCTTCATCTGATTCTGATAAATTAGTGGCACATCAACATAACCTACTTAATGTCTTTTGAGTTTACTTTTGTGCCTTATGTTGACCACTAAAGGTTAAATTAATCCATSTGAGATGGGATTTGAAGCACCAAGCAGGGATAAATGCTTGCTCCTTTAAAACCAAAGTGAGCTTAACTTTTGGGCTCATCAGATGCAGATTCGAGAAACAAATAAAATTAACAATTCCTATGTTTGCCTGGACAACAGAGTGAGGCCCTGGGACAGGGGGAAGTGCCAGATGCTGGAGCACCTACCAGGAGTGCAGGATCCATCCACAGATGTGACAAAACCCCATGGGCAGACGCAGAAATAACTCCCCACAGTGTTGGAGCAAACACCACCCTCACAAATCCCTGGGATGACACTGCATTCATCAATATCTACCCAAAAAGGAAAGGACACGGGATAATTAGCATMCTGCATTAAAAGGAGGCAAAGAGAGCTTTTCTGAAATGAAGTTRTTATTCAACTCTGAATAAAATATTGCTGTTGCTTGCTTGCTGAGAGTAGTTTTGTTTGCCACCTGTTGGAGGTTTTCCTTGTACATGCACGGGGTGTTTAACACTTCCAGGCACAGAGTACACGAGAGCAGGCTGAGATTTCCTCCTCCTGAATGACTCAGTGCCACCTCCGGGGAGCACAGAACAGTATGGAACAGAATGCCAGAACACACATCTTGCTTTCAGGCTGAAGGGAGGAGGATGGCACAGCAACCAGCCAAGGACATATGTGGGCTTCCTGTGACCACACAAATATGGGYCATGAGATCTGACTGCTCTCTGGCCCCCCAACATTCCAACTGTAAGAAAGAATTTTGGCCAAGCCCTTGCAAATGCAAATGAACCTTTTGATGCATTCAAATATTTCTGCTGAGTGAAAGCAGAGGTCCCACTGGAACACCAAGGCAATTTTGTGTGTAAATATGTATAAAGTGAGACGTTGCCCCGCTGATAAATGAGCTGCTGTGTCTAACCAGGGGCTGCCAAATTCCAAACCAGTGGTCCAGCAGTGCAAAGCCCATTTTGTGGCTGGCAAGTTAAAGGCAGATGAAGGAAGTTTTTCACCACCTCTGCAAAGCTGCAGGATGCAGACCATCCTTCCCAACTGGCTACATCCAAGGCAGTTTAGCACTGCTCAGGGGCCTTGTCCAAGAATGACAGGAAGGTGGGAAGGTAAAAAAGCACCTTTCTGAAACCCAGGCAGTGATCAGAGTGGCAGGAAGACTCCACAGTCTTCTCCATGGGGACAGAAAGACCAATTAACATGGAGAACCCTGGTGGAAGAATAATTTATTTAACTTACTGGAGCAGTAATGAGTAATTGGTTTTTTGTTTCACTGGTTTTTGAGCCAAATCTCTGTCTCTCCTTCCCCCTCCCTGGTTCTTGCACRTGTAATTATTTCAAAATATCGCTATTTCCTCTGACAGGAAATTCTGAGACTTCATCTCAGGGAGGGCTACTTTTAGTGAGGCTGACTGAATATTTTACTCGKTTTCTTCCCTTTTCCCCTCCAAAGTACATAAATTAATAGTCTCAAGGAAAATATAAGCAATGGGAAATGCTGTATTAAGGGAGAGGAAGACTGGAGGCATRAATGGTTCCAGTGCTGCACGCAGGATGGGACATCCAGTCTCAATGTGAGAAAGAATTTAAATGTATGACAAAAATGTTGCAGATTTAGTACCAAGTGAGTTTCTGCCTAAAAGAGCCAGCCTAGCTGCCTGCAGTTCAGAATTTTTGACTTTTACTGCCAGGGAAAGCAGGGTTTTATAAATAACTGAATTACAAGTACCAGAACTGGGGCTCTCAACTGCCAAATTCTAGGTAAGGGCTACCTAAAAGTAGTTTTAGTCTACAAAATAATATTAGAAAGTAGTAATACCTGGTAGGACCAAGTGTGAATAGCATACAGTCTGATGAAATYATACATTGAAGCAGGAAAACCTGAAATAAAACTATTTATTTTAAGGGATTCTTTCCATTTTGGTGGGACTTTTTTTTTTTAAGGCCTTAATCTGTTTCAGATAGTCTTAACCTTTTGATATCAACAGTAGATAGTAACATATCTTTTTGGAAAAGCAGCAGAGGCATCTTACCTCTTTAGAACACCTTAAATTGCAAACGGTGTCATAACTAACTACATGTATTTAACTGGTATGATGTACCTGCTATTTGAGAAGAGTAAGCAGAACATATTYATTAGAACCCTGGAACACCATAAGTAATACTCCACACCTTTTGTAAAGCAGCAATCATAACTGAAAGTTTCTTTACATTTAATTCATTTCTGAGCAACCCAAAGATCTAGGTTCCATTAACTCTGGGAGATAACAACATCCTAAAAATGAACAGCAYTTAATTCCTAAAAAGACAGTGAAAACAGTATATTGTAGACCAAAACTTTTAGGAAAAAAAAAAAAAGAAAAAAAAGGATTTGGGGTTTTGTTTAGCTAAGACACCAGAYTGGTGGACTGGATATCTGGAATTTGGTAAAATCTCTATAATGGTCTTCCCCAAWTTTTTTCAACTATTATGGGTACAAAAAGCACAACATGGACATTCCTACTTTTTCTAACAAGTGCTATTGCTTCCAGGAAGAGCAACAAGAGAAAAAAAAAAACCCTAACCCACAAAATACCTCTGGATGCTCAGGGGCAGAGGGTATACAGGGGACCTCAAATCTCTCCTTCTTAAGTAGGAGAATAGCTGTTATAGTAAAGAAGGTCTGAATAATTATGGCAAGGCTCCAGCCTGTGAACACTGGAGCCTTGGCTGCTGCTGACTCCAACTTGGATTTTGTCCCTTGCAGCCAGTAAGTAACATTTTATCTCCTTTTCCATACCTAAAAGGGGGGAAGGAGTGAGCAGAATACTCCATACCGCATCATTTCTACACARTGTTTGTGACAAAAAAAGTCTTTAAATAATGCAGTTTCTACTAAATGATTTCTCTGTACACAGGTTCTGTTAACTCACAGGACACCAGTTCCTTACATCCTTCCCAATGGCCCAACCCACATCCACAGATTCCTAGATATATATAAATTATGTTACTTCATTCAAATTACCAGCCCTACTAACTTAAAGTGCAATTGTTTGAAGGACTGGCTATAGTATTTTCCTATAAATTTAACCCTGACAGATTAGAAACACTTAATTAAGCATACAAGTAACGGCTTATCTTTCATTCCCTGGTCCATCATTAGAGTAATGTAAGCATGGTATCATCCTGCTATAATTTTGGCATTACCTCCTTGGTTGTGAAGCTTCACAATTTCTTTCTTCCCAGAAAAAGATGGTACAAACTGTGAGGAGAGGGCTGTTATTTGCCTAATTCCCTGTAGGGAATTATCTGAGTAGGGAAGCTGTGACCAGGGACTGATTTGTATTTAACTTCAGCCACGGACACAAGTGGCAGGGCTTAAAAGACTTTAGAAAAGCCAGAACATATGAACTTTTCTGCAGCAGGCTGCCAACAGGAAATGAAGAGCTGTTGATTAGAAAACCATGACGTAACAGCAAAATCAGACAGCAGATGATTCTGCACAGTCCCATGAGCACCACAGCTTTTTAAGATGATCTATGTTAAAAATACATTCACTTTTTCCAGTGGACACTATCAAGGAGAATAACATCTTCAACAATGAAAGTTTTAGATTGTTAAAACAGAATGCAAAGAATGSTCAAAGTACTGTTTTGAGAAGAAAGGAAACATGTCTCTGAATACATCCTTTGGCATCAAAAGGACCACAGTTGAGAGAATCAAGAAAAACAAGTGCACTTGTAACAAAAAAGAATGGGTTATAGGCATGAATAGATAGACAAGAGCTGCCTCTGAGAAACAGTCACAAACAGGTTAAGAATCTGTGGGTAAAAATCAAGGACTAGACCAATAAAGGACCTCTTGTACTGATSTGTGTAAAAAGACAATGCAAGGAACTTTTTCTCCCTTTTTCTTTCCTTCTTGCCTTCTTTTCCTCCTTCTCTTTCTCCCTCCCTCCTTCTCTTCTCCTTCACCCTACCCTTTATTTCAAATCCAGCCCCCATCTGCTGATACCAGGAGGTCAGGGACAMACATTCCAGTTTCCATGCCAAATGTGTAATTTTCTAATACAATTTTTAAAGTTTCCAGGGACCTTCTGACTTTTGTTGTTCCTTTTCAACCACAAGCATCTACATACCTACCTGCTCCATCCCCTTTCAGGTGCTGAGTAAAAATTAAAACTAGTCAACACAAAAAAAAAAAAACAAAAACAAAACAAAAAAAACACCAAACCATAGAAAACCAGAAGAATGTGAAGGGCAGGACCAGAAAAGAATGCCTTCGGAGTTTTAATTTTTTTTTACTTAGGTATTACTTGCAACAACACCAGAAGCAAGATTTTCACTAAAAAGACATGATTTTTAAACTGATTATATTACTTAATTTTTCTGTGACTGTTGTACTGTAGGCAAATTAAGAAAACTCTGAGGGGATGTCCAAAATTGGCAACAAACAATGTATTTGTTTGTAACTGAATACTGAGCATAATGTAATTTGGTACCATAAGTAAACTGCCAGCAAATAACAGGTCAAAGCCTTTAAGAACAAAATCCTCTTATCAACACAACTTAAATATGAAAGCACCCACTGGTTAAGATGAAGTCTGAGAGTTCTGATTCCTTTCAAAGGCATGAAAAAGTCACTGAAATCAGTGAAGTCTTCAGCAGATTCACAAGATCTCAGCAATTTTCTTTCACATTGTTTTAAATTATATGGAATTGCTACTCATAATTACATCAACACATTTACTGAGTAAATATGGTCTATGTTCATTAAACTGCACTTATAAAAGATGGTCTGCTTAATTTTTCATCTAAACGAGAAGGGCATTTCCTTGGTATTTTTCACTTAACCAGACTCATCAAAACTGCCACATTTGCCTTCACTCTGTAGTCACAAGGCTAAAAATACCTACCTGAACTAGAATATATCTTTTAGAAAACAAAGAAAATCCTAGTAACTGAGCAGCAGTTATAGGGTACTCACACACAAGAGTTTTTATCAAGTGCTAAATTTTCAAAGAAAATAAACACTGTCTTTACCCACAGAAGTCAGACAGAAAAAGATATCTAATGCAAAACAGGAACATCCAAATAGAAAAGAYGAGATGTTGCAAAGTAGAAACAAAAAGCACAGTTCAGTGATGCTATGTCCAGATCAGACACCACAACTATTCAACTGCTTAATAATGTTCATTACCAAAGTGCTCTAATGCTCTGCACAACCCCTTTTTGGGTATGTTCTCCTACAGCATCACTTACCATCACATTTTTGAGTTGCCTCATTCTGTTTGTGGCCCACAGGACACTTGCACTCGTATGAACCTACTGAATTAATGCAGTTTCCTCCTTGGCAGACTCCAGGGATAGCCTGGCACTCATCAACATCTGCAAACACAAAAGAAGACCCAGATCTGATTACCTGACACAAGATATGTAAGTTACTTTCAGTAGCTTCCTGCTGCATTTCAGAAAGTTCTACTTCCGCTTCAAATTTTGTTGGGGTTGTTTGTTTTTGTATTGTTGTTGTTGGTTTTGTGGKTTTTTTTTTTTCTTCCCAGCTCTAATTTGGTTACACATAAACCACTCCATGTTTCTGTACCTTTTTATACAAAACTATCCAATAGGAGATTTTTCCTAGTTGGCTCCCTTAGTAGCTGTACCCTGGAGTTACCATCCAGGTGTTTCAGGAATCTTCTGGAACTGTTTGTTCCAGCTGTGTGCTGCCCCCAGGTAACATCTGGCARGAATATGAACTCTTTTTCAGGTGGATGATCAAAGCCCTTATAAGGCACAGAAATTCCACCTGAGTTTGTGGATTATAGCCCTTCTTCAGTTTTTTATTCCTCCTGGTGCTCGTGCTGTGAATAAACCTATGGTATTTGCCTTGCCCAGTCACCTGCTTTTTCATTTAAGCAAATATAATTTCTCACAGCTCAGAAAGAAGGCAAGCACTTTTTGCAGATTTGGGGGTTTTTTTTGGTAACCATTGGACTTAGGTTTAAATACATTTGCTGAGAATTCTGGATTCAGCTCCTGAGTCCATGCTGATTTACACAGCATATTGTCATGTCCAAAATGCAACAGTTAGACTGCAAACAGATTAAGGACTTTATTAAAAAGGCATAGAATTTCTTAATTTTTAAATTTTTTTAAATTTGTTTTTTTTCCCCTAAATAACCAGTGATTGCTGCCTGTTTACCTGGAAATCAAACACTTAATGTCTGAAGTACTTTAAAGAGTGGGGGGGTGGACTGGGTGCTCTCCAGAGATTCCTTCCAGCCCTAATTATTCTGTGAACCTTGACATGGCTTAGCAGCATCTAGAGAGAAGATGGTTCCAGCATTTATTGATACACAGCCCACCCTGTAGCTCCCTACTGAGTAAAACATGTGGTGTTTGTCTTCTGACCCTGGGGCCTCAAATTGCATTTATCACACACAGTGTGGCTGTGCCTTTTGTCACTTATTAACACTTAAATTAACTTTCCCGTGTCAGCAGATCAGTTGTTAAAATCCATTGTGTGTATGATGCAGTTTTAGAAGCTGAAGGTGTCAAGGAATAGTGAATTAATGGCAGCAGCAGCAGGCAATAAACACCTCCCAAAAACAGGAAAGTATCACTGGAGGCCTGAGGTGAACTAAATTTTAATCTCTATGAATTCCATTAATTTTTTTCAGTTCTTTTAAAATGGCAAATAGATGTTGAGCCTTGCTGAAGCCTGAAGAGGCAATCTCAATGATGCAATGCATCATATTTAAGTGTACTTACATCACATTTAATTGTTAAAAAAGCAAGCAGATCCAACTGTCATCCTAACTTAATGCTAAAAGACTGATGGGGTTTTTTTGTCAGTATTACCTTTTGCTGAAAACCTAAGTTTKTTTTAATACACTATTGGTGTTTTGAGACTGAGAAAAGTCAAGAAGAACAAAAGTAATTTATTAAAAGGGTGTATTTTATCAATTGCTTCCTAAATGCTGTTTTTAGGATATATTTTTTCGCAAAATACAATCATATTGAAATGAAGCTTTTTTTTTTTTTTTTAGAATCTTTGACAGTTAGGCTAGACCACACAGAAGTTCCAGCATTATTAATTATCCACTTACTCACACTTTTAAACCTCAACCACATTAACACAAGAAACTATTTACCATAAACAGCAAATTTGATTAATAAGTCTGCAGATACAGTTCAACATAGAAAAGTTCAATATGTTACAGATCAAGCAGAATGTTTTCCATGTGTTCATAGTCTAATATTTGGTGAGGGAAAAAAGATTTTGTGCTTTTGCAGACTTTTCTCTGCAAAATGCCTGTGGGATTTGAACAGCTAACTTTAGACAYGCACCTTCCCTTTCTGATCTGTGGGCTGTTTCTAAAAAAAACTCTGATAAACCAAAAAAGCTCAGGAAAAATAAATCCACTCAGATGTTAGACACAAATTTTGGAGAGTTTTTAACTGATTATAGTAGTGACAAAATTTATCCAAATTAAAGAACCTCTCTTTAGTTCTACGTGGAATATCTATGGGGAGTTTCTTTGTAATTGATCTGGCATGTGGGAATAAAAGGTGAATTGCTCATGAATACAATGGGAAACTGTTGGTTCCTCCTCTGCATCCTAGAAAGCAGAAATACTGCACACAACAGAAATATTGCCATGCTATTTTTTCCCTGTTTTAGTAATTATTTTCACAACAGCAGGATGTGACTCTAGACAACACTGTCAATATTTTCAGTAACTCAGACACAGTAATACCAAGCACTAGATTACAAAAAGAAATCAACACTTTTCATTATGACTTTGAACCTTCCCCTGTCTTCTCCCTCTTGTCCAGTTCACCTCAGTGCCTTTAACMTTTTAACATCCTACTACAGAACAGATTCTCTTGGATTTTATCACATCATGGATATATGCACATAACCATGTCAGCAGCAGAGGCAGGGAGAAGAACCTTCCTATTTTCAAAATCTACTCAGCCATGACCACTCCTCTCTCCTTAGAGCAAAAAATTAACTGTCTGCAGGGAAAGGGTGTAGGTGGGAAATGGGACTTTTGAGGAATGCAGGGAGGAACTGAGAGAACATCCAACACAGGATTTCTGCCATAATGCTTCTCCCAAGGCCATGCAGCAGTGGCAATAAAGCTCATTCAAGCAGAACACTGAAGTTCCTCCTGCCTGAATTCTTGGAATGAGGGATGTCTGAACAGTTAAATCCCTTTTTAAGACATGACTGAATAGAAACTTCCAGGGGGAAAAAAGGAAAAAAAGAAAAAAAGAAACACAACCAAATAATTTGAATTTTGGATTGGTTTTGCTTCTCTTAGATTTTGTTAAACCTGTTCATGGTAATAATGAAGCTAACAGTACTACTACAATGTATTAGTAGTAATATACTAATACAAGAACATTACCCAGAAAATGTAATTAAGCCTCAAAAGATCCTGAAGACCCATTTAAGATTGAATCCTGCAAATCCTTTGCAGAGTAGAAGCAACTTCCTACTTGGGAGTGACATCTTGTCAAATTCAGATCTCTAACACATACTGAGATCATGATTCATTTGCCAGCAGCAAAGCTTGCAAGTTCCACTGRTTTTGAGTTGTTCATACCAACTCCYGAACCCAGCTATCTACTGATGCAAGCACTCACTTCAAAAATACCAAACATCTGAAGTGTGGACTGAGTCAGCCTGGTCTCCCTGATACATGAMAAAGGTAGTTTTACTGAATACCAAAGGGGTTTGTGTTCCTTATATCAAAGTCTCTGCAAATCTGATGTCCTCAACAGAAAGAAAAGCACTGAAAAGCAGGACAGATCCCTCTGTTTGCTTCTAAAACCCTCAGAGAAAACATTTGGTTTCTTCTGAGCTTCCTACTGAGGATGGCAGAGCACCAGAACAGCCTGCCCAGGGAGGTCTGGAAGCATTTCAACCCCACATGGACACACTCCTGTGTCACCTGCTCTGGGTGACTCTGCCCTGGCAGGGGGGTGGACTGGATGATGTCCAGAGGTCCCTTCCAACCCCAACCATTCTGAGATTCTATGATCTTATTTCAGCAGACTCTGCACTGCAGTGTGGAGTTTGGAGAGGCACAAAGTGCCACATTCAGCCCCTTCCTGCATCAAAGTGGGCTGGTAATTCATAACAGAGCAAACGTGGTGCTACCAACCTGCTCACAGCACAGAGCTCAGGTCAGGAGGAGTAACCAGTACTCAGAGTTCAGAAGGAAATGCCTCAACTGCTGGAAGGCAAAGATTCTGTGAAATAAAGAAATTCTGTCTCTCCCTTTTCCCCAAAGAAAGGCCAAGTATTTCTCATCTATGCCTTGCCATCACCTTGTAACATTGTGTGCTAAGCCCAGCTGACATAAACACAATCCAAGCTTCCTATTTAGCAATTTTATGCCAAAAATGTAGCAAAAATTACGGCTGTTCAAACTTCCTTTGTTTACCCATCACACAAAGTAGACTATCACATTGTTCCTATGCTCCCCAGTGGAATTTAGCAACGTGGTCAAAYGGGTAACTCAAAACTATGTGCCACAGGGAATATACTGCCAGAAAAAGAAAACACAATTATTGTGGGCATGGGTGCTAAAGAGCACCACTGATCTTTCACATAATTCAAATGAAGCCCCAGAAGCTATGCCAGGGCCAGCCTGGCAGAGCAGCTTGAAGGACCCTTTGTATGTGGCCAAGTCATACAAGGGAGCTGGGCTTGGAGACAGCAACATGCACCCCTTCTGTGGTGCACTGTTTCTGTTCCTGACACTGTTATGAAAAGAGTGTCTAAAACATATTAATCACTTCAAGATGAATGGCAAAACATAAACTGCTGCAGGCAGGCAGAGGCCTAGCTCTGMCACAGAAGGAAAAACAACATCAAATATTTTTTCCTTAGTATTGATTAATAATCACTTTTTCCACGCACTTAAGCTTTGTTCTCTAGGTCCAGCAGCAAAAATCTGGAGGCAGCAAAGCACACCCGGATTCTATCCCAAAACACAGACCACGCAYGAGGAAAACAGTGACCTTACTGCAAGGTTTTCAGGGTGATTGTCAGAGGTGAGAGTCATCACACGGAGAATTCCAGCCGGAGCTCACCTTGGCAGGCCCCAGTGCGGATGTTTGGGATGAAGCCACGGCGGCAGGGCTGGGGCTGGGCAGGGCACATCTCACAGGGGTGGCCCCAGGCCCGTCCCACGGTGGCACAGCACAGGGACTTGGTGCACACAATCCCTGTCAGCTGGCCCTGGCACATCTGCTTGCTCACCTGGGTGAAACACGGGCCTGTCCTGTAATCTGGAGGGGGGAAAAAAAGGAAAGCTCGCTGAATTATACAAGGCACTGTACTTGTAGCTGCAGAAGGAATTGGTTTTGAATCAAGAAAAGAAATATAAGAATATATTTAGAAAATTCTATGGAAATATTAAGAAAATTAATACATTAAGAAAATTAATATATTAAGAATATTCCATGGAAATTTAAGCTACATTACTGCTTACAGAAGTTGCATGACACCTTCCATTGAAGGCAGTGACTTYTGCGAGGTTACAATTCAATTTATTTCTTTCAAAAAGATACAACTAAATGAAAGGCAGCTGGACACAAAATTGCTCTTGAGCATTGACAATGTATCCACTAAAATCCACAGTAAGCAAAAGAATTTTAGAAACAAACAAGCAAACAAATAAAAGAGAAGATGAGATTAAGCAAACAATGACTGGAAACTGGTTTTCTAGCTTCTAAGCTACTTCATGGTGATTTATAGGAGGGAGCTACAACCCACAGCAGCCACACATTTTTTCACTCCMCACTGATCAAGATGCATGCCAGAGACAGTCAAAGAATCATCATTACAGCTGGAATTCCTGTTGCAAAATTGTGCTACCCACAGAGGACTGATTGGCAAACCACCACTTATTTTCAGAAGGAAACCATGAGACAACACAACCAATCCAAGCTGTTTGCAGTACACTGAATAAAGCATAGAAAATATACTTCTAGTAGAATTCCTGTGAAAATTTAGTTCAACACTGAACCTGTATGAAGAGAGGTTTTTAACATTATGAGTCAACACCAACCAGAATCAACAATTACCCGAAATTCTCTAGGAATAAATAAGAAATATCTTGTTGCTCTAAGCCAGATTTCACATCCTTATGGAAACTCTTAAAAAGAGGGGTGAAAAAAAGAAAATGCAAAGTTTTTACTCAGACTCAGTCATATGAAGGAAGGCACAACAGTGGAGTTATGGCTGCTCAAGCTGCTGTTCCATCCTCTTTTTTCCCTATCAAAAGCAGGCTCCAACACCAATATGTGGATAACACACAGTCTTCCACACACTTTCATCATTAGGGTGCAGCTGGTCCCACAACCAAGATGCAAAACAGACAACCCTTGCTTTCTATAACTTGATACTTTCACCCTGAAAAAATAGGAGCTTTGACATCTTTGGAAAGCAAAGAAATGGTCTTCCCAGTGAGATTTTATACTAAACTTCCGGGGATCTTAAAATGAAAGTTCAAACAGAAGTAAATGTTCTGCTCCCTCTCTTTAGTCAGGGTCACTCAGGTACCAGTCTAGGAAAGACTTCTGAGTAACTGATGTACACTGGCAGTCAATTTCATCTGGGCTTTTCATTTTAAATAAAGTCAACCAAGTACACCAGTACAGAAATGCCTGATGATAAAAGACGATTAAAAGATTTTACATACTCAGTAAGGCCTGTGACCTTTACTATTTCTTGATTATCAATACAAAACATTCTTCAAAGTTACACCCTGAGCTTCTCCTTTGACCATCCAGCCACAAAAATGGCACTTCTACTAAAACAAACACATGATAAAAAGAAAATCCTGTCCTTGCTCCACACACTGAGAGTTAAGCTCTCCATGGGTGAATGCCCTCTACAGTGAAATCAAATAATGACTTGCTACACACCTTTAAATTCCCAAAGCTTGCATTCAGCAGGTCTGAATTCCTTAGCAATCCCAGCTCACCTAGCAACTCCTATTCAGGAAATAATATGCTGCTGGCAGTACTGAATTTTTACAGCAGCAATTCTCCAAGACRCAATTTTTTGTAGTACCAATCTTTGGATATCAGGAAGGAATCAGAGTAGGAGTAGAAATTCAAACCATGTATTTCTCTGTGTAATGGSTGGTGACCCACAGGAATATCCTGGCCAAAGATATTCTGCATTAAGAAGCTTGGAATTCAATGAGAGGAAATTAACCTTGAAACTCAAACTAGAGTTGTGAATTGTATCTGAGTTCCACTACCTTCCAATAAGACACAGAATGATTGGCTAAACTCTGTCAAAACTAGCAATGAAAAGTTCAGTTTGGAGAGTGTGTTCAGTAGAGATATTAGAGAATATAACCAGACACCAAAGCATGTTTGTTCAAGAGAATATGAACGAGTCAGGTACAAGGAGGAGTGATGCCAATACATCTACTGCTTACTGTATCCTATCAAATAGAAATACATGCTCTGGAAACCACCTATGCATAGGTGCCTACCCAAGCCCTAATGAACAGAATATGCATTGATCTAATACTCATAGAATCTATAACCAAGCAATTTTTATCAGCATAAGCCTGCTGCATATCTATTCAGATACACACTTTATAATAAGTATTTTAAAATATTATCGTAATTTAAAATATTGTTCTTAAAAAGTGCACTCATTTCAAAAATCTTTACTTGTTCAGTTTATCCAGCATGAAGCCCAAAGGCAAAAACACTGATTAGTGGCTGCTCTTCTATACTACAATGAAAATATAAGATTTTAAAATACAAAGTGAAGGCAAGCATGTTCAGGTTAATGGCAAAGTTCAGCTGTTTACACAAAGATCTGTAGTCACACAGTAAATTTTACACATGGGAAGCAAATGCAATAAAAATAGATGCTATTTTGAAGATACTTTGTAGYTTCAAATGAAGTGGATTTGTTTCACACAGCCAGTCAGATTATATTACTATAATGGCTGATCAGACCTTAAAAACTCCCATTTATGAATCAGTCATCTTTACCATTTGAGTTTGCTTGTCTTAATTCTTAGGTGGTTCTTCCTTTGTTCCTTTGCCAGCACTGCTGATGGAATAATTTTGCCAGAAAGAACATATGTTGAACATAAGTTATAAATAATTTGTTACTCCAGAAAGAGTAACTGCTTTGGTGAAAYGAGGTGATCTTCAGCACATGTGTTAAACAGTTTTGTTTTCTAACTTCAAAAATTATATTCAATACCCACAGTGACCTGAAGAATGACAACCTTAATCAATAATTCMAGTTGTTAACATAATTAAATTTAATGAGAAATATTTTTTTCCTASCATCAAGAAAAAAAATCACACCATGGACTTCAGTATTTAACTATGCTGTAACATTTCTATTTTGTCATAAAAGTGTATATTTTGTATTCTCAAATGGAACTATTCAAATTTTGGTTCTTGGATTTTTTTTCCATTGATTCCTTCCCAAAATTCTAATTSTACCTGTAATTTAGGAAGTCTAGTTCACAGGAGCCTGAGACAAGGAGTTGCAACATTGAGATTTCTAATCTTGGTTCAGTATCCATCTATTTTCGTTTTCTTTCTGTTCCTCTGGCCAAACAAATGATCCAGATGAAGGTGTAAAAAACCTGCTGTAAACACATACGGAATAGTCTGTATGCCACGTGTCCTCTGTGTCTAACACCCAYTAGCTAAAAACCTGCAACACAGTGTTTAACATCCCAAATACCACCTACTGGCACTCAGRACAAAACATTAAAGTATTGTGGTACACGTGTAAGGATCCAATTTCTAACTGAATTTTGTCTGCCTGCCCTTAAAAATTTCACCTCTTCCCAGGCAACATGAAAAGAGAAAAAGCGAGGCATGAAGAAAAGTAAAAAGGTAACTACACATGTTGGAATGTCCATTGCAAGAACTCCAGAAGGACATTAAAAATTGAGTTTTCTTTCCTGGGAAAGCAGAGACTGAAATTTTAAATGAAACCTCACAATGTCAAAATACAGTTCCTGTGAGAAATCCAACAGGAGTGCAGCACCAGTCTCCTGCACCCAGCCTGCAGAAGAGAAAAGCACATTATCTCAAATACTGTATTTCATGTTTGTGAGCACTAGGAAGATTTAGCAGGAAGGAACAGTGAAGTATCTTCCATCTTTTTTACTTAAAAAAACACACAACCATATCCTAATAAGGAAGTGCATTTGGAAACAAGCATTTTTAACTAGAAACTACTTAGAAGATTGATACTTCTATTACTAAAAACAAATACGGAAAACATTAAGCATGTTCATCAAAAYCACATCAGGAGTGAGTAAAGAAAGGAAGGTGTCTGAGATAGGTCTTCACAGGCCATGTCAATTAAAGAACAAGACCTAATACTTTATTAATGTGCTTCACTCCCTTACAAAGAAAATTTGTCTTTCATTGGACTTTTTACAGAACCTCACTCCCCTAAGCAAGATTTAGGAAATAATAAGGAATAGATGACAAAATAAGTAAGGTCAACTTCCATCACCTCCCTTGCAGACTCAAGGTCAGCAAACATTATTATTGTTGTTGTTGTTGTCTGAAAAATCCATTTCATACAGCAGCATTATTAAATTAACAATCTAATGCATGGGACCTGAATGCTGGAAAGAAGTAAATGCTGCCAGCATTACCAGGAACTTCACTTTCTCCTGAAAGAAAAATCACAGTGAGTGAAAGCCCAAGAGATGMACTCTATGTCAGGGAACCTTCAGGGTGGAGACATTAAGTCTGTCCTGGCAAAGACCTGAGATTGAATTCACCTTGCTAAAAGTTACTCCAACAGGAAACAAGATGGAGAAACAATTGTCTTTATTACAACTCTGAGAGGTGGCAAATTCCCCCATAGCTTCTGCTAACACTCAGAGGTCTCCAGACATCTGAAATTCTTTTTGGCTGCTTGTTGCAGAACTTGTTTGTTGACTCCTGAAGAGATTTTTCAGTGGAACTCTCACAATTTTTCCCCTTTGCAATGCGCAATCTTCATGTTTTGATAAATGAAAGCCTAGTCAAGCTTCATCTTCCTGAAATTCCATGGTATTCCATGGATTCCTACAAAGGGACCATCAGGACTGGAAGAGCAAGACATGCCAAGCTCTCCCACTGATTCTGGATAAATGACAGGATTGCCCAAACCTTCCAAAGAAAGGAAAATCAGGGCTTTCCTTGACAAACTTTTCATGTGAGTATGAAAGGGCTGGCAATACTCCTAACTGTCCCTGGGTTCAGAGCACAAATCTGTAATTTATGCATATGTAAATATTATTCTTCTTACTCAACTCCAACATCTGCAGATCATAAGTCACAGTAATGCAAAAAGCTATTTAAACATTTTAAAGTGCATATGTTTATTAAATATTATCTAAAATTTATCTTCCTTTAATGTTTTGATCAACTTTATATGGAAATTTGGGGGGCTTTTTCACAGTAAATGCTTAGCTGCCAGCACAGAGTACACAATAAGGGACATTTCAAAGGTATCAAGAAGGTGGGTGAATTGTACTTGATATAAATGAAAAGAACTTTTTTCAAAGGTGACATCCAAAAAGTTATGGTAAAAAAGACTGCTGGCTGGAAATGAACAATAGAATATGAAAGGGAGTTGGCAATGCTATTAATTTTCTTGGAAAAAATAACCTGTGGGCAGCACTGCTATTTAGACTGAGRTTTTCTTATGAACCTGAATAGTAAAATCAAAGTCTCCTTTTCTTGACTTTTCCTAAAAAACTTGTGTGTAAATTTCTCAATTAATTATCTAATACCATAACGTTTATTGTTAACATAAATAATGATCACAAAACTCTTTCAAACATTTAAAATTGCTGCTAACTCAAAGCTGAGACACATCCCCAGCAGGTTCTTTAGTCATTACCTGAAGTGGTCTATAAAGTTTATTCTCACATGTAATAGAGAAGAAGAGCAGCTTAGTGGAAAATTGATGTTAAACACATCATGAAGGTTGGGACGTTTTTATACAGCTGACAGCTTTCATTTTCAGGCTGAAATTTAATTACTGCTCTAGTGGTCCCACATGACCTTTTCTGACCAGCTCCTGTGATGCAAAACTTCCCATCACACAAACTCCTGTGACTGACTGGGTAACTTAACAACACACACTTGACAGCTGAAAAGGAAGTGGAGGGCAGCTGTAAATGAAAGAAGGAAAAGCCACAGGTTCCATGCAGGAATCTGTGTGAGCTTAGCAGCTTTTAACAAAATTCCAGGTTCCACCAATATTTCTGTCACGTCCATTCTAAGCATATTCTCATTTTCCTCTGGCTGGAACAGCAGCAGCTCTTTTCCAAAAGCAACAACTCCATGGTTCACACAGACAGTTTTATATAATTGGTATTATGACAGTTTTAAGCAGATAAAGTCTTAGCGTAGTAATAACTTCATATCTTAATACTCTTATTAATTAAAAAGTAATTCGTTCTTGCACACCTAAGCACATGGGGGTGGGGGGGAATAGCAAAGTAGCAAATAAACAACAGTATTTCTGAAATAAAATGCAATGTTGTCTAATTGATCTGAACATTGAAGAAAATGCTTCTAATACTTCAGGACACAAAACATTTTGAAAAGTACACACACACATGAAAAAAAAAAAGCACGCAAATAGAGAAACAGGGAAATACTTCACTTCTGTCATTTATGGAATTCAGCACCTTCCAGAWTTCAAGTATTTCCTTAAAAACTTTTTGGAACAAAACGTTTCCACGTGTAACTGAAGTATCATACACTRACTGACAGAAAATTTCAAGCACGGAATAAAAGCTGGGAGAGAAGTACTCCTGATTTTGGTTCCAGCAAGATGTCCAATTTTGGTTTGGTTGGAGCTCYTCGTAAATATATGTATTTCTTTATGCTTCCACAGGGCCTGCTACTATATAAAGATGGCCTGAGGTGGGACTAATGAAATCCCAACACTTAGCACACAGTCTGACACACAATGGAATAACAATCATCAGTCATTGCGGGAAGTTACAGCCTGAATCAGCCCTGGGCAAATAACAGACAAAAAAAGGCAAAATAATATTTTTTTGGTTTTTTCTAAGATTCAGCAGTTTATGCCAACTACCCTAATATGATGTTTGTACATGTTTGTTTTACAATATCTAAAGCAGTGAAGGAACTCCTTCATGCTGCCTGCTGCTCCTTCCTCTCATGCTTCTCCTTCAAAAAWACCTTACTTATCAAAGCTTGGATGTTGGAAATCCAGGTAGATGCACATTTATCTCTTAATTAGTTCCTTCACATCCCAGGAATTAAGAAGCCAATACCTTACCCTTTGCATGCAAAAATATGCTACTTTTCTTGACTTTTTTACATGCAAACTTGAATTACACTGTCCACAGGCTTTTGGTTCCCTGCTCCATGAAGTCAGTGCTACTCAGTTCAACCTCAAAGGAACAGAACCCCAGAATCAGTGAAGAGGAAGACTTACATTTTAAGACAGGACACCCTTTTAAGAGTATTGCTGAAAAAGAGCACATTCCACCCTCCCCTCCCATTCTGGAGTTCAGTGTCATTCCCCACAGCAAAAGCCCAGGCTTGCAGAAWGCGCCCAATACTCACAAAATGAGGAGGGAAAATATTTCATAACCAACCCCTGTGTAAATTACAAAGGCATGGAAAAAGGCACAAGGCATTCTCAGTAGACCAGAAACCCTAATAAAACCACAGACATTGGAGCTGAAAACAATCTCCTTAATTATTAACCTAAGTAGGAAAAACAACTGTTTCACACATTACCCTTAGAAAAAAAAATTAAATGTCTACTTAAACTGCAAGAAACATTTCCTCAGATGACTGTCTAGACTGCTGTGATAATTTGAGTTCATAATAAGCTAAAAACCCAGCCTGCTACTATTTACTAGAGTTCTGTCTGTGTAGAGGCAGAAACACAGTTTTTGTTCTTCACATCTTTTGGGTGTGTTCAGCAAAACCAAAGGGCTTTAGAAATTCACCTCTTGGGCTTATACAAGATTTTCAGGGAGACATTAYAAAGCTGAGTATCTTCACGACCAAAATATAGGAAGGAAGATAATTTATATATCCTCTCAATACAGAAATAATTTAATCATGTTTCTCATATAGCAAGCTATTAGTCTGAGGTSGAATAAACCAGTTTACTTTTGGCACTCCATGACTTTGCAACCCTGGATGCAATGTGCTCTTGACTGGCTTCAGTAAACTACTCCTGGTAATACTTGGATTACTCTTTTCCATACATATTTTACTATAGCAACTACAGCTTTTAAGATACTGCATAATTAATGCTTATTAAGACAGATGTGGTTGAAAATTTAAAGAAGATCCAATTTACATAATTTTAGGCCTTAACATTTAATTCACTGTAAGGGAGCTCAAAGCATAACAGACATAATGAAAAATATCAGGATGTGCAAAGAACACAGGAGGAGAAAATACAGAAAAGAAAATTCCTTCCAAATATCTGTCATCTTTCTAACCTTCAACCAAAGCCACACAGAGTTTTGGGTTGTCCACACTCATCCTCCTGGCTCAACATTGAGACAGTTTTATCAAACTCCTTTCTTATTAATCAAAACAAGCCTAAGGTGAATGACAATACCCTCTGAGAGAAAAGCAAGCAAAACAACAACAAAAAAATATCTTCCCATTTCTTATTTTTCAAACTCAATGTTTCACAAACAACTGTGCAGGTGTTAYTGAATAACATGCACTTTCCCTCTCCTATTTCTTGCTCCAACACTGCAATATTGAAAGCCTGTCTCTTATACACATCTAGATGTGTATAAGAGACAGCTGTGCAGGTGTTACTGAATAACATGCACTTTCCCTCTCCTATTTCTTGCTCCAACACTGCAATATTGAAAGAAATACCCAAAACCCTTCTTTCTCTCTCTCTCAGATCTAATATGGAACCTCTGTGTACACAGAACATAAAACCAAGGTAAAAAAAAACAATTTGAGACATTCATAACCTTTACAGAAATAAGCTTCCAAGGTTCCTGAGTTTCCCAGATAATCTCTCAAGCCTCCTCTACACAATACCTGTAAACTTAAGAGGAAACTTGTCTAACTTATTCTAATACATTTTACAGTCAAAAAAGTGAAAAATTTGATTMTTTCTTCCTCTTTCCAGTATTTCAAAACTGGGTTCTTCAGCTTATTTCTGCTTTTTCCAATTTTGTCTAGAACATCTATATAAGCAATATATAACATTAGTACTTGCTGAATTTAACAGAAAGTTTTACTATTTACATGAGTATTTCASATATTTTTGCACTTTCTTTGTTAAAGACACTCCATGTGGGCAAGTGTCTCAACTTCTTCTGATCTCTAACTTTCCTAGATATCCTGAAAACAGATCAAGATTTCTTTTTCCTAGATATCTTACTAATTAATTAGCTTAATAAAATTAATAATTTTTTAGTTTTCAGAAGAAATAATCTTTTCTTCTGAAACTCTAACAAAGCCATCATGGCCTTGCTCAGCTCTTGTATTTTCTCTCTCCCCAAGTAGTTAAAAATAAGAAGGTGACATTTTAATGCATCTGACCAAGAGCAAAATTTTCACTGAGGAAGGGAAAAGATAAGACCAGATAGAATTTTCCAAAGGCATCATCTTCCCTCTTCTCTGCAACATGTTTCTCACTCATGATTTTGCTTCACTGTTCTATATTATCAGACCCTTGTTTCACTTTTCAGTGAACAATCCTTAGATGCAGAGCATAAGCTAGTCTAAGTCCTACCTAACACATAAAAACCATAGTATATTATGCTTTCCTAGACTTGTTCCTCCTGCAGGTAAGAGGAAAAAACCCTMCTTTTCAAGTGCAGATTTTAAAGAATAGATACATGAAGAAAATATTATATTGGCTCTAAGTATAAGGTGTAACAGTTCTGGTAGTTCTTACTTTCTTTCTTTTCACAGTTTAGGGCAGCTCAGTTACAGAGCTTCCCTTTTAAATCATTTCAACCAATGAAACATTCCCTGTGCCTGAGCTGCTGCACTCTGGTGAAAACTCTCAAGCCTTTTGAAGAGGTCATTTAAATCCATATTTCCATTTTACTTTTGTAGACCTACTTTAAAGGCAGAAAACCTCTGCTTTTAATTCTAATACAAAGTTCAACAACTTTGGCACTTGCTGTCCTAAGCTTAAACAAATTGAGAAGTTTTCAAGATTTCAAGTGCTTCAAAAGCAGCAACACTGCTGCATTTAAGGGTTTTTACCTTTTTCTTTTGCTGGTGCCAAACAAAAAGTCATTCAAATATTGGGATTTAATTAAAAACTAAAAGAAGGGAGTAAGGGACAGACACTGACTGGAATCACAGTACTTCCTTCATCACATACTGCAATCAGCATGATCAGCATTACACRTGTCATTTTTAAAACTGCTAAATGTTGTATCTTCTGCAGACCTAGAAGGGAGAAATTTTCCAATGCCAGCTAACAACAAGCAAACACACACTCTGTGCAGATTTTCTGGATATTTCCCTCTGAAAACCTTGTTTTGGGAGATAATGATGGATAACAAAAGCAGGGAATATAGTGCCAGAGCCCTGTAACATCACTAGGTATTGACATCTGAGAGCAGGAAAGCAGCTTTTTGAATCTGCCCTGCTGTGATCCATCAGGGGATGATGTGGTCCAGTATCTACAGGCCAGAACCTGCAGCAGAAAACTGAGCTTGGTGAGCAGGGACTGCACTTAAATGTGTGTGTTATTAACACCTGACAGCACCTCTAGCCTCAAAAAAAACCCCTCCAAAATATCTAACAAGTTCTTCCAACACAGAAGAACCTATTCAAATACTGTACTTCCTTATTTTTTCCCCCATATTTTATTATATGTCCTGACTCAGGTACTTACCTGTCAGATTTTTTTGCCTCTTACTGCTGCAGAATTGCTGCAGGTATTTGCAACTCTTATCTCTATTATTTCCAACAGGAATAGAGGCATGTTTTTTTAATCTAAACTGAAGCTTCTTTTGCTATAAAAAAAAAMCATGACCCTTGCAGCATTTTGCTTGCAATCAGCCTTCAGCTAAGCATTGAAAAAGCTGACAGAAATGCTTWCTAAAAGAAAAATTAAAGAGATAAAAGTAGACAAGAATAGCGAAAGTTGCAAATTTTAGGAAGATTCACGTTCTGTAGTTGTAAACTACTGCTGACTTATTTTTAGCTAATTTTATTAAACGGAACTTAATTTATTTTAGTTAAATTAGGYTTCAAGTTGATGATTTAACACTTGTATTTCCCTCAGTGACCAGGAACATCCCCTGTGAACTGGGCCATGTAGCTTTGAGCATGCTACAGTAAACTAATTAACTTTTCCCTTCACTCAACAGGCCTTGCACAACTTCTTTATGAACCTGTAGAAAATAACCCAAGACCACATGCTGCACTTCCCAAAGGCTAAAATTGGACTGAAGATGAATTAAACTGATGTTTAGCAGGTCAGTCTTTCATTTACTGTACACTGAAAGAAAAGAAGCAGGGAGACCATAAGAAAACCTCTACTCTGGCTCAGGATGATAGCAGCCATTAATAAAGGGAAAAAAAAAAAMCCAATATCCCCACATCAAAATTAAAAAGCTATCTTYCCAAGACTCCCACAAAAAGAGAAGAGCTTGCTGATCAAAGAACATTTTTGCTGTTAAGCACCTCATGGTACTGCTAGCATCAACAGTCAGGAAAAGCTGTGTGAAGTTAAGAGGTCTTCTAAATACTTGTCAGAAGAAGTTGTTTCTTAATGAATTACATTTTCTGTTGCTTCATTTAGACTTGATCACTGTCACTTAAGCACACACAAGCATCTTCAGCACCATTACAGACTAAATATATATTGTATTTCTTCTTTAWAATTAAAATTGTATTTGAGAAGTATTGAGTCCTATACAAATCTGTGTCATTTTGCTATGCTAGCTTAATTCTAAACACATGCATTACCCCCAAACATCTCCATAACCCCTGTGCCCATCAGTTGTATGTCCACTTCAGTTCTATATTATTCTTTACTCTTCTGCCTCAGTTACTACACACTAACAGCACTTTAACTGAGGATGCTTTTTGCTTTGTCCCACTTGCTTCTCTGTGCTGTTGATAGCTTTTCTTATCCACTGCCCAGCTTGAAGAAAAACGCTTTATCTCATGTTATATTCATAAAATTTTAGTCTCCCAGAATGGTTTGGGTGGGAAGGGACCTCAAAGCCCACCCAGTGCCACCCCAGCCATGTCAGGGACACCTYCCACTGTCCCAGTGTCCAGCYTGGCCYTGGGCACTGCCAGGGATGCAGGGGCAGCCCCAGCTGCTCTGGGCACCCTGTGCCAGGGCCTGCCCACCCTGCCAGGGAACAATTCCTGCTCAATATCCCATCCAGCCCTGCCCTSTGGCAGTTTAAAGCCATAACCCTTGTCCTAACCATACCTGCCCCTGTAAAAAAATCCCTCTCCAGATCTGTTTTAGGTTCCCTATAGCTACTAGAAAGCTGCTATTCAAATACTCTACTTCCTTATTTTTCCCTGTTTCTTACCTGTCAAAGCTTGATAACTTTATCTGAAATTCTCTTCCCTCTTCAAATGGATGCTCTTCCCAAGCTATGCATTTCTACCCATTCCAAACCCTTTTGCTTCCAATTATGAGCCATTTAATATGGAGCAACTGAGAACTGTTCTTCCTCCCTCTATACTGGATGAGGGCAAAGTTACCTCAGTGACAAGATTTGCCTTTCTCACTACTTCTTCCCCTTATCCCATGATAAACAAGGAAGAAAACATTGTTGCTTTTCCACAGCTTCATATCTCTGAAGATTATCAATTTTTAAAAATGCACACAGACCATGAGCAGTGACACAATTATCATTTACAGCRTTGAGAAACCAAAGGAATTGGTCATGCTGGGAAAAAAATTGTCCTTTTATGTACAACTGAGAATGAGGCCTCTTTTTCTGTTRCTCTTTCTTTTTGTCTATTCTTTTCACTGGGAAAACTCAACTGCAGAAATTTCAACATCTTTTTTTTTTTTTTCCTTTAAAACACCACACAAAAAGCTTGGATCTTGGGTGCTTGCTGACCAAAGACCAGATTTCACAGGAAATGTAAGAGGTCAGCATTCGTATCAGAAAAAGCAGGAACTCCCGAACAGGTTTTTCTCTCTTTTTAACCCAGCAGAAAGCCTCAAGTTAAATACTCTGATCATGCCAGTCATCAGTTACTGCTCAGCTTCCTGTCTCCAGCCCGGAAATTAGTCTGCTCAGAGCCCAGATAGCTGAAAAACCAACCACATTTTATCTACAGCTTAGGCTGGGAGGCCAAGCTGAAAGAAAYACACACATGTTCTGTATTAGGAAAAAAATACCTAATTTTAAAGAACTTAATTTACAGAACCATAAAAAGCATGCATTTAAAACACAATGATGTAAATAAAAATTACAAAACAACGTCTCTTATAACTTTGAGGTGATTTGCAAGGAAGTTCACATATCCTTAAACTATAAAATTTTACTCAAAGAGTTATGAACTGCTGCTAAATTCAGTTTAAAATTAAACCACTGAGACAGTTCTTGCTGTAAAATATTACAGGCAACTATGGCAACCCACAGATGAAAAAACCACTGCATTCTGCTATTTATTGGAAAGCATAAACTATTACCTTAAAAGCAAAAATTACAAATTACTGTTGAACTAAATAYGCATCTAAGGCATCTTTTGCAATACTTTCACATACTCCACCTCACGTAAAGAATCAACAAAATGACCACTTAGATACTTTTTATAGTTATTATCAAGATATACTATAGGAGTAATCTTTCTATAACTGAATAATAGTAAAAAAAATTAGTAAYGTCTTTATTTGAATATGCAACACCAAGATTAGGCAAAATTTTACTTAGCCCTGTCAGCTGTAAAAGCATACTATATTAGATAGTTATTATAGATGCAATTAKATATCCTATATTTTATTGACAGTAACAGAAGGAAATTTGGCTTACTACCTCCAATTTCAAGCACTAAAATGCAAACCTTTAATTGAAATAACCAAATTTTCAAATACCCACATAAGGCAGATCAAGAGCACTCTACACGAAGTTGAAAACCTAGGACTTTAAAGGAGAGCTGGGAAAAAAGGATGCCAAAACACTGATGTTTAAATTTCTGTACAGGGCTCGAATTCTGCAGCTAAAGATTTCACACTGAATGGCAAGAAAGAAAACCTAAACCCTTTCAACATCACAAAAGTTAGGCTGCAACACCCAAGTGYAGTAGAATCTTTTAAGCCTTGAAGGTTAAACAATTATAAATATTATTATTAAAAACTCTGAGCCATCATCACAGCTGGAGTCTGTCACATGCATCAATATGATTCCACAGCCCTGAAAGCAATCAGAGAACAGAAACAAATCTTAACTAGGAATGATTTCTTTTATCTAGGATAAAAAGCAAGCTTACCAAGTTGTCTGGCAATAAATAACAAGCATTTCTGAATGTAATCAACTAAATTWAAAAAAAAAAAAGAAATAATTTTGAATACTGGAATTCTATCGTGCCATGGTTCAGCTAGAAGAATAATCCACCTTAGATACTTAGCCCAGACTGCAGAATTTGCAGTGTTAAGATCCATTAGAAGCAAGGCTCAAACTACAAATTACCCTAACCTTGTCCAATCCCTTGAAAATCCATTCCAAACAGAAAGACTTGGTCACCTCTTATTTTAGACAGGTATACACTGTGCACAGACACACCTCTGAATGGCTACAAAACAGCTGTAAGTATTAACAAATATTTCCTGTTTCTCCTCTAACCAAACTATGTAAGATTTGAGTCCTTGTGCTCACTTCAGAAGAAATAACTACAGGAAATAGGATAAATAGARAACTGCAAATCAGGTTTAAGAATGCAAACAACAACAAGCTAGAAACAAACAAACTGATCCTTTACATTCCTCTTACTCTTGTGATATTTAGTGGGTCTATAAACCAGCCTGGAATAGCAAAAAGAAACTCCTGCTTTTTCAGTRTGTGGCTTTCTAGTTCCTTTATCTCCATGGAAATTATTTCCACTTCACAGTAAACAAATGCTAAAAAAATTTTAAAAACATAAAGGTGCAAGATATTTTTCCAAGATATWTCTCCAAATTTATACACAGGTCTGAGCATTTCACAGCTGAATTTGGAAAAGGGATTTCCACAGGACTCCCTTCAGAAGCCATCTCTGAGATGCATTCTAGAATAAGAATGGGTTTAGGAACTGATCCCTGTACTATGGTAATTGGTTCATTTTTTCAGACCTTCTCTTACTTCTTCCCAACTAACCAGAGCAAATTACTTCCCAAGTTCCACTTATGAAAGAGGTGTTATACAGAAAAAAATCCTTCAGTTATCTAGACTTACACAATCCCAACACCACCACCAATTCTGCTGGATTGTTATTTTATGTAGCAGAAAGCAAAAGAYATCTAATCTTTTAACTATTATGTGAACAAAACACGCAGCCTAAATGAGCTGAAATTCCTACCAATTAGGCTTTGTACATATAAATTTTTAATGTGTCTGCCAAACTAAAAAAAAAACCAACAAGACACTTTCTAAAATTACAAACGATAAGTGGTTTACTGAAAGTTTACTGGCTGAAGATACACAGCATAAAACACGTACACACAGCATTTTTTTGTATACAATTACTCACAGCTTCCTTCCTTAAATTTCTTTTACCTCTTTGGCACTGAGGGCCAGTGAAGCCGTAGACACAAGCGCAGCGGTTGGGTCCAACACACCTTCCTCCATTCTGACAGCCACTGTCACAGACAGCTTCAATTAACAAAACAAACAGACAAAAAGGTTAATAATGCCATGGCAATGACATTTACAGATTAACACATGCATCACTTTAAAAATACTCATTTTTCTCCCACTGCTCTAAGTCTCTCCAGGCCTGAGGACGGAGCTGATCTCCCTCCTACCACCTCCACTAGCAATGACTGTGCAAAACCAAATTCCATCAGCACCTGCTGGTATTAACTGCAAACAGCTGCTCAGCACAGATTAACAGCACATGTTCAACTTCAGTGTGTTTTAATCAGATGTGCAGCTCTAGTCACTCATAAGAATTATATCATTACTTAGTATCCCTCACTGAAGTTACCTGTCAAACCTCAAGTATTTTTTGGGCTTATTGTGTTGTTAAGTCACAACAGCAACAAACCTTTTGAGAAGAGAAAGGAGTCCAAGAGAGACATAAGCATCTCTCAGAGTTGATGCTGCTGGAAGGAGTGATGTTTAGAAGTAAAGGAAAAAAATTACCTGTTAAAATCATCATTTTTTACCTGAAAAAAAACCCTGTGTTTCTTAAAAGATCCTGAAAAAAATAAAATTTTTGTGGTGAAAGAGGAATCTGGGTAG
Source organism: Sporophila hypoxantha (assembly GCA_002167245.1). Lineage (NCBI taxonomy): Eukaryota > Metazoa > Chordata > Aves > Passeriformes > Thraupidae > Sporophila > Sporophila hypoxantha. The sequence continues at coordinate 511,938 of NDFG01001437.1, forward strand.
GGTGAAAGGGTTATAAATCCACAGTACATTTAGATGAGAAAGATATTTCACTGTCATGGCATTTCAGAGCACCCACTCATACTCTTTACCAATGGTCTGAATCAAGAACAAAGCTTCCTGCCAGACCACTGAATTTTCTCAGTTCAAAAGGAAGAGAGGAAGAGCTCTTCAGAGAGGCTGAAAAACCCGATCAAAAGAGTGCCTTAACTAACTCAGTTTAGCTACTTTCTGACTTACTGCTTCAGGTCTTTGTCCAAAATTAGCACATGTTCCAAATTGAAACATTTCAGCTTACAGGACAATCATAATATTTTTTACACTTTTCCATTTTTGGTCTCAAAGTCATTAGGCTGCCTTCCTAAAAATGTCTCCTCAATTTGGATGTGGTATTTCTTACACATTTGAGTATCCAGGGCAAAAGAACCTCAGAAACCTAGAGAAGGTAATAATTTCAAACTGAAAATAGGTACACCTGACTCCTGCATCATAGTGGAGAGCATAAAATATACTGTTGTGTGGAAACGTGATAAAGCCTTACTTCTTACCAAGAACCACCAAACAATTACCTTTTCCTGAAAATACACACATAAAATGAAGATATTTTGTTGCATGTCTTACATTAGTGAATTAATGGAAGACACTTCAGCAAGACAATTAACTTGATTATATACAATTAAATTTTTCTAAATAGAAATGAAAACATATTTACATTTTTAAGACTATCTAGAAGACACATATTCATAATCCTGCTTGAAATTTTAACTACATGATACAGTGAAGCCAATCTCCAGAATTTGTTCAGATTTTATGGATTGCTTCAGGGTCACCACTTGAAAATTCAATCATCTTTTCATTTATTCACTGGAAATTTGCCTTGTCTGAGATCATTCAGGTGTTGAATATATTAACAATATATTTTAATAGATTTTAACAAAGGCAGGAAGGGTGCAGCAACGCTGAACACAAAATTTCACTGGGGTCACAGGTCACGATAGGAACTATTTGCTAAAATTTTAGAGTTTTATCCAGATAAAGCAGGAACAAGACTGTTTTTCCAGCATTATAAAAATGACTWGGGCAAAAATATTATCTTCCAGACTATTCAGCCCATTTGGTTTTTGCAGAGCTGCCCTCTCTCTCTAGTTCTTTCAGCCTGCTTTATGCAATTAATTTATCTCCTAATTAGTAGTCAGCCGGCCTCAGAATACACTTTGAGTCTTTCTTCATCCCCGCAGCCTTTAGGGACTTTTATTGTTTGCTAAATTGCTGCAGCTTGTAAACACTGTGCTGTTATAGGTAAAGCTGGGCAAATAATTCACTTTCTAGGTTGTCYGCCAACCCAAAATGGTATCCAATAGCTTGAACCACATTCAATCCTTTTTTCCTTAACCTAAGTAGAAAACTGAAGAACATTCTTCAACTCAGCAGTGAGACTATTGTTCTGAGGCAGAGAAAGCTTTGTTACAAGAGAATTAAAAACTAGTGAACATCTGGTATAAAGAGGGGGATGCACAGTGATGCTGCTCCCCCAAGGGTTTCCCAAAATTGCTCAGTGATTCCAATCTGTAACTTGAATTTTAGAGAACACAAAAGCACTTCATGCAGGAAATGACTGCCAGCTAAACACCACACCCCAAAAGAAGCATTTCTTTCCGGGGGTTTCACTGCACTTGAAGCAAACTGGCTGTGACTTACGCTGCTCACAGTGGGCACCAGAGAAGCCCTTCTGGCACTGGCACCGCTCATCCACGCACGTCCCACCATTCCTGCAGCTGATGCTGCACTGCTGTGCTGCTGAGAGAGACCCAAATCAGCCAAAAACACCACAAAGAAATGGCCTTTCACAGCCTTTGAAATGGGATCTGAAGGATGGGCTTTGTACCACCTATGCTACATATTTTAAGTGTATACTCATGGAGAGGTTTTCTAGMGTTTTCCACGATTATGTTGCAGCTCAGAACTTTTAACTGCATTGGAAACTGTACAATCTTGATTTCTTACCAAAATGGACTCAATGAAAATGTGAATACCACACACATTCATTTGTAAACTTCCTAATCTCTTTAAGCATATTTTATTTAGATTTGTCACACAGAATAAAYAGGCACGTGTGGAATAACAAACTTGAGGTGTCTTACCTAAGCATAATTTACATTTGCATATGCAGTAATGAGAAGTTATTTTTAAGGAAGTTGGCATTTTTGTCACTGAAACTTGAAGAGAATGACTTTGCATGAAATCTCTAATGCAAACACAGTAAGACTTACCAGGTCTTGATCCACACGTGGGTGATATCTGCCCACTGGCACAAGTGCACATGTTGGGACGGGAACAAAATCCATCACCACAGCTATTTCTGCAAATTGCTGAGGAAGAACACAGAAAGAGGGTGACAGGGATTAACAGAAACATGAGGCTTAAAAAAAAAAAAAACAACAAAAAAACCCAGCTCTTGAAAACTCACTTCATTGGGACAGCTATTACACATTCAAAAGTAATTTTATCTTAAATAAAGTGAACTGACTTTTAGATGTGTATAAGAGACAGGCTATTACACATTCAAAAGTAATTTTATCTTAAATAAAGTGAACTGACTTTTGGCATAATTAGTACCTCTTGGCAAGTTTGAAGACTATCAGAATTAAATCAGGCATATTCAAACACTGACCTGACCACTGAAACCAGGTAATCAATTCTTTGCCCAGTTAGAAGTATCAGCCAATTATGCAATCATTAAAAATACATCTTTTAGACCACAAGACCTGAGAGAAAATATTACCAAGAACCCAAKATTTGAAGGAATATAAACAATGCCAATTTATGCTATGGGCTTCACTCTTCTAATCACCATTTTAAAAGCATTTTAAGGTCTTTCTTCTTTTTTTTTTTTTTTTCTATTCCCAAGATTATCCATCCTTTACCCAAAGAAGCTTGGCCAGAAGTCAATGTGCAAATGCTGGACTTGGAAGATTTTGTGGAGTTTCCCTGAATATAGTTTCTTGTACTCAGGTAGCTCCCACACTTTTATTTAAAAACCATAAAAAGCCCAGGAAAGCCTGTCCACCCTACATCTGTGGCTCACATGCTGGACCTTGTGCCATCCCCATAATGACCCAAAGCTCCTTCCTTCCCTTCTCACTCACCATCCAGCATAGCTCCAGTGAAGAAAGGAGTGACAGAACCACAAAAAAAAAGAGCTAGAAGTCTAAATTATTCTAAAGCATATCCAAATCAATACATCAAATCCATCTGCTCAAGTAGCAAATGAATCAAAAGAGCCTGAAGCAGTCAGCCACTATAGCACACCAGAAGACTTCAAAAGGACGTATATTGTGCAACAGACAACTTGTATAGTAAAAAATCCTCAAAAACAATTAAACATCACCACCAAAAAAACCCTAAGAATCACAATTTCTTTGTAAATAGAAAAAACTCACAAATAGGAGTTTTGTGAGAACCAAATAATCTGGCAGCACATCTCCACTGAAGGACTACAACAAAACAAAAACCTTGAGATCACATGCCACAGCACTCTTTGGGCATCAAAAAGATKCAAAATGCATTGTCTTCATTTATCATTAAATTCTGCTACAATAATGTCCCAAATGTGAAGCCATGAGAAGTCAAAGACTTAATGGGATTTTTCTGTTTAACTGGAATTAGAGATGTGCCATGGACTGACTTGAACTATTATTCCATGAGCCAGGACTTGGATTTAGAGCACTTGACAAGCACAGGAAAAAATGGGTTTTTTTTTGAATATTCCTATTCAGTCCATCTTTATACACCACAAGGTCAATCTCTTGATAAAGCAAGGTTTCTATTTAGTCCATTTCTTAATTTATTATCTGTTAAGGAGTAATTTTTTTACCAACTGAAAGCCCTAGACCTTAAGGCATAGGCTAAATATGCTTTCATCAGAACAGTTTACTCTGTATAACAAAAGAGTAAAAGTAAGCAGACCTTTCAGACCAATGTCTAAAAACCTTGGTTTTCAGATAAAAGATCACTTTTAATCATAAATATGCCACAGACCACCAACAACCACCACCACATCATCAGCATGAAACACTGTCAGGTCAGAATGGTGTCTTTTTCACCTACCACTGGCTTATAGATTTCTCCTCATTGAAATACCACTTTAAAATCACCAGTTAAAATATACATCAATTATAATCAGCACATCTCCAATAACAAGTTTGATACCTTGTCCAGCACCCTGTGCAGGAGGCTTTTTCTAGGTGAAAAACTCTAKCTAAAGGGAATGTCATCTCCAGAGACATTAAATGTCAGCACAGAAATCTGTACACTTAAACCTTCACCAAAAGGCAAAACAGAAAAGTGTCACAGACAATACTGGCCTGCCAAAATCATTCACCCTATAAACATGTTAGMAAGTGCAATTTTCTTTTCAATTGCTTACTGCAATTAGAGTGCAGTAGGCAGGAGCTAAAAGATGTCCCTTGTGCCCATAAATTAAAAATAAATCAGATTATTCTGGATGTGGGCAGACCTGAGAGCAAGGCCTTTAAGAGGCATTGAGAGACACAATTTAAGGATATCTTGTAAGGATTGTTGAAAGCCCCTAAACACATCTGAGCCAGACACACAGCTGAATCTGAAAAGCCTATCAACAGCATAATAGGCAGCCCAAATCCTTCTTAAAATCTCTACTTTACATTGAAGTAAAGTAGCCAGTATTGAAAGAGTTGATAAACATGAAAAGAACATTCTGAGGAACTCCTTTTATTCCACAGCAACATTAATAAAAGGATCTTCCTCTGAATGGCACCATAATCCCTTRCTGGGAAATTCTGGGTCTGCTTGAGGTGAAAATAAGTGTTACATGGCACAGTTATCCCCAATATTAGCCAGTCAAGTTTAACCATGTAAAACCAATAGATGTGAACAGGTGAGGGAGGCCTGGAACCACAAAAAAAGGCCACCAAAGGTCAAGAGTYTGGCAGACCTTGGCTTATCACCCTTCCCTTGGCCAGTTTTGTCCTGCATGTCTGCAGTTAATCAGATGGAGAATGACAAAGACCTCCACTGGTTACATAAAGAGCAGTACGTTCTTGAACATGATTTCTGAAGTTGAGCATACTTATCAACAAAACAGACAGTGACAGGCTAGATTAAATGGCAACAGATTAAAAATTTAAKGTCTGAAGGAAGCATTGTCTACTATCAGCTGTTACCTAACACAAAGAAAGCTCAACTTCATTTTCTATTTCATGGTAAACATCCCCAAAGACATCATCCCACCAGAGTACTGAGCACATTCCCCTCACACATAACTTTTTTCCTTTTTTTTTTTGCCATGCCCTGTATGTCAAAAATCACATCTGTCAGCAAAGTACCTACCATGGCCAGCCAGTAGGCAGTCTACATGCCTGACAGTCATAAAAACACAACTAAAAATAACAGCCAAGACAGTAAGCATCCCAGATGTAAAGAACCTTACTGTTCGATTACAATTCCAAGTTTCAGAGAACTTCAAGATCTGATTTGCCTATATCAAAACCTTTTGGCTTTTYCCCCCTGTTACTACAGTTCAATATTTGATTTGACAAAGTTTTGGATTTTYTTCCTGAGCTGTCACAGGTTTTCTTTACAAACTAGGTGGAGACATGTCCCTTATCAACATACAGCCCTTCAGTTGCAAGGAATGTGGACCTGCAATTCCATYTTGGTTTGTTTATTTTTCCTAAAAAAAATAAATTTTCTAAAAATAACGTGAAACACAGAACTGGAAGCAGCTTTTCTTGTGCTGAAGGAAAAGTGTGACTCGTAGAAGAATATTTACTTTCCTTGTTAAGCCTTGAGCAGTAGAAGCAGCCAGACACTTACGAACAATGCACTGATTCCCCCCAGCAAGGGTCCTCCACCCAGGGCAACAGTAGGAGCGAAATCTAGAACCACACACATTTGGCCTGCAACACAGAGAAATCAATAAATGTGTACAGGAAAATAGGAAGCACTCTAAAGAGAATTTAATGTTTTACATACACACGGGAAGAATCCAGCTGCATAAAACAAACAAAAACTGCATAGCGAAGTTGTCTACTAAAGTATCCTCCCCAAAGGGAAAAAAAAAATCTTCCTCCAAGAGATTTTATTTTTGGGTTAGTTCAACTGATTAGTACAAGAGGAGAGGTAGATGAGGCAAGGGCGGGCCACATTCATCCTTTTTGCAACAACCGAGGATATGGAAGGGATGAGTTTGATTCTGCTTTCATTCAAAGTCTGAGAAGCATTGCCATAAAAACGAACTTCTTGCTGTCATCTGACACTAGGCAGAAGGGATGCCCGCTCATAAGGATAAACTAACGCAAAATACCAAGAAGACCCTGAAACATCAGAAGAAGAAAACCAAACCGACTCCGCATCATTTCTTTGTAGAAACCGCCCCCCCCCCCCAAAACAGTGAGCGTCAAAGTATCTCAGTATTGTAAGCCGCTGCACCAAGGAGCCCAATGGGGTCAATTCATTAGCTGTAATGTAGGCCCCCCACAAGGTCTGCTTTCAATTAAATCGCACTAAYTAGGAAGCCAGATTCCACAGGCAAGCACCAAACTCCCAGCTTATCGAACCGTGAGTCCTCAGCCTCAGGGAGGCGGGAGGGAGAGCGGCACCGGGGGCACACACGGAGACCACCGGCAAGGGGCTCTGGCTGGGGAGATGCCCTGGGGAGCAAACAGGCGGCGGGGAAGGGGGTTKCAGCCTTGTCCCTACCCTCGGAGCCCGTCGTGCTGTCCTCGCCTGCGGACGCGACCGGCGGCGCCCCCGGCCCCGTCCTCCCGGTGCGCGGCGGTGGCGGCCAAGGGGCCGCCCGCTCCTGAGGGAGCACGGAGCGCCGGCCGATGCTGCTGCTGCTGCTGCGGCTGTCGCTGCTGTCTCCCGGCCGCTCCCTGCGCACACAGCACCAGGCAGCCCAGGCACAGCGATAAGAAGCACCAGCGCTGCGCCCAGAGCCCCCGCCGCCTGCCCATGCTGCGGCTATTCCGGCGGGAAGCGGACCGGCAGCCGCGGGCGGGAGCGCGGGTCCCGCACCGCCCTCAGCGGGCACGGGGCGGCCCCCGGGCGGGGAGAAACTTCAGCCGCGGGAAATGCGCCGTGTGTCCTTCCCAGCCTGCCCGGCCGGTGCCATCAAAGCCCGGGCACCACTTTGCTCGCAGACAGCCCTCTGCGGAGAGGGGGGAAAAAAAGAGGTGAACAAAAGCAGAATTGGATTCTCTCTCCCGCCYGCCCACTCCGCCGCTACAGGAAATCTAAGGGAACCTGATTTTTCCCTTAAAAAGAAAAAGAAAAAAGAACCAGACGCTAATTAACCGCGGCTAAATAAACGTGCTGGGGCAGAGCGAGAGGGAGCGAAAGCCCCTGCCCAGCGCCAGGGGCGGATTTACAGCGAACGGAGCGGGAGGAGGAGCCGGTGCCGCCGGGTCGGTGAGGGGCTGGGGTGGGGGAGAGGAAGGGAGGGACGGGGCCGGGAAAAGGGGATGGCAGGAGGAAAGGGGAGAGGAGCGAGTGAGGGCCGGCGGCTGCTTTGGGGAACGGGGCTTTCGGAGAGCCAGCGGCGCAGGTGGGGGTGGTCCCAAAGCGGGTTCTGAGCATTCCTTCCGTTCTCCCCAACCTTCGGGAATTGCGCCGTGGGATGGACGCAAAAGCCCTCCCTGTAACAGCACACGGGGCTCCCAGAGGTCGCAAGGATGAGCCCGGAGGGGAGGGAGCCGGACCCCCACACCTGCCCCGCCAGCTGGGTCTGGCACAGGAGCGCTGGGCTCCTCCGAGAGCTCCTTCCCCGTTCCTATCACCTCAGCATCGAGGGTTGGTGCTTCTGGAATGTGTGGTGTTGGAATAGTTGGCGCTTCCCTTCAGGAGCAGTTCCCTTCAGGAACAAGCAAAATTTTTGCTTGTTCTCTGCTTGCTGTTTCTCCCTACACGACCATCCCCAAAAAAAAGCCTCTGGCTTAGGAAATTTCCTGCATGCCTTTTAAGGCCGAGAGCATGCATTTAGCTAGATGTGCGRAATAGTTAGCCACCGGTGAGGAATAAATAAAAGAAGTGAGAACAAAAACGTGGCCCTGTTGAGTTCCCAAGTGCTGGGCGCTTGTCATTGCGATAACACGGCTCAATCTGGTTTTGTCGTCTGAGATTTTTATCCCTTTGAGCTGCGCCTCTAGGGGTGAACACCTCATGCTACAGCCCATGGTTATACAGTGGCAACCTGGAAACTTTAGGGTTTTTGTCTTTGGCAACAAAACTGGGGCATGTCACAGCTTCMTTTAGCTCCACGTGCATACTGTCTATCACTTCTAGCGGTGAGAAGCAGGAGCCAGGTTTTGTGATCACTGAAATAAAACCGAAGAGCCAGATTTTGTTATCTCTGAAATGAAACCCAAGCAGCCAACTTTCTTYTTCCATTTACTGCCCTGCTTTGATGGTCCTGACAGACCATCAGTGGCTCTGACAGAATCTCCATTTACTGACCCATRTTCTGACACAGCAGAAACTGATTTTGCTTAAATTTGTAAATTTAGCAGAAGCAATTTTGTATGAGAGAACCTCAGTGTTTAAAGACCTTAAGAAACTAAAAGTATTTATGAAGACAACTGGGTATGAGAGTTCAGCAACCTCCTGATTGTGAGTGAGATTTGGAATTTCTTTCAAACAGAAGCTGTTAAACCTGTCATGAATGAAGTGCAGCTAAGAGTTGGGGAARGAGAAGGATTCCATGCCACTTCGTGTGAATAACTATCTCCAGAAAACACAAGGAATAAATAGATAGAACACAAGGAATCAAAAGGAAASAACTGATTTGAGATAAGCTCAGGGTCTTGGATATCAGGAAACACAGCGATAGAGAAGCAATTCAGAAGTRAAACACAGCACATCTGGAAAAAGACAACACTAAAAAATCTTGAAGGGGAAAAAAACCCAAACAACTAAACAAATAACCAACACCCCAAAAAAGTTTGGGAATTACACAGCAAGGGTGGGCTAGAAATTAGAGYATAGGGAAGTTACAATTTAAAGCCAAGAGAGACATAATTTCAAACTGGAAATACTGTGTAGAGTATCAGAAGCAAAGTCAGCAGCTACCAGCAATTTGTAAAGTGGTTGTAAGACTCGAGAGACCTTCCTGCACTCAAGAAGGCGCTAGCACACAAAACTATAAAACATTCACTGGGCAAGATTGGGCAAGGTGTCTTACTTTTGATAAGTCTGGTCTTTGTAAATATGAATAGAAATCAATGATTCCCAAGAAAGCTGTCTTTGTTAGAATGGGCATCATAAATACTCTACAGGTAAAAGACACAGACCAGACATAATTTAAAAYAATGATTATGTTCTGATCATTCATCTTAGAACTACACATATTAAATTTGCAATAGCTGCCCAGAAAAGCCATTGCTGTGGTAAAGGAGAGAAAAATCACTGCCAGAAGTCTTGGGTTCTTTAGCTAGCAGCAGCTCTCTTAAAAATATGGAAGAAAATTCATAGAATAAAAAGCGCAACATGATAAATCAAATCAGTACTACAACTAAGAGCTGCGTGGATAAGACAGGAACATAGCTCTGCGTTTGAAGGAGCAGAACCTAAGACTATAAGTGCTTGTGGGATGAAATTCGATTTTTTTTTGAAAAATATTATACATCTGCTGCGGGTGGCTCCCCTTTATTGCTGGCCGGGGGTCTSTGTACAAATCACAAACRGGACRGGACTGCTGAGGAACRYGCCTTGAGCTGTTTTATTTTCCAGCATCAGTCTCRTTMYATGGTTAKGACAATGGGAAGATGCCAGCAGCTCACATCCCAGGCAGYAGACCAAGAATTTAATGTTACAACTTACTTTATAAGTTTCTTGACCAATCACACAAAGCAAAAGCACATTGACAGTATTTTTATCTGTATAGTATATATTCTATATTGACAGTAGTTCTATCCAACCACTATAAGCACACATACCTTTGGTTAAACAATGCTTGCTTATTTCAAATACAACACCTGCTTGTGAGCCTTAAAACACAATGCACAGAGCTCCATTATTAAACTTCAAACTCCTAATATCTTGCTAGATAAACTTTTCTGTAGCTTAGAGAGTTATTCTAGACAAGCGTTAAYAAACAGACCATTGTTCTATTTGYCCTYGCTTTTCTACAGTTTAAATAATTTTTCTGCTGATCTATCTCGGGGCTGTTGCTTAGSTCCAATCRCAGTTCTSCTGYCTCTGRGGCCTGCCTTTTGCAGCTTTCCCAAAACCCTCTGATTTTGTAGATTCCCACAGTCCAATAGGGAGAGGGTCTGGGGGAGGAGCCGGAGTGGAGTGATACAGGCTGGACCAATCAGAGAGAAGGGAGGGAGTGGCCTTCTGSGGAGAGCCAATGGGGAAACTCGGAACATAGAACTTGCCAAAACTGGAGGGTGAGCAGCAGTTGGCGGAATTTCATGGGGGTGCAGGGAGGCCTAGGAAAGTGCCTCACTTCTTCACCCTGAATTGAACAAGGGTGTTTTTTCAAGGCATCCCAGCCCTGTTTCTGTCTCCCACAGCTTTTGGAAAGCATTTTGTTATGGTTCGATGCTTCTGGAATGCCAGCGTGCCCATGAAAACATGTTCTCCCCAGTGGCTGCTGTGAGAATGTGACCAAAAATAGAGCAAAGCAGGCTCCTGCTTCAGAATAAAGGAAAGAACTTTATTAACTTACAGTATGAAAAAAGGAACACACAGAACTCAGAATGAAAACCTTCCARAAGCAGTCCTCCTCCTCCTCCCAGCTTCCACCACCACACGAAATAGAATCTTAGATTCTCAATCGAGTTACCACCCCTCAGATAATCAACTCTCAGTTCACCAAGGGAGACAGCAGTCTCTCTTGTACCATAGGCTTCCCCAGGAAACACAGTTGAAACCTCTTGTGTTTCCATGTCACACATGGCACTGCCTGGAGAACTTTTGCCATCCTGACATCCTCCTTCCATGTACAGTGCTCTCAGCATTGCACATGGACCAAAACTGCTTATAGGATTCCTTTTAAGGATGCTTTGCCAAGTACCAAAAAACAACACTTACTCACTTTTGGGACAACAGTCCCCCCATTCTCACCTCCCCTAGGGCTGAGAGCCTTGAGARCAGAGATCTTCTTCCCTGAAGAGAGAGGGCACCACCACACCCTCCTCAGCTTTCTCTGTTCACTTCACTCCTGCACACGGTGTCACTACAGCAGGTCACTCTCTTGGCTCAAGCCATTGCATCCCCCTAMATGCAGTTTCTGTGTTACAGGAAAAATTGGTTCCATCTATGGCTATGCAAGAAAAAGTCCAGCCAAAGGCCACTCCATCATCTCCTCCCACCTAGGGYTCTTCCTCATCTTCTTCTGGCMTCCTTCACTTGCTCTGACTTTCACCACGCTTGCCCATTTCCCTCTGTTTCATGTCTGTCTCTCTTCTTGTTCAAATCAAGGAGGACTCATGTCTTGTAAAGTTTCCACKGTCCAAGGAAACAGTTAAAATGTGGGGGCTTCTCACCACACCCTCCCTGTGCTGCCGGCACATGATACCAAATTTCAGGATGGCACAAGCAMAAGCACAGGCTCTCTCCCTCTCTCTCTTGCGGGGAGGAGCTGGGGGGCTGCTGTAGGAACCCAGGACATCCCTCTGGCTGTCCAGGATGGCCAAGACTCCTGCCAGGGGKCTCAGAGACCCTGGCACAGAGCCCAAAACACCTCTGGTTTTGATTATGACCCGTGGAGCAAGTTACCAACCTTAGATGAAGATCAGCAAGCCACAACAGTTTAGGTAGAATAGTAGTGAAGTTATCACAGGGTGAAAAAGTAGATTTTGGGATTTCTAGAATGGGGGTTCAGGAGGCAAGATAGATAGATCTGAGCATGTCCAGCCTTTCTTCTTCTTCTTCTTCTTGGCCTCCATCTTCTGCTGTGATGCTGRCACTTTTAGATTGGTTTAGAGTAGAAGCTCACTGTCTAACAGAGCTGATAGGTACTGGAAAGTAAGTGTAAATACTGTACACGTAGCTTTTAGGATAAAGACATAACACTGCCCCAGGGGCAGGCAGAGTGCCTCTGACTGTCCTGCTGAGTGGACCTCAGCAGGTCAGGAGAGAGAATTTTATAGATAAGAAACAATAAACAACCTTGAGACGGGAAAATGAAGAGCCCTGACTCCTTCTTCAAGCGCCGGGCTGGGAAAAGAGACTTTCTAACACATCTTGGGGTTACTCTGAGCAGCTGGAGACCCCGACAGGCTGCCCAATGCCTCTCAGTGTTCCTCCACCCTTCTTCCATCCTGCAGCAGGGCAGGGGAAGTCTGACATCTTTCACAGATGGAACCAAGAGAGAATTCCCCTGGGAGTGCTCTGCTTTTAATCCCCTGKGTCCTCAGAGGTGTATCCCTGTCTTCAGCGGCCACACCAGCTGCCAATATTCAAATCTGAGCACTGATTGGTCTGACCACAGCATCCCAAAAAACTCATTTCTTACCAACCTAGGACMCATTTGGATCTGCTGATCCAAATTCTATTCCCTGAGTGTTATAAAATAAAAAAGCTTCTTTCACAGAGGATGCCATGATATATTGGTATCATGTAGCTGATGCAGAAGAATGAGTGATGCCTCTTTTGCTCTACATGAACTTCCACTTCAAGCCTGGCCAATTCCAATAACAATTGTTCAAAATGTTATATATAGTGAATATTCAGGAAGCACACAAGTGTATATCTGCATAAACAAAAATTTTCCAGAGGAAAGCTCATAATGCTTTATGAGATTATTTTTTCATCTGAACTTTTCCCAAGTGATTAAATTTCTTCCCAAACAAGGGTGGGAGATAATTTTAATTAAAGCCAGTCATATTTTTTTGACACTTTGAAACAGAGTGAAAACACAGGCCATAATTTTGCTAATGTAGGATCTCAGTGGGTGTAAATAATTTCTTACAGTTCTGAAAATGATGTTTCTCAATGGCCACATTGATTTGACAAGTAAAAGCATTCTCAGCCCTTCATTACTTGAATCACCAAGAGAACCCAATGGTGGATGTCTAGACCCAGTAGAGGTATTGAAAGTAGAAGTGACAAGACAATGTCAGGACAAATAATTTCTTTTCAGCTGTTCCCTCTTCCCCACTAGACTGAATTCACACGTGTTAAGTGAGTGCCCAACCTTCATTTGTTAAATATTTGTTAAATATAATTTGTTAATATTTTTTGATATCTCAGGTATCTTCACCATAGATCTATTTTAAAAGTGCTTTTAGAAAAAACCTTAGAAACTCATTTGATTAAACCTCTCTGCTCTAAAGCAAAAATAAAATTGACCATTTAACCTGTACCTTAAGCACAGGAATTCTGCACAGCTGTAGGTGATTTGCTATAGATTGCAGTGGTTTTACCACAAAGAAGGATTGAGCTGCATCCTCTTTTTGCTTGTTTGGTTGATTTTTACCTGTGCTTTCTTTTCTTTTTACCATTTTTATAGTATTTCTGTCCATATATCTGACCAATCATTTTGATTTCTAATCCTGCCCTCCAATGTAATTGTGCTATCTTCAGATCATCCTTAATCTGTAAATAGAATAAATAAGATCATGAAATACTTTAGACTGTGATTCTTTTCTTACTTAGAAGATGTAATTTGAGACTGTTTCAAAAGCATTGCTGAGATTAGGTAATCAACATATTTTTTAATTTTTTTTAATTATTCAGCCTGTCTGCTTCATTCTCTGGCTGTGCCTTCCTTGCTTTGGATGAGTATCTTTTGATTAGCTTCGATGTTCTTGTTTTCACATAGAAACTTGAATTATTTCAATTTTCAGCATTATTTCAGGCCAGGAAATGAGATTAGCCAGTCTAACTTAGTTTTCTCCCACCCTTTAAATATAGGCATTGATTTGGTATATGCCCACAATTCAGCAAACAAAAAATAAAAACTAGTAAGAAAGAAGAGCTAAAACTAATTTGCTCCCACTCTAAGTTTATTCTCAATAAAAAAGAAATAAGTAAAGAGTTATGATCTCCCCTCTCTGTGTGCTTATTTGTAAAACTTCAATGCATATGAAGGGTATTACAGCCATTTAAGAAGCAATTTTGATTCACATGTTTTTATTAATTCATTTACATATCTATATACGTGAATATATTATTCAACACAAAGTCCCTTGCATATGCAACAAATAGATAAATTATTCCACAGTTTCGGTTTTATAAYTTATAAAATTCAAAAATATTTTAGTAGTGGTTTCAAAGCCGTGCTTTCACTGTAGAAGGAAAAAAAGGTATATGTTGCCTGAGGCATATTGAAAAGGAACAAAACCTTAAGTGGGGCTTAAAAACCAGAAGAGAAAGGTACTTAAGGCACAAGACAATTTGAAAAAAGCAAAAAAAGTGTTGAAAGATGTCATGAGGGAACTCTTCCATGCAGTTAAACAAAAGATCTCTCAATGATGCAAAGCTTCAGCTACAAAAGGATTACCCAGCTTGGAATGTCTGATTCTTTACCTTTGTGACACAAATCAAACTATTTGTRTAAACAGGGCAAAATATTTTAGCACATCATTGCAGAACTGATTTGTGTGTTCTGCCTGTAAGACCTCATTATAATTTGGGATTTTTTTTTTAGCATAGGAAAAGTAGGGTGGACCACTCTACTGATTTTCCCTTTTTTTTTTAAGTGATAGCAAACAGAAGTGAAATGTTCATAATTTAGGCATCTTAACTACCACCAAGCAAATCCTACTTTAAGGTCTGAAATTTGTCATCAAAATGAAGGAGTTGAAAGAGTTAAGAAAAAAGCATTCTCTTTTCTTCTAGAAAAAGTGAACCAAATTTTATGTGCAAAATTATTAATAGAAATAAGAAATAAAATTAAACAGGAGGTTGAACGTAGACTTCAAACACTTCAGTGTCTATTTTAAAATTATTCAAGTTAAACAAGATAAAAACCCCAGYAGAAATTATTGGATATCCTGGTTTTATTTTTGGAAAGAAAACCCCAACGTAGCTGCAAGAGTAATTCCCAGGTTAAGAATGTCTATAATTAATAATTAATTTAATTTATCTTATTCGGAAGCTCTACCCTGGGGAGTCTGTAGGCGGAGCAGATAAAAGGGCTCAATTACTCAGGAGAAACTTCATCTGGCATTAAACTCAGATAACATGTTTTAACATGTTGTTTAAACACATGAATAATTTTATAGCTGGATGTAGAAGTCATTTTATACGTTCCTCTAGGCATCATTTTCTGACTCAGCTTCTCTTGAACAACATATTTAGAAAGACAGGATTCAGCTGTCCTAAAACTCACTGAGATGACATGTTCTCTGATAACCCCTGAATTAAGCAATATAATTATCCTGATACATCTATATATGTATTATCCTGATATATCTATATATGTGGTTATTTAGGTATTATATAAATAATCCAGAACAAAAGAAGTAGTAACAGTTTTCATTTTGTGTTTCTCCTGTCCAGTGAACCCATTGATTTTAGAGGTCTTTTCCAACTTTCACAACTCTGTGATTCCATGATTGGTTTTGCAAAACTAGAACAAAACCTCATTGTTTTTGCCAAATTAAAATAGATTCATATAAATAATATAAGTAAATATAAGTAAATATAAGTAAAGGTAGACTTTGATTCATTTCATGCTTGTCCTAGGGTGACGTTATGATGCTTGTATCACCATCCGTGTGTTCTGGTTATGCTGGAGATTATGTTCTGTGCCTTCMHGACTGGCTCTAAAGAGGAAATGTTTTATTTTGTTTTGTTATCAGCCGSTCTCCCACASCTGGTGGGACACAGAGACAGGGCAGTACATGGTGCTGCTTTTGCTTTTTGCTTTGCTTTYCCCTTTGCTCTTGCTCCTGCTTTGCTCTTGCTTTTTGCTTCTGCTCATTARTTAGTTTAGCTAAGCAGTCCGATTTTCTTCCTGGACTGTTTCTCCTCTCCTTTTTTGGCCCTACTCGAACCTGCTCTGGACTGGGACCTGGGAACACCGAGAGTTTGCACCCTGTGGCTGCAGCAGCTGCCCCAGCACAGGAGGGACTGACAACAGAGCGACCACCCCCCCCAAGAGAGACTTTCTGAATTTGTCATCTCTTTTCCAGAGCGGTGTCATCCAGTATTGTTCATTTGTGTGCTGGGGGTGCTGTGCCTGTTAAATAAACAGGTTCTTTCCACTTCTCTCTRAGGAATTCTTCCCAAAGKTTGTGGGGAGGGGCCGTGTGGGTTTGCTTTCTGKAGGGKCCCCCTTTTGGAGGTTTTCTCCCAAATTTGCCCTAAATCAGGACAGTAAGAGCTGTGCAAATGCTGAGTTCATGGAATCCCAGAATGGTTCAGGCAAGGGACCACAGTTGGTCCCATCTCACTGTTCAAGCAGAGAAATAAAATCTGTTCCATATCTTGTATAAAATTCTCGTGTATAATATGTTATAATATCATTATGGAATGTTTAAAACATCTGTGATGGAACTACATACACTAAGAACAATTCAAAGTTTGCATCAATGTATTTCAGCAGCTCTAGGCCAGCATGTTGTAATTATRAAATGTTATGTACAACATGCCCTTCCCACAGACTATAGGAAGGAAAAATAATAGGTCATGCACCAGTGCAAATTCCATAAGAAAACTGGCAGAGATGTTTGTCCCTTGGCTTTCCAGAAAGAAGGATTTTTTGAGKACATTTGAAGCTCCCAAATTCAGCTCCCAAATATTGCCTGCAAATATAGGGATAGGGTTTGGTGTATAGGCTGCTGCACACAACCCCTTRCACACATCTAAAGATATCTAAAGATTCAAAGACTTTAAAGCAACTTGAAACTGCCTGCTTTTATTTTTACTTCCTCAAAAACCTAATTTCAGCTTTTCTAAATATTACACCCTAAGGTGCAATCAGTCCTGATGTTTTTATTAGGTAAAACAAATTGGGACTCAAGATTATGAAGTCTCCGTTTGCAGACACATGAATCTCAATTTTTGAGGGGCCGAAGCCACGCTAATTCCCTACAGATGTCCTGCTGCAGTCCTGTAAATTTTCAGACTGAAAAGGAAATGCTGGTTACACCCCTTTCCCCTTCAGCCTACGGTAGAACATTTCACAGATTGCATATGTGTCTTGCACGCAGAGAAAAACAGATCTCTGCTAATGCAAGCTTCATATTTATTTCATACATAGATATTTACATAGATTTCATACCTGTATATTTCTTTATCGATTATATATATTGATTTCCCCCACAATTTAAAAAACTGGYCTTTGGGATTAAGATGGGTTTTATCCCAACATGCAAACACA
This sequence comes from Sporophila hypoxantha, assembly GCA_002167245.1. Classification (NCBI taxonomy): domain Eukaryota; kingdom Metazoa; phylum Chordata; class Aves; order Passeriformes; family Thraupidae; genus Sporophila; species Sporophila hypoxantha. Next base: position 529,249 of record NDFG01001437.1, read on the forward strand.
CAGAAAAGGGAATATTTTTGTTCTCTTAGATSTCATCCTTTGTTTAGGAAAAGAGCATATATTTGTATTTTTATAGGTGTGCAAGTGAACGAATGAGGTTTTATATATGTAACATGAATATTTTTCAGATGGACTTGGCCCAGGAGAACTGAAACACCCAAACCTGACATAAAATGTGGCTATTCTTATATAGCCCAGAGGGTTCTTTGCACAAAATAAGACTTCCATGCTAGAGCTTTCCAGAGCAGCAGCTAAAACCAAGCCATGTTCTCCACTGACTTCCACTGGCACAGAACCTAGAGGAAAATACATGTGAATGTGAAGAAAAAATATTTTCTTTTTCTCCCTAAATCATAGATTGAAGTCTGTTTATCAAGTTGCTTGAGTGCCATTCAAGACCATCTTAACTTTAAAACAATTCTGCTGCTATTTGCAGCTGCTACTCTTTTTTGTGTTATTGTACTGACCTCTAGGGGTTTTGTTCATGCATTGGGGCTGTTTTCTTATTTCATGGGMGGAACAATTAATTTCTTGATCACAAAATATTATGATCAATATAAGAGAGGAGGKAATTGTCTATCAGGAACTGCACAGAAGAGATGCAGGTAAGCTTGGCAGGTGGATTCATTGTGCACAGCTACTTAAAATTCTAGAGCTATATGGATGAGGGGGGGGGGAAAGATGCTTTGCAAATACTTTCCAAAAGAGAAAAAAGAAAAAGGCAGAGATATATAAAGTTTTTACACATCATTGTCTGTGAGGGTTGGTTCCACAGGCCAGCAAAAGGGAGTCTTTTCRTCCCAAGAGGGGCAAATGCAAGATTCTTACAAAGCAGGGTCACATAACCTGAATTTGATATAATACAGGATGTGRAATCAGGGAAATAATTTTGTCAGAAGCAAATAAACAAATTATTCCTGGCATTTAGCCTGTCTTTGTGAGCAAGTTGGTTCTGGCATTCAGATTACTTAYACAGCACAGTGATAAGGACTGGTAGAGCTCTCAATTGGCAGCTGAAAAGAGTTTACCATAAACCTACAATATATGTCATTATTTATTGGTTTACTTACCTGTGTTCTCTTGAAGTTAAAATAATGCAATACTGTGTCTTTGAAAACTTAAACCCCTGTGATAAAAAATCAAGTCCCCCAAAAAAATGTAATTTAAAGTTAAACTGCCTGGTTGAGACATGCTATAGCAAACATATCAAACTGCATAACACTGCACTACCMATTCCTTCTGTTATCTGACAAGCAACCAATTCCATCACGAACAGTTCTGTAAATCCATATTCCTTTTGGTAAAATATTCCAGGATTGAATAAATAAACCTGGAATTTGTAAACTAACCAAGCCCAGAATTGAAACATGTTATTTATATATATGAAAATTAATAGTACTGAAAATATTCTGTTTCATCGGTTTAAAAAAATAATCATTCATTATTATTTTCTTTCTACCAAGAAAATGCTGGAATAATTATTCAAAACTTAAAAGCAACAAAAAGTGAAGCCTACACTGTAATTCTCCAATAAACCACAGGCTGAGTCGCACTTTCTTCATGGGAACTGATCTTGCTGCAGAAATCTGGAGAAAYGGTGCCTTGTTTATGACCAACATGAAGAAAAAAAATGACCAAAACAGGTGGGTGTGTGGTGTTTGTGTACATGACTTTATCCTTTACTTTTGTGTACACAAGTGTGGTGTTTGTGTACATGACTTTATCCCCTCTGCACATAACTGGATGTTGAATGTGGAAGTTATGTGCACTAATGTTGTRGTAGGCTGAAGCAGAGAAATGTGAATTGAAATAAACTTCAGGAAATTCTGTAAATTCTTTAAGTGGCTCTGAATTTGTTTCCTGCAAAGGCAGGAATGGGGATTTTTTTTTTTTTTGAATGTCCTTCCTCAAGCTGAATTTATAGTCTGTTAACATTGGATTTGTTAATGCMATGAAATACTAACTCATCCTATAGGTAGCTTTAGATATGAGGACTTTCCTGTATATTCTTAGTGACTATAAGGCTGGAAAGGCAGGTTATATGGGTATCACCTTCACCACAATTGACACTTCTAGAAACTTGATTATTGTAATAAGTGTCAATACTTCAACCTGGCTGCCAAACCCAGCTGTTACCATAAAAACCTCTGTGAAAATTATCAGAGTGTGATTTTGTACCCCACAATTGTCACTCACTCAAGACTGGTTTCTTGTGCTGCCTTTGCTGACCTGCTCTGTTTACACATTTTGCTTTTATAGACACATGTAAAATTAATTTATAGCTCTCAAATGTGTGCAGAGGCTTTTCCTACCTAGGCTGACTTTTGGGAAGTCAGGAAAAAGGTGCCAGACATCTGCCATAATTGTTGGTTCACAGTTCATTTTACAGGAGATCCTGAAGTGATGATATCTTGAGGACAGTATTTTACACTTGCTATTGCATGTAGCAGTCAAAATCTTAAAAATATTTCAATTAAAATAGGCAAAATAATTTGGGAGGGTGATCACTCATGCCAGTGAGTGTTATCTTGTTAAAAGGCATCTCTTATTAGTCAAGAGACATTTATATTTTACAGGTTGTCAGTGTTAGTGGTGCAAGGCTGAGGTGGGGGCAATTTTCAGGATTCATGTGACCACCTCCCACCAAATATTTATCACTTACAAAACCACAAAATTGTCACCAATGTTGTCATCAATGGTCATAAATTTAGGACTGTTAGCATTATTCTTCACATGCAGCCATTTCTGCTTCAGAGTAAACCTGGTATAAAATTTAATGCACTAAAATTGAAATGATAGATCTCCTGCTCACCTATTTCTGATTAAAGTTTATCAGTATGTGCTTGAAATGTAAATAGCAGAATAACTCATACCTGTCTGSTGGCAGAAAAGTGAACTTTCTTTAGTGTAATAGATCCTGAGAGCCTCTACTTAGCACTCTCCACTAATGAATTCTAAAAATCAAACTTTTCAGACTAAAGCAAAAGTTTCAAAATCTCCAGCTACTTCWACATAATTAAAAATGCTTTGTTTTTTCAGGTGGGAGATCCACGTTATATCCCAGGACACATCCAATGTTAAAAGACTATAAATTCAGCTTCAGGAAGGACATTTTTTAAAAAATCACTATTCCTGCATTTGCAGGAAACAAATTCAGAGCCACTTGAAGTGCCATTGTGAGTAAAAAGGCCTCTGGAAATTGAGCAGGTTGAGAATTTTTCTTGGAAATGTGTGAAGATCTATCTTTTTTTGGTTTTTTTATTTGTCATTTCTGAAAGTTCCTTTTCAAGACTAGAACTCCATTTGTTGTGGCATAAAGGGTTCAATAGAACACATAAAATTAGGGATGAATTATATCCTGGTTTTGTAATGGGAATTTCATGTCATATCTTCAGTGTTTGGGGATCTCAGGCAATGAGAAATAACACAGAATAAGATTTCAGAGTCCATAAATTCAATGAAACAGCCTTGATAATGATGAAATTCCATATTAATAATACATTGTTAATGACAATCCTGAAAATCTGGTGTGTAGCCCACAGTGGAATAATTGACCAAGGCATGCAGCTGACCATACGTGGCAGTGGCATGCTTCAATTAGCTAAGTCTATGAAAATGAGGAAACTGGTCTAAAGTYAGCAATTACAGGTTTTCCAGTACTTTACTGGAAATTTCCAGTACTGTTTCCCTGGAGAGCACTGTGAAGAAGWAGTAATGGTCAGATTTCATGCACTGATCTCACAAAATCACCAAACTCATCTCCAGATTTCATAGGCTGACTGTCAGAAGTGTGTGGTGTCTCTGTTTCTCTGGGATCACACTGCTTTTGGCAAGATCACCTGCTGYTGGTGTTTCTCACAGGTCCAGCCAGCAGCTGTAACCCCAAAAAAGATGAGGACAGCTTTTCTCTAAGTCATCATTTAATGCCTTTGCATTCCTGGGCGAGTCCAGCAGTTTATCCATGGGTGAGGGATCATCAGGACTGAAACAGCCTCCCTAAGGATATCTGAAACACTTRGAATTCCTACTGTACCACACAATTGTGCAGCTTCTGATTCCAGCCAATCTAGAAATCAYGGATTGCAGTTGGTGTTAGGATGTATTTTTGTCAATTTGTGTCCAGGATGTCTTCCTGGGTCATCTGGTGTGGGAGTTCAGCACACCACTCCGGATGTGCGGAGCCTCCCCAGACCCCACCGAGGGGCTCGGAGACCTTGGCACCAGGCCCGGAACACTTGGTGGCTTGTCTTTGATCCCWCAAGCRAATTGCCAGCTTTGTATGAGAGCTGGAAGGTCACACGAGTTTAAAGGGTGTATTTACAGGGTGCACATGGGGTGAAAATATAAGTTTTAGGATTTTTGGTATGTGGGTTATGGGGACAAGATGGAGGGATCAGGGCGTGTCTTGTCCTTCTTCTTTCTTCTTCTTGTTCTCCATTTTCTGCTGTGATGTTGGCACTTGGGGATTGGTTTAGAGTAGAAGTTCACTGTCTAACATAGATGAAAGGTATTGGAAATTAAAGGTTAATATGATGTACGTAGTTTGTAGTATAAAAAAGAGGACACGGCCTCGGGGGCAGTCAGAGTGCCTTGGCTGCCTTGMTGAACAGACCTCTGCTCGGCAGGGARAAAATTTTATAGATAAGAAATAATRTATAAGAAATATATATATATATTATATAAGAAATATATATATAGATAAGAAATAATAAACAATTTGAAGATCGAACTCCAGAGAGTCCAGTCTCTTCCTTCAGAGCCTGGGGCYGCTCCAGGACCACACAGCATCTCTCGGGACAGAGAACAGACAGCCGACCYGAGAATCTGGTAGACTTCCCTTTGGTAGGGGAAAGCTCAGACCCAGCCTCAGCCCAAACACTGGGACCCCCCTGAGTGTGAATTAGTACAACAATTCCTGTCTTCCTGAGAGCTCATCATGTAATGGAATCATCTTTGGCCCATACACAGGCAAAAAAAAAAAAAAAAAAAAAAAACCAACAAAACCAAACAAACAAAAAAAAAACACAAAAAAAACCAAAATAAACAAAACAAAACAAAACCCCAAACAAACAAACAAAAACCCAACAATAAAAACAACAACAACAAACAACAAAAAAAATGGGGAAAGTCAGAATCCTTTTATGGCACAGAATGGGGGATTTGGAATGCTGTCTGCAAGCTGTGTGTTGTCAGGTATGGATTTTCATCCTAATTTCCTTGTGACTGACTTGRGATAAATGAGAACCTTTGTGAGATAATGCCCTGTAAATAACTGTGGGTGAAAACAGTTTGAGCAGAAACAGAGAACAAAACTTCTGGATGTAAATAAGTAAGAGTCCTTCTGTAGCTTAGACAAAATATGTGCAGCCTCACTTTTGGCTTCTCAGAGAATCTTCTTTTTCCTAGAAGAAAGAAATGGGCTGTGGCATGTTCCCTGCTTTCCTCTTGTTTCTCTGCTGCAGAAGCCAGCACACGTGTGGCCAGTGCTGGGCTGTGCTTCCCAAGCACCAGAGCACCAATGCCAAGCCCTGGAATGCTTTTTCCAGGACTGATGTGTGGGACTGTGGCTGTCTGCCTGGCTGGATTTCCTCATGCTCCAGGCTGGCCCCACATTTGGCTGCCAAAGCTGCTGAAGGAGTTGCAGACAGGACTGGTGTCAGAATTAGTCTGGTTTGCTGTGCTGGCCTTCAGGATGCTGAGATCTTTCAATTTTCTATTCAGAGAAGGGGAAAAAAAAACCCTTTTTTTTGTGTTTTGGAACAAAATTCTAGAAGTGTGGTTTGGGTTTCTGGTGTGTTTGTTTGTTTTGCCTTTTTTTTTTAGAGCTTTTTTTCAAGTGACTTTTGTGGCAGCAGAAGAGAAAATGCCACATTTACTTCAATTGTTAGAACACATGCAGAAAACTACAAATGTACAAATTCTGCCCATTTTTTTTTTTTTTTTGAGCAGGCCATAGATTTATCAAGTTCCTTCCCAGATTTGCTCATAGCTAAATGGGAGGACCCTACTGCTCTCTGCATTCCTTCAGGATTGGGCATCTTGAATATTTTTAACTTAGCAACAGRGGAAATGGCTGTTTTAAACACACACTACTTTGTGTGCTTAAAAACAGCATGCAAGGACAAGTTAAGGACATTGTTCAGTTTGTGACTAAAGCAGGAATACAAAAGAATACTGAGACAAAGCCTCTGTTTGCATCTGGAGCAAATGCACCAATCCAAACTTCTTCCTGAMTGTTTTATATGCACCAGATAATGGTGTCACTCCAATGGGAAGCAGACTGATTTCCACAGCAGAATGAAAGTTGGGAAATGCTTCCATCAGTGAAGTTCCTGGAAAAAGAAAGGGAAAAACATCAGGAAGCAGAAATGCTCAAAAAATAAAGTTCAGGGATGGAGGAAATAGTAAAAAGAAGTACCAGAAGCTGCATCAGGGAGCTGCATCAAAACCCTGTGGTCTTGAGTCAGGATCACATCACAGGAACATTTCAAAACTTGGGCCTGCACTTTGTGCCCCAGAGACCTTAAACCAGCTCTGGAATGAAGCAGTACTTGACATGTATTTGAGGAAAAGGTAAATTTTTTTTTTCAGAGGCAATGGCAAGGAAATTCCAGTGAAAAGTACAAAACCCCCATCCTAYGATTAATGTAAAGAAGATGTAAATTTCATCCATTTGTTACATTTGTTCTTCCAAGGAAAAAGAAAGGATCAAGTGGGATAGGTATTCCAAAAATACCTTCTTATTCTTCTACTTTCTTTTTCTTGTTTGGAGAGGATAGGAAAAATAACTGAACCCTTTATTGATCAAAAAGACTTAAAGTGGCATTAAAAAAATTGTAGGGGAGTGGTGGTATCTTTGGGGTGGAATAATGGATTAAAACAATCCAAGACACTTTAAGGAGTTGTGAGGAGAATTCATTGCCATGTCTGGGGCTGGGGCCATGGAAAGTGTGTGTGTTTTATTGGGTAAACATCAGTAAACTTCTCAAATAAACTCATCAATAAACTTCTGAGAGGTTTTACTGGATGGTTCCAAAAGATCCTTTCCCAAACCAGCCTGGCTGGCAGGGGTAGCTCTTCCTGCATTTCACTTCTATTTCCTGTTGCAGTCAAAAATAGGAACACGAGAGAGGAAAAAATTGCAAACAAAGGGCCACTGTAGCCATTCTGCTAAACAGATATACTTAACATATCTCCCCAAGAATTACAGAAAATTGTGATGAAACTTCTGCAGGACAGGTGTCAATAAAATGCCATTCAAGCTGCGAATTATTCACAAAACTGTCAAGAATCTTCACGGAGGGATCCAGTCTTTTGCCTCCTTGATCTAACGTAGGCTCCACAAGGAAAATAAAAAGTAACTCCAAAATAAAAAGTACTAAACTTTTTAAGGGCTACAGTTGAATTTAGCAAGTTATGAGTTCAGAAACAGTATCTTTACAGATTTACAGTTTCAATACATAAAATAACAATGTGACCAYAAAATTAGTCCTGTTCTTTAGTGGTGCAAGATACAGGATGCTGCATTTGGTCTGAAACTAAAAAGCAGGCGCATGAATTTCAAAATTTTAAATGCAAATGTCTGCTGTTACAGAAGTGGAAGAGGTTTTATTTTACACCTCTAGTACTTTTATGTGATTTTGCTTTGTTTTATTTATGTACAAGATGAGAATTAAAGGCACAATSTGTATTTGGAGAACAATCACACTTGAAATTTTGGAAAACATTTATAAGGAAGTGGGGGAAGCCTGACTTTGCTTTCTTCTAGGAGACAAAGTAAGCAGAGCTCAAGGTYTGAGGCAGGTCCTTGAGATTTTAAATGTCCAGTTTGCTAAGACCTTAGTAAAAACCTGCAAAGAAAAATACTTTGTGAACATTACCAATGGAATAAGAAAATAGCAATAGTTATATCAAATACAAGTTTTAAAAAGCTCTCAAAATTTCCTGTCCTTCTGCTAGCTATGGCAAACAAGGGAATGTGARAAAGGGAAGGAAATAAAAAGAAAAAAAGAAAAAGAAGAAGGAATTACAGTTGAATTTCAATTTTTTTTGGTAAATCTTAATGAATCCAGTGAGAATTTTRGAGATGGTGACTTGGCTTGCTTGTTGCACTGTGCATGTTTGTGCTGTTCCTTCTGCACTCTGGGCAAATGTGATAATTCACATTTCAGCCTTTTTTAATGAGCCTGTGACCTTCTCAGGTGCTGTGGTTGTAGTTTTGGAGTCCTCAAGTAACAAAAATTCATAAATACTTCTATGGAAATTTACCTCCACTTGAAAACACCCAACCACTGCATAATTTCAGTACAGTGTGGCCCAGGTAAACTGGGAATTTGTTGGATGGGGCACATCATCCTTAAGCATCCAGACAGTTTGTATTTAAAGGAAGAAAAATGACCATTTAATTCTTTTCACTGGAGATTCTCCATCTGCTTTTACCACTCATCATTGATACAATTGTCTTCTAGGCAAAGTCAGAAAATGAAAATCAAAATGCTGCCTTTGGTATGGTATGGTTATTTTTAATGATATTAATTTTTTTGAGTGTTTTGGTGTTTGSTTTTTGTKGTTGCTGTTGTTTTTTAATTTTGTGCTTTGTTTCTTGGTTTTTTGGTTTCGGTTTGGTTTTGATTGGGTTTTTTTGGTGGTGTGTTTTGGGGGTTTTTTGTTAGTTCAYACACAAATTCCTGCACATGAGAGAGTAGCTTATATTGTAATTTTTTTCAAAAGCACAGACACAMAAAGCAAAACAAGTGTCAATGAAATTTTGAAGGAGAAAAATTTTGATATTCCCCACAGCACTTTCTATTTCTAGAATGCTGTAAATAAGTCTGACTCTCACAGCTGGATCTTGTTTTCTTCCTGGAGATTTCATGCAGTTGGAAAAAGACAAAACCCAATAATTCACAATAATTAATATAAACACAATTGTGGATTCTTTGGGACTTTTTCTACTTCTATTGGCAAATGGAAAGATGAAATATCAGGAACACAGATATTATTAAGTGGTTCTTCAGGCAGTCAGATTATAAGAGACAATGTGGACATATTCATAATGAAATTATGAAATTCATAATAAATTCATAATGAAAAGCTGGACAAGGACACCAAGCCTTGTGTCTGCACTTCAAGGCTCCTGAAGCTGGAAATTTCTTTTTTCCCYTTCTGACCAGGAGGAAGAATCAGTGACAAAATCTTTTGTTCAGTAAAGACTTGCGGAATCAGAGCAAGGCAGGAAAGCCAAATGCTCTCCACAACAGAAGAGATGTGGGTGGAAGAAAAGGTCTTTATTTGCTACTGGATGTGTCTGGAAAAGGGGAATGGTTGAAGAGGAATTGGGCCAAAATCAAAATGTTTCCCTGAGAGTTTTGGAGGATGCAGTCCAGCCATGAAATAAAACTCAGCTGACAGCACCAGGCAGATGAAAACAGACAGATAGAATTAACTTTGCCTGTAATCTATAACAATTATTATGTTCTCTAGGATTTAAAAACCCTAATAAAGAATGGAAATTATAGTAAGTAAATATATATTCCAAAAGGGATGTAAGGATTATAGATTACAGGTWATAAATATGGATCTCTGTGCACAAGATGTGCACCTGAGATGGCTGCCTTCTGCTTTTTGGGTTGTTTTGTTTGGGTTTTATTCTTTTTTCAAAACAGCTGAGTGCAGATGGCTGCCTGAGAGAAATGACAATTATCTTGCTTTCTGATTTTCCTATCTACAACAGACAGTGGGGGGGGRAAAGGGGGVAAAAGGAGAAAGAAATATGCCAGATGTGTTTCTAGCATGTTAATGTGAAGCAAACTGCAACAAATGTTGACATTTAGGCATTGAGAACATGGCTTCGACTGGGGTCTAAGTGGTRGAATGTCAACATTCTTCACTTTCTCCTAGTAAAATATTTGCTTTAAAATGTAAATGAAGACCAAAGAGATTTTCTTCATATTGGCCTGACAAAACATCTGGATTTGTGTTTACATTCGTTGGCATCACAGGGTTATCCCTCAAAAAAACCCTGCAATTATTTTCTCATTTCTAATTGAACCTCTCACACATAAAGTGCTTTTCTGAGTAATGGAGTATTTTCTGACTATGGGAGTAATCTTAAATATAAAKTAAAGCAGTAGCAGCTTSTCGTGGGTTTACASGAAATAAACCCTGGGTTGCTGTGGCCACCAATTAGGTGTTCRGATTTTAATTGGCACCTGATTTTGGCCACTAGAGTTTATTTGGCTACGCCTCTGAGAACACAGGGGTTAAAAGCAGAGCTTTCCCTTGGGACTTCCTCTCTGTGACTTCCGTCGGGGAAAGAGTTCAGAGCTCTCCCCCGTTCAGCTGCTGCTGCTGGGCAGGGGAGGGAACCTGCAGCGCGGCAGAGGCAGGCCTGACCCCTCAGGATGGAAGGGTGGTAGGGGCACCAGGGGCATTGGGCAGCCCTCCCAGGAGAGCCAGAGAGAGAGAGAGGCCCCGAGAGGATTTGGGCAGCCCCCCCCCCCCCCCAGAAGACGAGAGAGAGAAAGCCAGTACGGGCCTGTGGCCTTGGAGTGATATCGGCCTGTGGAGAAGGAGGGGGAAGGGGGAGTGCAGCAAGGAAGGAGCCTGGCCGCGTGCAGAGGTTTGTTAACCCCTTTCTGGACAATGAAGACCTCACAGAGCATTTGGACCTTTTCCTGGAGGAGAGATGGAGTGGATGATAAGAGGAAATGGGCAAGAGAATGACAGTCGGAGCAGTGAGTGAGGCTGGGAGAGTAAAGAAGAGGCCGGAAAGAGAATGATGGAGTAGCTGGTTGCTGGACTCTTTTTGGTACAGCCATGGACAGAACCGGCTTCCTTGGACACAGAGGCTGCATCCAGGGGGAGGCAATGGCTCAGAACTGAGAGGGTTCAGTTTTGGAGACCCCCAGGCCCAGGGGTTAGACGAGTATGGGGGGGACAAGAGGTCCCGGAAAGTGGAGAACTGTGCCCTCTTTGGAACTAGACAAAGCACCCTTAAAAAGAAGCAACCCTCGAAGCAGCTCTCGTCCATGTTCCTGTGGTGAGAGCACTGGACATGAAAAGGAAGTGGTCACCATGGCCCAAGAAGGACTCCTCTCCTCTTGACGGACTGAAATTGAGTATTTATAGGGTGATGGATGGAGAGTTGAAATTTGGGAGATGTATTGGAAATGTGGTRGGGGGAGGAGGAAATGCTTTGGTGAAGTTTTCATTGTTCCTGTGCGTGTGTCCTTGTCTTTTGTAGTTTAGTTAATAAMCTTTTTGTTCCCTCTATTCCTAAGCTGGAAGCCTGCTTTGCTTATTTCCTGATCACATCTCACAGCACACACCAGAGAAGTATATTTTCATGGGGCACTGGCATTGTGCCAGTGTCAAACCATGACACAGCTGAATCAGGAGCAGGTGAAATATGAAATGATACAGAGCAAATGCTATCTCCCTGTGAGGCTCAAAAAACCRCTCAAAACCTGGTAATGCTCATGCAGGACTCACTTCATCAGCTGATGATTAATTTTAATGTTAAAAGGAATAAATTTAAATTTTTTTCCCCGSTGTTGCAGGAAGCAAATCTAGCACGTTTTTTCCTCTTTTCATATTCTTTGTTTTCAAAAAAGCATGAAAAGGACTGATGCAACTAAATTTGTGTATTGATAATTCTATTTCAGTGATTACAAGAGCTACCAGCTGGAGTCCCATACACCTGGTGTGTGTTTACACATATGACTGAAAATTACTACCAGAAAGCAATAGTTAGAAGGCAGACAAAAATAATTTAGAAAAGCCAAAATTTTCTCAAGTGATTTTCAGCCTCACTCCAAGGTTTATCTGCCTGCAAAATTAGCTAAGTGTTAAGCTACCGGTGTATTTGTACTTATTCTTTCTCCATCTCTACATTCATTACAGCTTAACTGAGCCAAATATTTCTCTTTCATGGCTAGACTTTGTTGGAAAATCAGGCTAAACAGCCTTGTAATGGTGACGGTATAAAGTAGTTACTGAATTTTGTTAAAACTYAGACCCTTTAAACTAACCATTAGCCAAACCAAAACAATAGACCCAATGCTGCAATCCTTCTTTGAAATAAAGTTTATTAGCAAGAAAAAATACACTATGTGAAAAATCTTTTTTGTTTTTTAGAAAGTAGTTTAATTGGCTTATTCATTTAGTGAGTACAAACAGTCAYCTGACTACAGAATTGGGTTTTTTTCATCCCCAAGATATTCCTTACAGTATTTAAATGTGCTTAATGTACATGTGTATACGTTCTTGTATAAAAATTAGGAATATGTGGCTGGGGTCTGTTAGCCCATCTGTTTATTTTACACATGTGTATTTATAYGAGGAATGTTTTAGTTATTACACTTCACATCAGTGAAAAATTAACATCCCAGTGCACTTTTAAACTGTTGATCTTCTATTATTGTTACAGTCAGAGAAGGGGCTGTAAAAATGCCTTTGTTTATGAGCATTCCAGTTCCTGTGTATCTTCAAGTCACTGGGAAGTTAYAGTAATGGCTCTATATTTAAGGATTATATTTTACAATCTTTGCCCTGGGGACTCCAGCACCTTTTTTTTTTTTTTTCCAGTTTCTAAAATGCTGTATCTTGAAAGAATTTCATAAACCCATGTCTTAGTTTATTAGGAGCACTCTAATCATCAATAAAAGACACTTCAGACTTTGTGCACCTTGATTCAAAGACAGTGAAATTCACTCTATCTGCTAACTGGCCCTAAGGCTGTGAAGTCCAGGAGATTATTTTTCTTGCTGTGGAGCACTCAAGAAGGCAGGTGTGAGAGACACTGGCCTTGATTTGAGGCAAAGAAATAGATCTAGAATTCAAATTAAATCAGAAAAAGCTCATCTGGAATATGGGCTGTAGGCAGGGGTCACACTTTTCTGCAATTCTTTTACTGTGGGTTTTGTGTTGTCTTTGTTGGTGTTCACTTTGGACCCTGGAAACGAGATAAATTTTTCCTTGCTTAATTCTTGGGGTTTTTTTCCATGTTGATTTCTTTCTTTCAGAAACTACCATGACATAACTGTTGGACACAGAAACTTTGAGCACACCCTTTGTTTGAATGCATGCAGCAGCAGCTGCAGTGTTTTGAAAGTGATCACAAAGCAGAAGTGACATTTTTTTCAATGTATAGATATAGAATATAYCTCCACAAAGATCTGTCTACAGCTCTTTTGTTTCAAAATACCTTGTCAGAAATTACAGCTGGGCATCTTTTAGGAGTTGTAAAGCATTMCACTTTTTTTTGGACTCACCTACTGCAGGCCATTCAGGGTCAGCAATGTGATTAGGTGAATCTTTTCTCTGGAGATCAGTGAAGTAATTATTTTTCTCTGTACCTCATTGTGCCYTTTTTAGCTCTACCTCACTGTCTGTTTGTTTCTTGTCATGATGCTTGAGGTGAGAGAGTTTCCTCTGATTTCTCTGAGTCTGCTTTCTGTAGAGCACAGATACAAATAGGCTGAAACAGATGCTGAAAGAAATCAACAGTGGCAAAATTAAAAGTGGKTGATGTTTAGAGTTATTTCTGTTTATAAACACAGAATCTGCAGAATCAAAGGGTTAAAAGGAAAAAAACAAAAAACCCAAACAGGTGAGGAGAACTGCTCTTTTGATAAAGGAAAATCTAAAGACAAAACTCAACTCCTCACCCCCAGCCACCAGGCCAGAAAAACAGCAGCCCTCAGACCTTATCAGAGCACAGCCTCTCCTYCTCTCTGCATTTTCTCCTCCCTGTCTCCTTGGGGCAGGATTGTGTACTTCAGTGTTTAAATTTCCCTTAAAAACGTCATCAGAAGCCAGAATACTCAACAWGAAATTTCCCTAAATCTCATTAATCAGTACTTTATTGAAAATCCTTGTAGAGATGAATGCTCCCAAATGGTTTGTCAAGTGACAGAAAGATTTCCTGGGTAATCTTAGTGTAAGCTGCTGATTAATCTCTCAATATTTGTGATACCTCTTCCCAAAGCTTGGCCACTTTGTCCCATTCATGAAGCAATTCAACTATTTCTCCCAAGTGAAAGAGTTCCATTATATTAAAAAAATAGCATCTCTTTATAACCCAAGTGCCCCTTTCTGTGTTTATTTAGTTAATTAACAACACTTTCATCTCAGCAAGTCAAAATCCCTCCTTTTGGAGCTCCCCCAACACGTTCCCTTATGAAATGTCAGTTTCACAAAGCCCTTTACAAACCMGTCTGACATAAAAGCAGGTTTGGGGAAAACCTCACCTACACCTTCCATTTAAACCTTCTGTGTGAAATAGTTACTGTAAGGCTCTTCTACCTACTTTATTTTCCTTTGCCAAGGGCACATCCCTTCAGAAAATGTGACAATTTATCAGTAATGAGAGAATTAAAATGTAGCTTTTCAGTTATATACATATATATATATATATATATATATAAAGGGATATAAAAGTGAAACATAAGTGAGGAAAAAAATAAGCACAGCACTACAGCTTTTCCAAATTAAACTCTTATCTCTCTTCTATTTTACAGCTCTAAAGATGGAAGGCTTGTAAATGAGATGTATTTCTATGCAATTGCATAAAATCATGCCACTTCAGGCAATTTTAAGTGCACATAGAAATTGGTCTTGTAAAATTCCCCCTGAATTTTATCCAGTAAAATTCCTCGAGGATATTATCTTTTCTTTCAATTCGAGGTGATGTGGGTGAAGTTATTATTTTCAGTAAGCTACAGGGAAGATGTGTTCAATACTTGTAAAACCGATTACATCATGCTCTGGAAGCTAAAGAGAGAATGTTCTGAGGGTCYCCACAAAAAAAATTTGTCAAAATAAATGAAATGCTGCCCTCTTCTGATTAAATTTGAACATAGAAGAAGCTGCACTTAMAATGGAAGAAGAGGTTTCAAGATTAAAATGAGTTAAAAATAGGGCTTGGCAGGCTATCCCCTCTGCAGGRAATGTTGTGGGGAACCTCCATAATTTTTCTGTGGCAAATAATGTCCCACATCAAAGCAGGAAATATGTGGAGCCTGAATAAAAGATGCCAGCACTGCACTTGTGTATTTTGAGGTAATTTTGTGATGTGGACTGTA
This sequence comes from Sporophila hypoxantha, assembly GCA_002167245.1. Classification (NCBI taxonomy): domain Eukaryota; kingdom Metazoa; phylum Chordata; class Aves; order Passeriformes; family Thraupidae; genus Sporophila; species Sporophila hypoxantha. The sequence goes on from NDFG01001437.1 coordinate 544,335, forward strand.
ATGCAAGCAGTAGATGGATTAATTAAAGCACACCTGGCATGGTTTTCCCTTCRTTTAGGCATGGAACTTCTTGCTTGTCCAGTTTTGTGCACATGGGGCTTTTGAAATGCCCAAAAAACAATCCGAGCCCCAGAAAAGCAGATGCAGACCTGTCAAACACAAATACCCAACTGAGCTGCAAACTGCTCAAAGTGTGAGCATGCTGCAAATATCACATGCCTTTGTTTGATGACCTCACCTAAATATTTTTTTCACTGGTAACTATCACTGKTAATTTCTGGCATTTTTAATTCTTTTTATGAATTATTTCTCTAATTGCAAAATATGAGTGGGATGCGGTCTTAAGTTAAAGCATTTTGCAGACCTACAAGCATAAAAAGATTAAAAAATCAGATCATAGAGAAATATGTACATGTTGAGCCACTTCTCTGACTAGTTTGAATATTTTGGTGGTAACTTCCTTATGGATTATTTCACACCAGACTCCAGCTGTAAATTACCACATCCTCTGAAAATCCATTGAGTGTGGATGCTTCAGTCAAGGTTTCATTTGGCCTTTCTCACCTGSATTCCTTTTTTTTTAAGGTATTTAAAATACACAACAATATGTCAATGGCCTGTACATACCTAATTTTCTGTTCAAAAAGAAATATAAAAGCACTTAGCAGAAGAACTTTCAAGTAAAATATAAAACTCTGTTCTTCACTAATTTACCTTGCACAATGCTTCCACTTACTTGCTTTTAGGCTGAGCAAAATTATCTTTCTGCCCACTGCTGAACCTTTGAGTGTTAGAGATAAAGTAAAAATATGTATAACAGGCTATTTGTAACATGGGAAAGTAATTACAGAACTAAAAACGCACAATTATGGCACTGCTGAAAGAGCCACTGGGCTGCTTAGAGCTGATACTGCTGCAAGCATTTATCTTGTTGCAGCTTTCTTTCTGTCAGTGGAGGAAACATGTTAAAACATTAAAAGATTATTAAATTAATCACAAGAAACAAATGCTTGCAGGCTTTGTGGCTATAAACAGTGGCAGTACTGGAAATAGGTGCAGTCATAACTTCCAGACCATGCCAGGGAAAGAAAGCATCATGAATATTGTAAATCATGTTTTCAATCATCTTTCTGCACTTATACATATCTTTAAAAACTTTCATGTTACTCACTCAGAGGAAACAAGGGGAATGGTCAACAATTTAAATAACAAATTGCACATCTGCTTACTCTGAAGCAGAGTATTTGCTCAGTATTTGCTCACATTTAAGTTGTGATGGTGGAAAGACCAATGAGTCTTTCCACCAAGAATTCTGCTTGAGCAATAGATTTTGATGAATTTGTATTAGATTACATGTCAAAGACTTGCAAAATTTCTTCTAGCATGTTTCCAACAAGGTATGACTCCACCCTGATGAAACAGATGGCTGCCCATCTGTCTTAGCCACACTCAAGTTGTTGTTTAAAATCACTCATGTTTTTGTAATCTTAACTGTAGAAAGACCAAGATGCTAAAAAAAAAAAATAGGTACAAACCAAAGAATTACTGCTGGACCTGAAATGTTCTACCATATTATGAGCTTTTACATTTCTGTGGAAGGTGTGTGTTTTGCACCCAGAGCTGCTGCTCCTTTGTCATCCCTGTAGGAAACACACTTCAACTAGAAAGTGGGATTTAAAATGCTGTTTATTAGAGCTTAGAGTATCAAAAGGCAGTGTCACAGATAACCCCAYACCTCTCTAGATGCTCTCAGTCCTGAGGGTGTAGCACTGACAAACACAGCACTCCATGCAGACCTCRTCCAGAGCAGAGAATCTCCCTTTTTTATTATTTTCTTGCAAGGAAACAACTCTTTTCATCATTTCTACAGTCAAGGTGAACATCAGGAATGTTCATGTTGGCCTGAAAAAGCAGTGCCTGTGTGTCCTTAGTGCTAAATCACCTCAACAAGTTCTGATCTGATTTATTGTTTGTTTGCAGGAGCTGGTGAAACTGAAGATAAAGTGACAACTGACAGAGCAGCAAAGGTCTGAGACAGTGACTGCAAAAAGGGGGGAAAAATATTTACACCAAACAATGAGGAGAAAACATGCAAAACATTAAGCCAAGCTTGGATGCAGCCAGTTTCTGGGAACAATTTATTACAGCTCCTGTGGAACACGAGTAATGCACAGAACTGTATAGAAATTTATAAAAAGGATTATGCTAATTTACCTTTTAAATAAAGGAGAAATCTCAACTCAAACCAGGTGTTTTTATGGAAACCAATAAATGTCATTTTCCTTCCTGTGATTTTGGCTGTGAGATTGTTTTGTGCTTCTACTCAGAACCCTTGACTGTAATTTACATTGTATCAGTGATACTGGTGAAGATCAGGACAGTAATTTTTAACACTGTAAATGAGTCCTACTGTGTTGTGCAGAGGATTACTCTTAAAGAGAAAAAGAAGGAAAAAATTTAAACTCATTTTTGCAATGATGCTGAATTTAAAAACAGCATCAACCCATGTGATGTACTGCAAAGTGCACTGGCACTCTCAGGTATAAAATTTTGAGCCTTTAAAACATAATTGTAACCCAGATCCTGTAATATTTGTTCTTCTAATGTCTCTGTAAAGGTAAGATTCTTGGTTAGATGGCTCTCCAGCTGCTGAAAGGAAAGAATCATACCCTGGGTTGCAGTGGAGCATGTGGGGAGAGGAATAAAGTGGATTGGCAAAAAAAAAAGACAAGAAATAGAGCAAAATCGACATCTGCATAATGAAAGCAACCCTAATTCATTTCTCTGTTTAGTTGTTAAAGGAAAAAGAAAACAAACCCCCAAACAAACAAAAGTAACTGAATATCTACAAATAAAAAATAATAAATTTGTTTGTGATTGTTGTGTGGCTTAGTGACCAGAAAAACATTTTCCCCCTAAAGCTTTTTGTCACATTCTAATGTGACACTTCCCACCTGCTCTGACTTCTGCTGGAAGAGCCCAGCATCAGTTTTAATCACCAGATCTATTTTGGAAGAGCACTGAAGATGGGAAGCAGGAGGAAAACCAGCACTGGAGTGCAACATTTGTATCTGCAGGCAGTTTCTGCAGCCCGAGAAGGGCTCGAAGCCGAGGGATCCATGGTACAGGAGAGATTCCTGTCACATTCCACTTCTCTGTCTCTCTACACCCCTTCGGATCTTACTGACAGCAAAAAACTGTGGGAAAGACATTTTGTGCTGTCCCTGTGAGCCAGCAGGGCCTCCTGAAGATAAGGAGAGCCCCTGTATCTCTCCTGAAGGAATGCCAAGGTCGTTACTACGGAGAYCAGAGCAAGGAGAGAAAGTTGGGTAATACGGGCTTTTGCTGCCTCGAGAGTGACGTGGCTCTTTGGGTGTCTACTGAGAACTTTGTTTCTCTTTTATGGCCAATGGGCACTGTATATGTGTTAGATGGCTGTCAATGTTTGGAGGAACTATAAAAGCTGGTTTAATAAAATCGCCCTTTCACCCTTCTGATGGAGTYGTGTATTATTGTACTGTGTCACGCTCKATAGCGACAAAAAACAGCTTTGAAAAGTTCATCATAATATCCTTACATTAAAACTCTAAATACAATTGTTTCTACCTGCATAAGTTGCATAAACACAACKTTTCTTCAATCACAAAAAAGTCTGGATTCAGTTCTATTAGGAAAATGTCATCCCTGAAGGGTTGCTGTTAATCAGTAAATTTATCTCAGAACTACAACTGACAGAAAATCCATTCTCATATTCATTTTCCCCTGCTAAAATGAAGAGTTAAAGAGTTAAATGTATTTTAGGAAAATTAACATCTTGACTTGCTCTGTAATGAACATGCAAATTTTTGTCAGTGACACACTGCTCCATACCAATCCACGACCATGCACATTCCCAGAAACACCTCCGATGATCATAATTTATCCAACAAACTAAGGATCTTTAACAGGTCAGAGCAAGTAATTCCCCAAGAATAAACTAAGATGCAAGGTTCTAATTCAGAAAACAGTGACAATAATCAACTGGGAAACCTTTTATTCAGGTAACAAGGTAAAAGTAAAACCTATTCTACCAAGCAGATTTTTTGCAGCAAAAGTCAAACAGCCAGTGAGAAAAGTAGTAGAATTAAGGAAAGTAGTACCAAATACCAGTCTTCTCCAAACTTGTTTCCAATTTGTGTAAGTAACTGCAACTAGAAAACCCTCAATAATCTGCCAACACCCAGTGCAAAGCAGTTTTAGTTAACACAAGSCATTCCCCAACACTCAAAGTGCACGTTAGAGTCATGCATCTCTCTCACCTACCTGGCAGCCTTGCACAGCAGCACCACTACCAGCCTACATCAAGAGAGAACAAATTCAGAATTACAGCCACACTCTGTGGAACTATCTCCAAGGACTTCTGACAGGGTGAAGTGCTGCTCTGGGAGTTACATGTCACCTTCCTTCCATTTTTTGTCTCCTACCACAACAGCCACAGCTTGCACTTAGTGGGGACTGCCAGGTCAGAGTTTAGGAAAGGAAGATTCCCTGGCTTTCCAGGTTAYCCTGACAAGTACTGAGCCCAGAGGTGTCTACACCTTCCCCTTCCTGGTGTGTCTGAGGCCTTTACACAGAATATTTTGGAGTGAACAGTGCAGCACTCCAAGTCTCCATTAGAACTCTCATGAGCACAGGTGTACAAACAGTGCAGCCTTGACACTGGGCACATTTGGGGTCCCAGTGACACAAATGCTGTGGTTTACTGAGCCTTGTGCCAGAATAAGGTTCATAACTATTGTGGACAAACACACTGGTATCAGAAAGCACAAGCAGTAGTATCCCCTTGGAATAAAATTAGCTGATAGGCATTCCTGTGGAGAAGCAGAGGGTTACAGCTTGTGAGCCATCCCAGGAGTCTCCCCTGACCTCCTTCCCCTTTTAAGTTGTATTTTTATAGTTTTCTCTGTGGGTGTGGAAAACACAAAGTGCCAGCTGACATAGTTTCATTATTAGGTGGATTTTGACTGACTTTAGTCATACATGTGAAGCATGTGCAGGTTTTATTTCATTTGTGGAGAATACACCTCCACAAGTTGTGTATGTGCAAAATATATTACCTGGAAAGTTCTCTCAGAATGCCCACTACTGGACAAAAGCATAATCCAAAAAAGGAAGAGAACTAGTTCTGGTGGAAGCAGAATTGCTGTGGATGTTGAAGCACAGAGCAGCCTACAACCACTCCAGGAGGTACCCACAGTCTGCATCCAATGGAATCAATCAGCAGAACCCTGGAGGTCTTTAAAAGCCTCTGGACCCAATCCTAAGTAATCTGCTTAGGCAGGGAGGTTCGACTAGATGACATTCTGTGATCCCCCCCYAGCCTCACCCACTCTGATTCTGTGAAAATTAAAGCAAGTCCAAATCCCCTCTCACAGTTCCTGTTACAAAAATCTCCTGTACTTTCAAGCTCTGTTGTTAAYGTTGCTCTCATGCACACAACTGGACATGAAGAGCTCAAAGAGGGRGGAAGACACAGCAAAATGCAGTGAGCAACTTTTAGGCATCTAAAATTGTATTACCCTGCACAGTCTCACATGCATTCTGGACACTGAGACCTTAATTCACYGTGCAAATTCACTCCTTCCTTAGTTTTTTCCCTCATGGAGTTATCCCCACCTATCCTAAAAAGGGATGACTATTTTACACTTGGTATTCAGCAGGAGACACTGCTTCTAGGTCTTTAACAAGGTCAAGGGTCTCACAGGTTGTTTTTCACATCACTACTCCTGCAGCTGCACCACCAAGTATAGGGCTCTCCAAACAACACAAGAAATATTTGGCTTAAGCAGCAATTTACTTTACAAGGTTTCTCATAATGTTTAATGAAGACCTTCTGTAGCATGTCCCAAAATGGTTCCAGTGGTTCATGTAGTGGAACAGCTGGTAAAGCTTCAGGCGCTTCTCAAACCCTGCAGCTCTGGGGATTTTACTGTGATAAGCCGAATAAAAAGAACTGCTGAAGCCACCAAACATCCCAGCTATTGCAAGCTCGTACTCTGAATGGCCATAGAAAGAAGCTGGATCAAAGATAATTGGACCAGATTCATCCTCAGATACATTTCCTCCCCAGAGATCCCCATGCAGGAGGGCAGGAACAATTTCCACACCACAGAAAAAACTGGGTATCTTCAGCTGCAGGGGGAGAAAAGAAAGACATGTAAATTACACAATCATTCACTTCAAAATGTAGGGGTTTATCTGCATACTTGAAGTGTCCTAAAACCCATCATTTAAAAYACACGGGACCTGGTCAGCAGAGGTGCTGAGTACATTCAGAGGACTCTTATTGTTCATAAAAGGCAGCRGCAGTGATCACCTAAATTTTTTTTAGCAAGAATATAAAAGTCTTGAAACTCAGATATTGATCARGGTGTTAGTAACAACAGCCACAAACACTTCATCATTAAAAGCTCAAGGATGTCTCACCAAATTCCCAAAATGTAGGACCCAAAGAGCCCATAGTGCAGTCACTCAATCAGGTGCAAACACTGAATGAACAGACAGCACACAGGACAGAGCTGCTTATGTACATTTCTCGTCAYGAGTGTGTTACACGGAATGAGAATATGAACTCCATCCAGTATTTCCCAAACAGTCAGGCAAAGTGCTATCTGGCACTTTGGAATTCACTCTGGAATGTTAGCATAGGGAGATGTGGCAAATGCCATTATACCTTAGAAGAAGGGCATTTTGATCCCTAAAATCTGGAGTCTCTTAACAACAGAACCTGGTGCAAACCAACAAACAGGAACTTTGGTTTAAGAAAATAAAATTTGAGTGTTCTCCCAATAATGAGAACTGAGGAAATTGCTCCTACCTGAAGCTGTGACCAAAGTTCTCTTGCTTCTTTGTCACCTGATTTCTGTTCAATCATGTCCATCTGGGGCTGGATCCTCTGTCTAGCAAAGAAGGTCACCCAGTCACTCTGCCAGTCGTTCACCTGAAGGAACAGCACTGCAGATGTCACTTCCACACCACACAAAAGGTATATTTGCTTCTTTTTCAAATAAGACTTTTGAGGATCGCACAGTTTTTGTGCTGGCACCATCCAGGACAGTAAATGTTACCATCATTTAATTGAATGTTATCTTAAAAAATTAAATTAGAGGAATAATTTTCTCAGKGATTAAAGTGCAGGAAATTGAAGAACTATCAGTGTCCAAAGCACTTTTAAGTGCTGTCCAAAACACAACCTTCCTTAGCAGGCAGAACCACATTTTTTTATTTTCATGGCTCCACAAAAATTCATTTATTACCATTATGCTAACTTTGACCTTCTGTATCACTGAAGGGAGGACAAGATAAATTTAAAATTCTATCAGTCTGAGAAAGTACAACCTACCTGTGGAAGATAACCACAGCAGGTAACTGTATGAAAGCCAAATTGGTCCACAAACTGGAGATCTGATTGCCCTTGACCTTTACCTTTCAAACAAATGACAAAAATTCAGCAACAGTGACATAATACTGAGCATCCACAATACAAATGAACCTTTAAAACTACACAGTAGTACAATGCTGCTCCTACTGAGAACAAAAAAAAAAAAAAAAAAAGCACTTTAATGTTCTTTTTATGGTTACAGTGCGGTTGGTTTAAAGTTTCATGTAAAGCAGCTATATTCTGCTCTTCAAAATTGTATTTTGACATTCTTTATGTCCACAACTGAGTATGTGTTTTGCTTACACAGACTCTAAGAGTGCAAACAAAAGCAAAAAGAATCCCTGCCTGGGTCTGTTTCATCCAAACCTAGTCTCATGCTATCTTCAGGGGAAGATGAACTTGTCCTGAAGTAGCAAAAGTCATTTTAACTGCTTTGTACATTAGTATCAACTGGGTTAAATTTGCAGACAGCTGTGTACTGTACCAACTATGCTCCCTTCTTTCTTCAGCTTCTCTCCAAGTTTCTGGTTATAAAGGTGAAGATCAGCCAGCTGAGTTCCRAGCAGTGCTGAGTGTCTAAGAAACAAAAAAGTAACATGAGTACCACTGACACATGAACAGAACYAGGGCTTGATATTCCAGGAGTTACTTGAACAGATTTATCAAGTAAGTAAAAGCAGTTCTACACCTCTAACAAAATATTTTTCAGTGTATTTCAGTTATAAACACCTTGTCTTCCTAAAAAGACTGCATATTAACACARAATGTACTTACTTGGCTGTTTCTGACACCACTACTGAATGTGAAAAGCATAAATTTACTAACAATGAGAAATACCAATTCTCATTTCTGTGTGACATCACTTCTGTAAGGACTCTCAGTACGGTATGTGTAAGAAAGAATGCACAACATGTTGTGCCTTTTTTTTTTAACTCTGGTTAACTGTGTTTGGGAAACAGAACCAAAAGGCTGATCCTTTTCTTTCTACTGCTGCTTCCAGCTGCTTTTCTCTAACATGCCTTAATGATGAAAGTCACAGGGGCCTAGTTTATTGTCTATTTTTAATAAAACCTCATCCTCCACATAGTTAAGAGGAGTCTTGTAGTCATTACAAACAGATATTACAACCAGTTGCCTCCCATGTTAACAAAATTACATTCCTTTTATGCCTTTGACCTTCTTCAACTTCCCCTGTTCTCCAGGCACTGCTGTTTAAGGCACAGTTATTTCTTCAATTTGTTCCTGTTAACACAGGAAATCTGCATGCCAAAGGTACCACCTTTGACCCAAACCAGCAACATCTCTGCCCTTTCTCTTGGGACTCACTGAGGGCTCTTAATGAATTAGGAACTCTGCCAACAAGCAGGATGAGGGACAAGACTTTAAACTGGCAGCACTAGTTCTGAGAGAGAGGTGAGAAATTAGTCATGATCATCTCCCTAATGGAATCAGACAGATCAATTATTCATGTTAAGTGCTCGTCACAAAGAAGGGTCAAAAGTTTGTAACTATGAAAATGAAGGTAAGAGCTGCAAATACTGAAATCAAGATTAATTGATCTGGGGAAGTGCCTCTGCACAGTCATGCCAAGCAATAAAGTAGTGGTTCTTATATAGAGGACAAGTACACAAAACAGGTGATGAGGCTGGTCATTTTCCTCTCTGTGAAAAGAAACCTTACTGTAAAAATCACTAATTACCTAAGCAAACAAACCCAAAACTAACCAAAACCCAGACTCAGTTTGGGATGTATGATCTATTTCCTAGGCATTATGAAGTATTTTATACAACTCTCTGCTGTGTGATTTCCCATACTGTTCTTGACTCGCTTTAGAAAAAAAATTGAACAAGTTTCCCCTATGAAAACAAGTGATTTAACTTTCATAACAGCCAAAATTTCTGGTTAAAGAAGGCAAAGACAACACTTACCTGTTCATGCTCCGCATGTCCAAATGCTCCATCACAAACACAGTAATGCCCACAGAGAGGTCAAGGACTTTCATGGGTTTAGGCACTTTTATTGTCTTTGTTTTCAGGATGGCTTCTAGGCTTGCCATTTCTCCCTCAAACATTCTTCTGGCCTGCCAGATATTAAGGGAAAGCATTAGTGTCTACAAGCATCAGCCAGAGGCAAACAAAGCACTTCCACAAAGTCAACTGATTTTGTAAAACTTACATAGAAAGGTTGGAGGAAATGTTTATTCACACACAAGATACAGACAGGACCACACCATCAGACTTGACAGTAGTTTTGCAAATACAGGGCTTTCACTTCATTAAACAAGTGAGTAAAAATTAGGTAGTAGAATTCTCTATAATTTAGAAAGTCTGTTTGCAGTTGAAGGAGTGCAAASTGCTTAGAGATAAAGTATGAGCTCCATCAGCTGTGCCCCATCAGAGCTTTCACCAGAATGGTTTTCCATGGTGTCTTCTTTTACCTCACGGGGGAAGGGCGTGGGTGGCAATCAGCTGTAGCAGCCAAATGCCCCTTATCACGCTTGCACAACCCAAGCCACCACCAACTGCATTTGCCTGGAAGACACTCTGAATTTGGAACCCATTTCTGCACCTGCTAGGTGCAGCATTTTCCAAAGCAAGGAAAATCTACTCTCCCGGGGTTCCTCCCCTGAGATCAGTGACATTCATCACATGAAGAAATGTTTCTCTACAAGAGTCAGGCAGGGGTTGTAGAAASAGCAGGCAGGAAATTTAACATATCTGGTAAAAGCAAAAGCAGGGAAGTAGAATGAATGAAATAGAAAGAGAATGCAAGCCCTTTAGTAATGTTCCATGCAACACAGTCACAGGACAATTTGCAGTAGACATCAATAAAGAGGCAATCACAGAATGGTTTGTGCTGGAAAGAACCTTAAGACATCCATAAACATTATCTTGTCCCACTCTCCACTATCCCAGGSTGCTCCAAGCCCCATCCAACCTGGCCTTGGACACTGCCAGGGACCCAGGGGCAGCCACAGCTTCTCTGGGCACCCTGTGCCAGGGCCTCACCACTCTCACAGTCAGGAATTTCTTCCTAATATCTCACCTAATCCTACTCTCTGTCAGTTTGAAGCCATTCCCCCTTTCCCTGTCACTCCAGCTCCCTRTAAAAAGTCTCTCCCCATCTTTCCTTCRCTCTGCTCTGGCACTGGAAGGTGCAACTATGTCTCCACAGAGCCCTCTCTTCTGCAGGCTGAACAATCCCAGCTCTCCCAGCCTTTCCTCATGGTGCTCCATGCCTCTGACCATCTGTGGGAGACATCTCTGGCTGTCCTTTTTCCCAGGAGTATCCACAGGAAATCAGGGAATACTGTGTCTCTGTCTAAAGCACCAACTGGGCCACGAACTGCTGATGCACAGCAGCTGCTGCTCACACAGCACAGCTTTTACAGCACCTCCACTTTAAAGTTTGCTTCAATCAGCACTCAGGATCCACACACAGGCAGCAGCACACAAAATGAAACTGCTGAATAGAAAATCCATCCAGATCTCTTTTTTTCCCCCCAAAGCCTGATCTTGCAGCTAGTTGGATTGTACAGCTAAATACAGAATGGTGTATAGCCCTAAGGAAGGGCTACACCAATTCAAACTCTCTTCTGTGAAGCAGGATAACCCTCCTASATTATCCCATGTTACCACCCCTATTCAGCTCCCCAACTTGATCAGAAATTGTTGAAAAATTTGGAATATATATAGTTGCATGCATACTTTCAAGCACATTTGCTTGCTATGAAGGGCTAACACAAGTTTTGACTCCTRTTCTGCCACTGAAGCTGTTTATGTGACAAACACTAGTATGGAGCATCTTTAAAGTACATTCCACCTGATCTCTGCTTCTGCAAAGGATGCTGAAGAAATAAGTTGCATTGYACTTATCTCTACCAAATGCAGGTATCCACCTTCGACAGTACATTCYAGATATTGAAAGGACAAAGCAGAAAAGCTTGAACGATTATAGAAAAGTATCACTTACTCTTTCTTGTGCACAAGGAATTAAAAGTTTTAGTTAAAACCACAGAAGGCACACACCCCCTCAGCAGACACAATTTTGGGTTGCCTTAGCCCCTGTCACAGCACTTGCAGACACTGTTGCACCACTGCTGCTACCCTTGGAGGTGACAACAGCATGTCATGGTATATCTCTAGCAAAATTCTGCATGTCCTAGACAAACAACACCGATACCACAACACTGTCCTGCTTCAGAATCAGTCAGGCTGGAAAAGAGCTCCCAGACCATCAAGTCCAACCTTTGATCCACCTGCACCTTGTCACCCACACCACAGCACTAAGTGCCACATCCAGGTGTTCCTTGGGCACCTGCAGGAACTGGGACTACACCACCTACCTGGGCAGCCCCTTTCAATGCTTAACAACCTTTACCAGGAAGAAATTCCTGCTGAGAGTAGGTTTAGGTTAGATATTAGGACGAAATTCCTGACTGTGAGAGTGGTGAGGCCCTGGCACAGGGTGCCCAGAGAAGCTGCGGCTGTCCCTGGATCCCTGGCAGTGTCCAAAGGCTCATGTCCAACCTAAACCTGCCCTGGCCCAGCCTGAGGCCGTTCCCTCTGCTCCTGTCCCTGTTTCCTGGAGCACAGCCCGACCCCCCTGTTGTGCTGTTGTGAGGGTCCCAGGACGAGGTGAGAGATGAGAATTGACTCCAAGTTCTCAGATGGCTGATTTATTATATAATGATGTTATATTATGTTAGAAGAAAATTATATACTAAAACTATACTAAAGAAAGGGAAAGGAGACATCAGAAAGTAGAAATTATGAATAATAAAAACCCATGATAGAGAGTCTGACAGTTGGCTGTGATTGGCTATTAATTAAAAACAATTCACATGCTGGGTAAACAATTCTCCAAATCACATTCCAGAGAAGCAAAACATGGAGAAGCTGAAGCTTCCCAGCTTCTCAGGAAGAAAAATCCTGGTGAGGGGATTTTTCAGAAAATATCACGGTGACACCCCCCTGGCTGTCCCCTCCTGGCAGGAGCTGTGCAGAGCCACAAGGGCCCCCTGAGCCTCCTTTGCTCCAGGCTGAGCCCCTTCCCAGCTCCCTCAGCCTCTCCTGGGGCTGTTCCCTTCCCAGCTCCTTTCCCTTGCCTGGCCACGCTGCAGCCCCTCCATTCCCTGTGTGAGGCCCAGAGGTGCCCCAGCCCTCGAGGTGCGGCCTCAGCAGGGCCGGCACAGGGACGGGCCCTGCCCGCTCCTGCCGCCACACCAGGCCCGGAACCTGCCTGCCCACCCCAGCAGCCCCCCATCACTACCCCGCCACACCTCCGACTGAAAGTTGCTCTTCACGAACACCCGGCCCTGGTCCGTGTCGTAGCTGCGGCCCTGGCTGATGCAGCCGCTCCCCACATGCCCGGTCGGGCGCAGCACCGTCGTGCCGAGCGCTCGCTTCAGCGAGTCCTCCATAGCGGCGGCGGCTGCCGGGAAGGACGGGGCGGAACCGGCGGGGCAAGAGAAGGGAAGGGACGGGCCGAGAAGGGGCGGGCAAGGAAGGGAAGGGACGGGCCGAGAAGGGGCGGGCAAGGAAGGGAAGGGACGGGCCGAGAAGGGGCGGGCAAGGAAGGGAAGGGACGGGCCGAGAAGGGGAGGGACGAGGCGGGCAAAGGGCGGCTGAGGCGGCCGTGGCGGCCGTGGCGGTTGTGGCGGTTGTGGCGGTTAACGCGCCCGGCTGAGGCACCCGAGGCACTCGAGCGCTACTGTCAAAAGATTCTCTCGATCCTCGTATGCTGATTGTGAAAAGTGTATATTATATGGCTCTACGCAGATATTCGCACTATGTATTTGATGTATCGATTAGTAGTGCTGTATCAACATTTTAATAATACGGTAAATGTAGTCTTGTAGTTAAAAGGTAATTTTTGTAGTTAAAATAAGAATTATGTAAGTGCGATTTTTTTAAAGGAAGAAGTGAGGCACTCGCACCAGATAGCAGCAACAGGACACCCAAATCTTTCAGAGAAAAACAATTTACTGCCCTCCTATCAGAAGAAATGAACTTCCTGCATCGAAGGCGCTGTTAGGATTCAGAGGAAGAAGCTGACAATGACCAGATAAATATTAAAATGAATATTATATGTGTTGTGTTAGAAAGTAATGCTGTATTAATTCTTTTAAGTAGTGTGGTAAATACAGTTTTAGGTTATAACAAAATGTTAAAATAGAAACTATGCTATGTGGGATACTTTTTTTTCTAAAGAAAGGACTGGCACTGAGATAGCAGCCACAGGACACCTGAATCTTTCAGAGAAAGAGAATTTATTGCCCCATTATCAGAAGAAATTAATTTATTCCTGCCTCGCTCAGCCAGGACGAAGCCATTAGGATTAAGARGAAGAAGTTGACAATGACCAGACAGAATCCTGTGTTTGAATGGAATTTATGCATCATGTATGAGATTAGAATATGCAACAGGTTATTGTTTTTAAGGGTTAATCCTCTGTTAACGTGGGTCCTTTTTCAGGCTTGTGCTGCCCAGAAAAAGGTACCCGGACATCCGTGACTCTTTGTTTCTATTGTCTCATATTGTCCTGATTCAAATTGTCCAAATTATTATTAYTCTAATTGTATTACTATTTTTATAACCATTTTATTACTATTAAACATTTAAAATTTTAAAAACAAGTGATTGGCATTTTCCACACCAATTCTCCCATATGTTCAGTTTTATTCTTCTCTTAATCACCGAACAATTCCAAAATTGTTCCACCAACTGCAAAATCACATATTTTGAGTTGGAAGGGACCCATGAGGACCATCAAGCCCAGCTAGTGGCCCTGCACATGACATCCCCACTATCCCATGTGCCTGAGAGCGTTGTCCTACAATATTTTTCTTAAACTCTGCACAGCTGCATAGTAAAGGTACCGGACCTCCAGGATCTACTGATAAATTTATTATATAAAGCCTTGAAGAAAGGAAAAGAACAGGGAAAAAAAATCAGCTTCAAATATGATAATAGACAACAACAGAAGTAGTTACAATTTACAAAGTTACAAACTTTAATAATGCTAGTTTACATAATCTTAAATAAATAAACTACAAGATTAAGTAATGACATATGTAATCTTACAGAGATTAACCTAACGTTTTAAATAAATAAGGTACACATGATAGATGTGTCCTGGCTGAAGCAGACAATGTTGCCAAATTTCTGTATTAGTCTCTAATGTAAGACACATTGTTGTGCAGACTGGCATCCATTCTTCACTTCACAGTAGCCGGGGATAAACTAGGAATGAAAGATAAAAAGAAGATTAAGGCATGCAAACATTTCTGTGGAGTTTGGAATCCCATGTTCTTCCGTTTAAAGCAGCACCAAAGACAGCTCAAATGGGTGGAGTCTGAGGGCTGAACAGAGCCTTTGACTTCGTTTTTCTGAAAAATGCGTATTTTATGATTGGCTTTTYGCAAATATTAAAATGAATATTATATGTGTTGTGTTAAAAAGTAATGCTGTATTAATTCTTTTAGGTAGTGTGTTAAATATAGTTTTAGGCTATAACAAAAGGTTAAAATAAAAACTATGCTATGTAGGACCTGTCTCTTATACACATCTAGATGTGTATAAGAGACAGCCATAACTCTTTGTTTCTATTGCCTCATATTGTCCTAATCCAAATTGTCCAAATTATTATTATTCTAATTGTATTACTATTTTTATAACCATTTTATTACTATTAAACATTTAAAATTTTAAAAACAAATGATTGGCATTTTTCACATTTTGCAAAAATCAGTCTCAGCACACCTCGAGTCTGAGCATCAGTGGGAATTCCTCATGGTTTCCCTTTGTCTCCTGGCATAGCACCAGGGAATAACAAATACAATTGTGTGAAAAAATGTTAAAAGTTTAATAGCAATAAAATGGTTATAAAAATAGTAATATAATTAGAGTAATAATAATTTGGAGATTTTGAATTAGGACAATATGAGACAATAAAAACAAAGAGTTACGGACGTCCAAGTACCTTTTTCTGGGCAACATAAGCCCGAAAAAGGACACCCGTTCCCAGAGGATTAACCCTTAAAAACAATAACCTGTTATATAGTCATACATTTCATACATAATTCATTAATTCCATTCAAACACAGGATTCTGTCTGGTCATCGTCACCTTCTTCCTCTTAATCCTAGCAGCACCTTCGACGCGGRAAGTTCGTTTCTTCTGATAGGAGGGCAATAAATTCTTTTTCTCTGAAAGATTTAGCTGTCCTGTGGCTGCTATCTGTGCCTCATTCCTTTCTTAAAAAAAAAGTCCACTAACAAAGTTCTTATTTTAACAACAAAAGTTACCTTTTACCTACAAGACTACACTTATATTATTAAAATGTTGATACAGCACTACTAATCAATACATCAAAATACATATAGCGAATATCTGCGTAGAGCCATATAATATTCACTTTTCACAAATAGYAATCTAGCCAAAAACTAAACAAACGCCAGCCGACATGCCTCAACGTTCGTAGGGACCAAAAGAATTCTCATACTGAAGTTGTGGAATGTGCGTGCCGAACTCACGGAAGCGTGCGGAGTATCAGGGCGTGTCCAGGTGGCCGCTGTGACCTCACCGCTGACGGCGTGTCTGTGCCACAAGGGCTGTCCCGGGATCATTGTGACCTCACGGCCGGTGCCGCCGCCTCGCTGCCCCGCTCCGCTATAAAAGCGGGCGCGCCGCCCCCGCCCCCGCGGCAGCATGGCCCGCTACCGCCGGCGCTCCCGCAGGAGCCGCAGCCGCAGCCGCAGCCGCAGCCGGCGCCGCCGCTCCCGCCGCCGGGGCGTGCGCAGGAGGCGCCGGGCCTCCCGCCGCTCCCGCTACCGCCGGAGCCGCCGCTCCAGCCGCAGACGCCGCCGCCGCCGCTGAGCCGAGCGCGGGGCTCGGCCTCGCCCGGCCCGAGGAGCGCGCAGAGCGCGGCTGTGGCGCGGGGCTGCGGATGCCAATAAAGGCCAGCAATGTGTACGAGGTGTGCGGGTCCCTGGCTGTGCCTGGCGGTGCCTGCGTGTCACACCCTGGCTGTGCCTGGCGGTGTCTGCGTGTCCGTGGGTGTCTGTGCGTGTTCTGTGTGCCATGGCTGTGCCTGCGTGTCCGTGAGTGCCTGTGCACGTCTCAAAGTCGGAGCTTGCCCCAAGCCCCTGTCAATGTCAAATCTCTCTTGTGCAGGTGATGGGGACCTGAATCCCCAAGTGAAGGGAACACAGAGTGAGGTCTGCAGAGAGCTCTCAGGTCACCAAATCCAAACGTTAACCCAAAACTACCAATCCCACCCCCAAGCCATGTCCCAAGTGCCAAATTTACCCCCTCTTTAAATCCCTCCTGCAATGGTGACACCCCCAAAGCCCTGGCAGTCTGTTCCAATGYTTGACAACACTCCTTGGCGAAGAAAGTTTTCCAAACAGCCAACTAAAYCCTCCCAGCTGCATCTCTCAACACTTTCCCCTCATCCTTTTTCTTGTTCCCTGGTAGAAGAGCCTGGTCCCTGCCTGTCCCTGGTTGTCCCTGTGTGTCCATGGGTGCGCTTCTGTGTCCCCAAGTGAAAGCTTGCCCCGAGTCACTGTCAGTGTCAAACCCAAATGTTAACCCAAAATTTCCAATCCCACCACTTAGTCATGTCTCAGGTGCATGGTGACACCACCACAGCCCTGGGCAGTCTGTTCCAGTGTTTGACACCACTTCTTGGTGAAGWAACCTTTCCAAACAGCCAACTAAACCCTCCCCAGTGCATTTCTCAGCAATTTTCTCTCATCAAATCCAATTGTTAACCCAAAGCTCCAGTCCCACCACCAAGCCATGTTCCAGGTGCCAGATTTACACCCTCTGCCACCAACTGCCCCTGGAGAGCTCTGCTCCACAATGAGACACTCACAAATGGGTCACCAAAAAGTCACYGGGAAATAAAAAGACACTTCAGGGGCTTGTGATGATTTCAGGGGGATCAGGAGCCCCAGTGCTGATTTCCTCAATTCTTCCCAAAGCACCAAATTATATCGATAGGAATAGACAGATCCGTCAGGCCAATGCCTGGCTCTGAGGTCGGCGTCAATGGAAAAATGTTGGGGTTTGTTCAGCACAGAATGATCCACTCAACACCCGATCCTCTGACACCTGATGGGAGGCACCTTTCTCCCTGAGGAAAAAGAGTTCCAGCACAGGAGCCAGCAGGGCTCATTGGCAGAGCTTTAAACTGGCTTGGAAGGGAGAAAGGATCAAAACCTGCCTTGCCAATTATGAGACAYGGCATGGGATGCCAGAAATTGAACAAACAAGCTGGAATAGATCCCTCAATCTGCTTCAGGAGCTGTTGGCTACAATGCACCACACCTGAAATGTTTCTACATCCATGCGCTCAGCTTGAGGCATAAACCAGAGGAGCTCCAGGCTTTGCGCCAGTCCCAGAGATTTGACATCCTCAGCAGGAGTGAAAGCAAAGCCAAAGCTGCTGGGATTGGTCCTGTGAATGCAGAGGCCTGGTGGGCACTCCCAGGCTCCTCAGGAGGGATGGGCAGGGCAGGAGAGGCAGAGGGGAGGCTCTGTGTGGAACAGCAGGGTGACAGTGGCTGGAGCTCCCAGCTGGCAGGGGCACAGCTCAGGGCCTCTGGACAAGAACCAAGGAACAAGGANAGGCTCTGTGTGGAACAGCAGGGTGACAGTGGCTGGAGCTCCCAGCTGGCAGGGGCACAGCTCAGGGCCTCTGGACAAGAACCAAGGAACAAGGAGATGGCGTGGGTGTCACCRTGGGAGTCCCCTCCCCAAAGGACAGAGAGCTCAGCTCGCCAGGGGAGCCCAGGGACGGGCCACGAGCGTGACTGAGGCCTTGAGCCACCCCTCGGACAAGCTGGACAATCCCAAGAGGTGCCCCAGCCTTGGCTGACCCTGTGGATCCATGGATCTGCACCTCAGCTGCATCGCACACACGACAGGGCACGGAGAGGCTTCTGAGCAAAACCAATGTGAAGAAAAACACTGAATGTGAGAACTGAACCAGCAAATATCCCTGCACYTGCATTATGCCATCATTTAGGTATGTTTCTTTGTCTTCAGTTCTGTTCCGATAATTCTTAAGATCAAGATCTTATCAACTCAAAAGGGAGGAAAAAAGTGGAAAATTACCTCCTTAAGCCCMAAAAAMCCCTAAACATTTAGGAAATATATGCTGCATGCTAATTTTCYGAAATGCCACAGGATCACTGCAGCTTCAAAGGTGTTTCTCTGAAAGGTCCAGGAGGGATCAGACTTACCACAATGAAAATTCCGATTTTCAGAACCAATTTTTCCCCCATTTAATTAGGGACACTTTTCATTCCTCTCTTACCCCATCTCAGGCCTGTTGTGCCCGTGCCAGCTGCCGAGGGATGTTGGCAGGAGCTGGGCAAGGTTTTCTCTTCATTGATTGTTGTTCTTCCCAGCAACCGGTGCCTGCAGCCTCTGCAGAAAYGCTGCAAACTTCCCTCTGCAAACACCAACACCTACACACAGCAACAACTATGGAGGGACCAGCAGTAAAACAGCTGCAGGAAATTCCCATTTTTCCATSTGCCTTTAGCTTTCTCCCCACAATCTAAACTGTGTCAGGCAGGCACTGAGGGACAAGTGTTCCTCCTGTCCCCAAAGCTCCCGTGTTTGGTCCAGCACAGCTACAGCCTCTGCCCCACAACTCTGGCCATGCCCTGATTTAGAGCTTCCCTGAGCAGGAATTTGTTGCCACCCACAGGGGCTGGCTTTGAAGCTGCATTTGGCTTTGAAGTCAGCCCTGCTTTGGGTGGTGGTGCTGGACAAGAACCTTTAGCRATCAGTGCCAGCAGGGCTTGTCCTTCATTCCTGTGGTTGCAGAGCTGCATTTGCCAGGGACTCCAGGGGCACCAAGGCCAGCTGAGCCCTTGCAGGTTTAGCCACCAGACCCTTCTTTAGTATCCRCTCTCAAAATGCTCACTCGTGGTCTGGTCTTTCTGTACCAGAAGCAGAAATAAAAGGTCCTTCTGCCAGTCCCTGGTGACTTGACTCCYGTTCTTACCAAAATGCACGGATGGCATGTGGTCACTTCATAAAAGATGATGGGAAATATCAAAGGGTGATCCCTGGTGTCCTAAACACCATCTGGAGACACAGTGCAGACAATAAAGAAAAAACATTAAAAACATGAATTGTATAGATTTTGATAGTTCTCCAAAAAAGACAGTTTTTAAAAGTTTAACTAGAACTTGTATTTCTTCCTTTTAGAGTAGTCTATAAGGAAAATATAACAGAGTTGGCCATTTCTTGGCCATGCACAGCAAGGACATCACTACTAACTGAATACCTGGCACCCAGCAGTGTCAGCTCCCTACTGAGCAGCCTGTAGGTGATGGAACCACACAGGTAATGAAAGTGGCAGCCAAGGGAAGGGATTGAGGCTGGAGCCCAGGAGGATCCACAGGATGCCCACGGCTCTACTTTTTATCACAGGAACCTCACCTGCAGGGCCAGTTCTCCAAAAGCAGAACAATGAACACTGCACCAACTGTGCTGGTCCGGTGTCTCTGAGCACCGGCACTGCTGGGTGTTCCTGAGTGCCAGTTCCACTTGGGATGTGCCATTCCAGAATCCTTCCCAGCTGCAGCACTGGATCAACAGACAATACTCGTTTGCTTTCCTGATTCTCGAGTGACCAACACAGGTTTCTCTCTGAAAGCTGAAAGCATGTGACAGATGAACCTCAGCAGTACAGGAGGTCAGTGTTAACAAATGGCTGCATTCCATTTCCACAAGCACCATCTCAGCATCTGTTCTTAACATGTCCTATACAAGACAGATGACTAAACTAAATTACGCATTTTTTCTTTTCTTTGCCTTGTAAAGGCTGCTGCTATTAGAGGAGAGTCAGGTAAAACAAGCTCTCTGTAATTCCCTCGGATTTCATTCCGAGCGAATGGAAGTGTCCCAGGGAAGCGGAGGTGCGGCGGAGCCCTTTGTGATGCCAGAGCATGCAGCAGGCGACGTCCCCGCTGAGGTCACGGCGGGGCCGCCCGCTCCGCTATAAAAGCGGGCGCGCCGCCCCCGCCCCCGCGGCAGCATGGCCCTACCGCCGGCGCTCCCAGCAGGAGCCGCAGCCGCAGCCGCAGCCAGCAGCGGCGCCGCCGCTCCGCGCCGGGGCGTGCGCAGGAGGCGCCGGGCCTCCCGCCGCTCCCGCTACGCCGGAGGCCGCCGCTCCAGCCGCGGAGCCGCCGCGCCGCTGAGCCGAGCGCGGGGCTCGGCCTCGCCCGGCCCCGAGGAGCCGCGCAGAGCGCGGCTGTGGCGCGGGGCTGCGGATGCCAATAAAGGCCTGCAAAACTTAGGGGCTGTGTCTGGTCCCTGCTGTGCCGTGGCTGTGCCTGCTGTCCTTCGTGTCCGTGGTGCCCGTTTGCGTCCCAGGTGGGAGCTTGCTCCGAGCCCTGGCAGCGTCAAATTTTCTCTTGTGCAGGTGGTGGGGTCCTGAATCAAAGTCTGCAGAGAGCTCTCAAGTCATCAAATCCAAACGTTAACCCAAACCTATGAATCCTACCACTTAGCCATGTCTCCAAGGGCCCATTGCATCCTCTGCCCGCTGGGGACAAAAAATGGCGCTGGCGGCTGGAGTGAGAGTGGGAGCTTGACCTGAGTCCCTGTCAGTGACAATCTCTCTTGTGAAGTGATGGGACCTGAATCCCAAGTGAAGGGAACAACACAGAGTGAGGTCTGCAGAGAGCTCTCAGGTCACCAAATCCAAACGTTACCCGAAACTACCAATCCCACCACTAAGTCATGTCCCAAGTACCATTTTTCCTCCTTTTTGAAATCCTCAGGAATGGTGACACCACCAGAGTCCTGGGCAGTGTTTCCAACATAGTTTGACAACCCTTTTTGGTAAGAAAACCATTCGAATTAAGCCCTTCCTGCGTGCAACTCGATGGATTTTCTCTCGTACTGTGCTTGGTCCCTGGCTGAAGCGCCCGAAGCCAGGGTGATCAGCAGGAATCACAGTCTCCTTCAGCACCCTCCTGTCACCGTGTTCCCCGTGGGATGCGATGCATTCCCTCAGTGACACCCGGCCCTTCCCGCTCCCCATTTCTTCCCTTCTCCCCAGATACAGCCCAGGATCCCCCTCTGCCGAGTGCCCCGGAGGTGCCGCTGTGGCCGCTCCCGGGCCGGGCCGAGCAGCCGCTGCAGCGGGGCCGGAGCTGCCGCCGGGCTCGGGGCTGAGCGGGACGTCGGGGCCGGAGGCAGCGCGGGGACATCGTGAGGAGCCCGTGAGGCTGAGGAGCACCTGCGGGGGCTGCGGCGGCCGGGAGGGAGCGGCGGCACTGAGGGGCCTGGCGGGGAGCTGAGGGGCCTGGCGGGACTGAGGGGACTGAGCCATGGCGGCGGCTGCGAGGGCCGGGGGGCTGAGGGCGGTGGCGGCGCTGGGGAGGCTGAGGGCAGCGGTGGGAATGAGGGGGATTGGGGAGAGAGCGATGAGAGCACTGAGAGCACTGGGGGCAGCACGGAGGGCGATGGCGGCGCTGGGGACTGTTCCATCGCCTTGCCGGATACTGAGGTCAGGCTGACTGGCCTATAACTACCAGGTTCCAGCTACACTTCTGTGTGCACAATTATACATTCTTTTATCTGTCTTGACACTCTGTCTTTAAGCTCTATCCAGCACCTTCAGGGTAACTGAAAATTTCTATTCTGTGTGTTGTCAGGACAACATACTGTTGTCCTGCATGAGATTTTTGGATACTGAATCTTTGTCTCTGGTACTGAAATCTCAAATATAATCAGCAGGAGCAGAAGGATTGTACAGCAATGAAGAGGTTCCCTGATGTCTCTTTTGCCAGAGGAGATGCCCAGGGGGTTTCTAACTCCTAGCAAGAGCAGGCATAGTCCTGCCTTCAGGGCTGGGGCAGGTACCCTCAGAGCCTTCTGAGGCCACCTGACTTTTTTATTTTTTGCCAGTGCCCAGAGAGGCTTTGGGGGCATGTTGGGTGTCCCAAGCACCCTGCTTCCTCCCACTCCAACCTGCTGAGCGTCCTTTCTCCCACCAGGCCATGGCTCTGACACTCATGTCCTTCCTGGCTCTGCTGGACATCCAGCCCAGGCTGCAGCAGTATGACCAGACTGATGTAGTCATGGCCAAAGGGATGCATTCAGGGCATTCCAGGACGGAATCAAGATCAGCTGAATCAGACAGGATTATAAAATATGCCAAATCAGGAGGAGGAAAACTCACCTTGCACTTCATATTCTCTTCAAACTTACCTCATTATTAGGTCCTGTGTGAGTCTGGTATGGATTCCCTTGGAGCTAAATCAGTAATCACATAGGACTTCTGTGCTACTTGAATGTTCTCTAAGAGCAGCAGACTTTCAAAAAACAAAAAGAAAAAGAGGAAAAAAAATAAAGCATATAATTTGGTTTTGTCATCTGTCTTAGGGCAGGTTAAGCATAGATGGTGCTTGTGGAAATGGAATGCAGCCATTTGTTATACACTGACCTCCTGGTACTGCTGAGGTCAATCTGTCTGGTGCCTTCAGCTTCCAGGAGCAAAGGTGTGTTGGMTCACTCGAGAATCAGGAAAGCAAACGAGTATTGTCTGTTGATCCAGTGCTGCAGCTGGGAAGGATGCTGGAATGGCACATCCCAAGTGGAACTGGCACTCAGGAACACCCAGCAGYGCCCGGTGCTCAGAGACACTGAGACCAGCACAGTTGGTGCAGTGTTCATTGTTCTGCTTTGGAGGAACTGGCCCTGCAGGTGAGGTTCCTGTGATAAAAGTAGAGCCCTGGGCATCCTGTGGATCCTCCTGGGCTCCAGCCTCCAATCCCTTCCCTTGGCTGCCACTTTCATTACCTGTGTGGTTCCATCACCTACAGGGTGCTCAGTAGGGAGCTGACACTGCTGGGTGCCAGGTATTCAGTTAGTAGTGATGTCCTTGCTGTGCATGGCAAGAAATGGCCAACTCGGTTATATTTTCCTTATAGACTACTCTAAAAGGAGAGAAAATACAAGTTCTAGTTAAACTTTTAAAAATGTCTGTGTTGGAGAACTATCAAAATCTATACAATTCATGTTTTAATGTTTTTCTTTATTGTCTGCACTGTGCCTCCAGATGGTGTTTAGGACACCAGGGATCACCCTTTGATATTTCCCATCATCTTTTATTAAGTTGGCAAATTGCTTCTCTTCCTGTCCCAGCCTCCTTTGTCGAATCCCAGAGCAGGTTACTGTGGTCTGGAATATTTGTGCTTTGTCTTTGGATATTCTGTATCCACTCAGTCCCAGAAAATTCAACAATGCCACAGTCTGATCCCAGCATTGCTGCTGAGTTTCAGTGCCTCTCTGAATGTCATCTCCATACTGGAACAAGACTCAAACAGAGCTCTGATTTTTCCATTCCACCAGTTCTTTTAGTAATAGGCCATATTTTATCAAGTTTTCCACAAGGAGTAATAACTTCTTACCACTTTTTTTTTTTTTTTTTTCAAAGGGTAAAGTTTTTTGCTTTACCAGTCCTTCTCCAGGTATCAATTTAATTCTTACAGGCTCTACTCTTTGGGATCTCCCGGGCATCTTTGGGTCTCTACAGCCTAGACTATCAGAATCACTTTATCCCCAAATAATACTGGCACATGGGTCACYTCTCATTTTAGTAACTGCAGTGCAAAAATAGAGACTTCCACATAATTAGAGTCTGGAACCATCACCTGTATTTTGCCATTTTAAAATTTGTAATAAATAAAGAGAAGCTTTGGCAAATTGGGTAGATACAAAAACTGGTGAGTCATTAATCCATGGTTTTCCTAATTTAAAATAAATCGGCTCAAAATATGGCCAAGTTACATGATTCCCTGTTGCACCAACAATTATTATAGAACCATTACTCAAATTTCCTTTTATTGGGAAATCYGGTGGTGCACCCACCTTGCATACCCTGCCACATCTCTGCTTACTTCTGGTTCTRTTTCTCCCTAAAACTCTTTGCTCCTTGACACATCCCCTCTATCCTCTCTTATCTTCTCCTCTGCCCCTCAACACTTCCTATCTCCTTTGTCTTCTCCTCTCCTTCTTGATACATCCTCCGTATCTCTGTTTTCTCCTCTGCTCTTTGATGCATCCTCCCTATCCTCTCTATCTTCTCTTCTAGATGTGCTAAATCTGCCTCTTTTTGTGGCAATTCCCTCACAGGATCATCCTCAGCAGCCTGATTATCTGTTCCCCCATCCAGCCTGCAGGTACTGACCCTAAGATCTGAATCATCCTCCTTTTCGGGGAGGTGTTTACAACAAATTTGTCCTGTGCTGCTTGTAGAACAGTGTTTTTTGTCTTCTCCTTGGTTCTCCTCTTCAGGAGGCAGCACCAGAGGGTCTGAGGGTGCTGGATTCAAGCCACAGTCTTTCTGCCATTCCAGATGATTCCACAAAGTGGCAAACATACCAGAACATACATCAGCTCATCCATTTCTGCTCCGGCCTTAAAAGCACCAGTAACKGTAACAATGTATTTTAATTCAAGGTTCCATTTTATGGCCACTGTTCTCCAGAGTCCAATTTGTACAATGACCACCACTGATAACAGTAGGTAATCAAATTCTCCCTGGTCACTGTTCCCCCAGAGGAGCCCCCAGTTTTGCTCCCATGTTCCAAAATGCAATGAAGTGAGGATTTTTTCAGAGTGTCCCTTTTAGAGTGTTCATTGCCCATCTCCAAATAAAAGATCCAGAATGTTACAATACAGATTCAAATACAAATACAAAACAATTATCGGTCAACAAAACCAAGTCAAATACCAAATTCTGGAATACCRAATAACCCACCTACTGTGCTGGAAGATCCACATGTCTTATGTGGGCAGGATTCCCAAAAGAATGCTTTATTATTGAATGGGTTCTTACCTGTGTCCCAGACTGATCCGAGGGTCTGGGGTCTTCTCCAGGAAAGTCCTGGTGCTGGGCATGAAGATCCAGAAACCCCTCAGATCCATGGGAGATCAGGCAGAAYGTCCCATCTGGAGCTGCCAAAAATGACACTGAAATTGGCCAGACAGAAACTTTCTAATACAATTTGAGTAGTAGAAAGCTGCCATTCTTTATTGCAGCACGGGGCACTCAGGGGATCCAGTTGAGTGCTCTGAGTGCTGTGTGAACAGAGATTTTATCTCACACACTGACTACACATCCATCAGCCATCCCTACTTCTTTAACTTTCTTTGACATGGTCACACCCCTTATTAGAAGTCCTTGTATGGTTCTTTAGGGTCTGACTTCCGTATCTGGTGTCCTTTTTAGGTGCTGTTCCTTGACCTGTTCCTCAACCCCCGCTTTTGAGTATGCACAATATCATTGTTTTGCCTAAACTGTGCCTTGTCAGCCTTGCAGAGCTGAGCTGGTGTCCTGCTTGTGTTTGGCATGGCTTCTGTTTGCCTAAGTTACATCTTTTATCTACTTGTCCAAGGTTGTGCTGTTCGATTCTACTGTCTTTATCAAAACTTCCAACTCCCATGGACTGCCCASAACAGAGACCCAAAGTGCTGGCGACAGCACCCGCTGTCGGGATCTCTAGCTGGTCAGAGTGACCCCGAGAAAAGTTTGAAAGTCTCTTTTCCCAGCCCGGCGCTTGAAGAAGGAGTCAGGGCTCTTCATTTCTCAGTCTCAAGGTTGTTTATTTTATCTTATCTATCAAAAATTTTCTCCTGCCCTGCCGAGGTCAGCTCAGCAAGACAGTTCCAGGCACTCTCCCCCCGCCCACGAGGCAGTACGGTCTTTTATACTACAAACTAYGTACATCATATTTGCCTTTAATCCCCAATACCTATCACCTATGTTAGACAGTGCACTTCTATGCTAAGCCAATCCTCAAGCGCCTACATCACAGCAGAAAATGGAGAACAAGAAGAAGAAAGAAGAAGGACGAGACATGCCCTGTTCCCTCCATCTTGTCCCCATTACCCTTATACCAAAAATCTCAAAACTTATATTTTCACCCCCTGTGCATTCTATAAAAACATCCTTTAAACCCGTGTGACCTTCCAATTMTCATACCAAGGTGGCAAGTCGTTCACGGGATCAAAATCCAKCCACCAAGTGTTCTGGGATCAAAATCCAGCCACCAAGTGTTCTGGGCATTGYGCCAAGATCTCCGAGGCCCCCAGTGGGGTCTGGGGAGGCTCCGCACATCCATAGTGGTGTGCTGAGCTCCCACAACCCGCCAAGGATGGACCTCCCCAGGGCAGCAGACACAGCTGTACCCAGCTGGCACCAGGCTCTTCTGCCCAGGAACAAGAAAAAGGATGAGGGGAAAGTGCTGAGAGTTGCACCTGGAATGGTTTAGTTGGCTGTTAGGAAAGGTTTCTTCTCCAAGAAGTGTTGTCAAACATTGGAACAGACTGCCAGGGCTTTGGGGGTGTCACCATTGCTGGAGGGATTTAAAGAGAGGGTAAATTTGGCACTTGGGACANCCAATCCTCAAGCGCCTACATCACAGCAGAAAATGGAGAACAAGAAGAAGAAAGAAGAAGGACGAGACATGCCCTGTTCCCTCCATCTTGTCCCCATTACCCTTATACCAAAAATCTCAAAACTTATATTTTCACCCCCTGTGCATTCTATAAAAACATCCTTTAAACCCGTGTGACCTTCCAATTMTCATACCAAGGTGGCAAGTCGTTCACGGGATCAAAATCCAKCCACCAAGTGTTCTGGGATCAAAATCCAGCCACCAAGTGTTCTGGGCATTGYGCCAAGATCTCCGAGGCCCCCAGTGGGGTCTGGGGAGGCTCCGCACATCCATAGTGGTGTGCTGAGCTCCCACAACCCGCCAAGGATGGACCTCCCCAGGGCAGCAGACACAGCTGTACCCAGCTGGCACCAGGCTCTTCTGCCCAGGAACAAGAAAAAGGATGAGGGGAAAGTGCTGAGAGTTGCACCTGGAATGGTTTAGTTGGCTGTTAGGAAAGGTTTCTTCTCCAAGAAGTGTTGTCAAACATTGGAACAGACTGCCAGGGCTTTGGGGGTGTCACCATTGCTGGAGGGATTTAAAGAGAGGGTAAATTTGGCACTTGGGACATGACTTAGTGGTGGGATTGGTAGTTTTGGGTTAACGTTTGGATATGGTGACCTGAGAGCTCTCTGCAGACCTCACTCTGTGTTCCCTTCACTTGTGGATTCAGGTCCCCATCACCTGCACAAGAGAGATTTGTCACTGACAGGGGCTTGGGGCAAGTTCCCATTTAGTGACACTGCCCTCATCCTGAAGGCCTGAAGTGTCTTTTTATTTCCTGGTGACATTTCTATGGCCCCTTCGTGAGTGGCTCCTTATGGAGCAGATTTCTCCGGGGGCAGGTTGTGGGGCTACCCRGGTCCCAGAAGGCCGCATGGGGGASCGGTGGAGGATGTACATGTGCCACTTGGAACGTGGCTTGGGGGCGGGGTTGGTAGTTTTGGGTTAACGTTTGGATTGGATGACCTGACAGCTTTCTGTAGACCTCACTCCGTGTTCCCATCACTTGGGAATTCAGGGCCCCGCCACCTGCACAAGAGARATTTGACATTGACAGGGATTGAGGGCAAGGTCCTGCTTAGGGACGGACACCCACGGACACGCCGGCACAGCCAGGGTGTGACACGCAGGCACAGCCAGGGACCCGCACACCTCGTACACATTGCTGGCCTTTATTGGCATCCGCAGCCCCGCGCCACAGCCGCGCTCTGCGCGCTCCTCGGGCCGGGCGAGGCCGAGCCCCGCGCTCGGCTCAGCGGCGGCGGCGGCGTCTGCGGCTGGAGCGGCGGCTCCGGCGGTAGCGGGAGCGGCGGGAGGCCCGGCGCCTCCTGCGCACGCCCCGGCGGCGGGAGCGGCGGCGCCGGCTGCGGCTGCGGCTGCGGCTGCGGCTCCTGCGGGAGCGCCGGCGGTAGCGGGCCATGCTGCCGCGGGGGCGGGGGCGGCGCGCCCGCTTTTATAGCGGAGCGGGGCGGCCCCGCCGTGACCTCAGCGGGGACGTCGCCTCTGCCATGCTCTGGCATCACAAAGGGCTCCGCCGCACCCTCGCTTCCCTGGGACACTTCCATTCGCTCGGAATGAAATCCGAGGGAATTACAGAGAGCTTGTTTTACCTGACTCTCCTCTAATAGCAGCAGCCTTTACAAGGCAAAGAAAAGAAAAAATGCGTAATTTAGTTTAGTCATCTGTCTTGTATAGGACAGGTTAAGAACAGATGCTGAGATGGTGCTTGTGGAAATGGAATGCAGCCATTTGTTACACAGCGATCTCCTGGTACTGCTGAGGTTCATCTGTCACATGCTTTCAGCTTTCAGGAGAAACCTGTGTTGGMTCACTCGAGAATCAGGAAAGCAAACGAGTATTGTCTGTTGATCCAGTGCTGCAGCTGGGAAGGATGCTGGAATGGCACATCCCAAGTGGAACTGGCACTCAGGAACACCCAGCAGTGCCCGGTGCTCAGAGACACCGAGACCAGCACAGTTGGTGCAGTGTTCATTGTTCTGCTTTGGAGGAACTGGCCCTGCAGGTGAGGTTCCTGTGATAAAAGTAGAGCCNGCGGGGGCGGGGGCGGCGCGCCCGCTTTTATAGCGGAGCGGGGCAGCGAGGCGGCGGCACCGGCCGTGAGGTCACAATGATCCCGGGACAGCCCTCGCTGCGCCCGATCCGGGCAGAGCCAGTGGCGCCAGTGAGGGCGCAGCGGGCACGGTGGGACCCCTCGGGGTGCCGGCGTTTTGCAGAGCCGGCATCAGCAGTGACAGCACAGCTGGCCTTTGTGACGCCAGAGCTTCAAAGAGCCGACATCTCCGGTGAGGTCAYAGTTGGGCAGGACGGAATCCCTTGTGATGGCAGAGGTCTGCAGGCTGCTGTCGCCAGTTCCAGCACAACTGGCCCTTTGTGACATCAGAGTTTGGAAGGACCAAAATCACCAGTGAGGTCACGGTTGGCTGGGGAATTCCCTTGTAACACCAGAGCTCCCCAGAGCTGATGTCACAGCGAGGTCCCAGGGGCCACATGGACACCCCCAGCCACAGCTCCAGCATCTGCCATGCCCAGGTGGTGCCCAGCAGGGAGCAGGATGCTGTTGTGTGAGATGGGTCCTTGTCCTTCCAGGGTGGATGCCCGGCCTTGTCACTGTGCCAGTGAAAAAAMCTGATGCCWAAAGAAATAGGAAAGRGAATTCTTTCCTGGGTTTGGAGCCCCACTTCTGCTGGCCAGCACCAAGGGGAACATTTCACTGGGCCATCAAGGCAGAACAGTCACACAGCCCCAAAAACTGGTGCAAGTGCCCCTTGTGCCCTGAATGCAGTGGGGCTGCAGAGAGAACAAACTCTGACTTTAAAACAAAACATGACAATATCTTGTGCAGGGACAGGCCTGAAGTGCCTGGAGGTGATGGCCTCTCCCAGCGAGGCAGAGCAGAAGCTCCATGAACAGCGACCAGGGACTGTACCTGAGGAGATGTTCCTGGGCAGAGCCAGTGGGGGATGCACAGAGCAGCCTGRGCTCCCAGCAGCCGGCCCTCAGGCTGAGAGTGCTCTTCCCAGGGAGAGAGAGGTGCCTCAAGTGCTCATGACTCCAAATGATGACAACAGCCCGAGGCAAGAAGGGATTTGGGACAGCTGCACTGGGATTGGTAGTGGCTGGCAGAGGACAGGGAGCTGCATCCTGTGCACCTCTCCATCTACAGCCTGGATGTCTTGGTGGAGACCCTGCAGGGACCACCTTTTAAACTCTGGTGCAGTGCCTGATTATTTTCTTACATTACACTGCAACTCTGGAACTGCAAGGATTTCTGTCAGGTGGAGTAACAGACAAGGAGGGTATTGCAGATKTGTGTGAATACTTCTCTTGTCCAGCCGACTGAAAAGCAATTGCTGTAATAGTACTGAAAGTCTGCTTGGTAAAATTTATTTCAAAGTATAGGTATTATAAAGTTATATGTAAATCTAAACATTCTGTTCCTCCCTCAAATGAATATTCTCATATTTGAAACAGTGTTGCAGATTGAAGCCAAAATTTCAAGCGATTTTATTTCAACCAGAAGTGTTGAAACATTAGTAAGAGCATTATTCGTCTGGCTTACTGAGTGTCTGAATGAATGATCAACCGAAAATTTGCATTCTGACATGATAAATATCCCAAAATCTTCCTTCTTTGAGTAAGTCAGATTTTCTGGAGAATTCAACAAACAAGGTTTGAGTTTAGTATTTTTTCTGTCTCTAAAAGAAGCCAAAAGCACTCATATTTTTGCTTACTCTGTTCAAGTCAAACAGGTTCACAGGGGACACTTGGGTACTGCTGAGGTCACAGATCCTGGATTCTGAGCACTGTCTAAGTGATGTCCTTGGTTGTCAGATCTAAGACAGAAAAAATGTCATCAAACTAAAAAAGGAAATCAGCTGAACTCAGACTCTGCTTCACACTCCATTAAACCACAAAGCTGCTCTGTACCCTCATCATTAATACAAACACAGAAACGCTGACAGCCATGGCTGCAGAGAAATGAAAAGCTGTCCGTGCCTGTCACCTCATTGCTATGAGAGCAGTCAGTGTTGGCAGGGCTTCTCTGCATTTTGGTCTCCAGCCATCACCTTGACTTGCTGAGTTCAGGTGCCACATCTCTGCCTCCTGGGCAAGGCAGCCCCACACACACTCTGAGGTGGGAGTTATTCTAACAGCTGAAGGAGCTGAAGGTGCAGCAGGTTTACAGGAAAAATGCAGCCCTTTGAATGTACTTTTTAACTCCTCGTGGCAAGAGGTCTGTCCTGAAAAAACACTTCTTWAAAAAATGCCCTAAAGGGTGTGAGTTATGTCTGTGTATGTGCTGGGCTGGGGGCAGGAGTTATGCAAGGAAAAACTCCGTGAATTTTCCATGCAAGAAAATTTGCATAAATGCAGAAGCTTACGCCAATACAGTATGGGCAAAATTGGCACAAGATGATCAGCTGGTTTAGTTCATCTGGTCTGAGTCAGGTTGTCACTAAAGATCAGTAGAACAAAACTCCTTTACACCAGTCCAGCATTAAASAGCAGGGATCCTTTATTGGACCAGATGTATGGCAGATAACTCTAATGTCTAATTTATTTGTAATTCTGCTATTCAATCAGAGGTTTGTTGTGCTTTGGGGGTCAGTTGGGTTTTGGGTTTTTTGGTTGTTTTTTTTTTTTTGGTTTGTTGGTTTTGGTCTTACTTTGTTTTGGTTTGTTATGGATAGTTTGTATTGTGTTTTGACTTATTTTTAAATAAGACTGTATTTTTGAGGGACAAAACAAGTAGTATTTTTTCCAGAAATCTCTGAAAAAGAAGTCACTAACAAAAGTGAGAATGAAGTGAGGATTTAAGTTCCTAAACTGTCAGAAAACAGTGTGTTCACCAGAAAATGCTCTGCTGTAGCCTTGGGTGAGGGATRGCTCAGTCCTGATAACTGTGTTCTAAACAACAACATCCTCCCAGCCACAAGAACCATGTAATTTTCTGGAACATATTTACTGAATTATTCATACTGTTAAGGAGCAGAGTTCATAGCCTTACCATAAATAAAATGTTATGTTTTATAGATGTTTCCCTCACATAGATAAGATTATCAGTCATAGATTTTAATGTAGTTCTGCTGGAATGATATTCTCTTCCAAAACTGTCCCAGCATACACATCTAGATGTGTATAAGAGACAGAGATAAGATTATCAGTCATAGATTTTAATGTAGTTCTGCTGGAATGATATTCTCTTCCAAAACTGTCCCAGCATRAGGAAAATCAATTTATTTTTTTTCTCACTTGGATAACGGGAAACAAAGACAAGTATTAGAACAGCTTTTCTAACCTCTGCTAGTGGTGCCCAGAGGGATTCCAGGGATTCAGGAGCACGAGGAGGCAGAGCAGGAGCTCCTACTGGTATTTCCCCTCCAAGGGAAGTGCCTTGGGCCAGCACAAATCCTGCAGCTGTGACTTCACAGGTGCTGCTGACAGTGCTGTGACAGCCTCTGTCACCAAGCAAGAGTGTCTGCAAGGGTGGGATGGTGTGGAGATGCCTCTCAGAGAACACCTTCAAACAGCATCTGACAGAGGTAATGAAGGGGTGGTAAATCACTTTTGAAAGGTCAGATGGTAAAAAACTCTGTATGAGGGAAAGGGGAGAGGATAGAATCCTTGGAAATTTGATCTACAGGCCATTTTCTGACAATCTGTGTCACTACATAAAGCCACTGGATTTTAGAGCAGTGAAAATCTGTGTTTTTCAGCTCCTGGTCATGATGGCCACACACAACTTCTCAGCTCTTTTGTTTTGGACATACATCCTGCAAATGCATCTGCTGGAAGCAGCACAWGCCTGGCACAACCACAGCTGGGTGACTCAGAGACATCCATCAGCYAGCAGTGCCCTGGAGCTGTTCCTCTTTTGACCTCTCCCACAGAGAACTTGTTCTGGATTTTAGGATTTACACAGTGGGTTGGCCATCAAAAATCTGTGGTTTCACTGCCCAGATTTTCTGGAACTCGGGGATCTCCCAGATATTTTCCCCCAGTCACATTCACTCACTGCCAAATCCTCAGCATCATAATTTTTACATCTGCTAATTGCTTTGAGTAACACAGATCAACACCCATTTCAATTAAAACTTTAATTTACTGGAAATTGCTACAATTACAATGCTAATATATGCAAATATCAATTTCAGTGTAAAAATTCCTTCAGRTTATTATAACAGGTCTGACAAAAAACAAATATAAAATAGGGCTGTGCATGTGGACAGGTCTGTGGCCCCAGTAAAAAGTCTCTAAATTCTTGGAGTGGTGACCACTTTCTCTGGAAGAGCTGGGGAAGCCTCCTTACCTGGAAGCAATCCAGAAGCAGCTTCAGTTGTCCTGGAGGGGTCTGGAGAAAGCCAAAAAAAGGGGAGACTGAGTCAGTGTGAGCTGTGTGCACATTTCCCTGGGCAGCAATTGTACTTCTCTCAGGGACTAAAAAATCCCAGATCCTTCCAAGCAGGCTTAGAAAGAAAACAAGCTCTGGGGCTTTCTAATAAAAAAAGAACTGGTCTGTTTAACTCTCACCTCCCCATTCCATCCTCCTCAAAACCAGACTACCTTGCAATTCTTTGGCAGGAAAGCACTGCCAGAAGCCTCACTGCCAGGTCCTTTCCCCTCTGCCCATGTTATAAATAAGAAGCTTGACTAGGCCAGTATTCAAGCAGCAATCAATTTATTAATTAATATGGTAAAGTATGAGCAATACAGCTCTGGGTACAGTGGGGGAAGTTTTCCYTCCAACTGCACACTGATAGTWGAGGCTCACAGGTATTTATAGGGGTACTCATSAGTTTTTTCAGCAGTTTCTATTCCCAATTTTTACTYATCAGCAGTTTYTATTCCCAATTTTTATGTCACAATTCTATACCTATTGTGATTTAGTTTTTCTCAGGATGTATCCCAAAAGGAGTATCCCAGGTGGTGGTGGTCTGGGTTCCRAAAGAAGGAAGAAGTATCCCATCTGGTGAGGTCCAGCTCTCCAGATGTGGGKCCRMCTTTTAATTGCAAGGRCTATAAATCTCGTAACAGTGATGTCCAGCTTCCCCTGGTTGAAATCATAAATCCTTGAGTTGATGTTCATCTTCCTTTCTCAAGCTGYTTTTCTCTGCTTTATTAAGGMRTGAGATAAGCATGTTTCCTTTATATATATTCCAAAACTATAGTTTCAAGGATACAAGCAATACTCTAAAATTATACTTCAAAAGGTTATTATTGCAAAACTCTTTAAGGCTTAACTACAAGCAGAAAGTTCCTGTCAACGAGCAACATCCTCAAAGCTTTAATTCAAATGCTCCTAAATCAACTTAAGACTTATAAAGGTTAATTGCAAACAAAGGATACGTTCAAAGGCCTTCTTCCATGCTTTACTTTGCTCAGTTATTATTAGATTTCATCTTTATAACTGTCCCATGGTTGGTTTCCACACATATCAGAATCACAAATACACACGTTGCCTGTATGTACCTGACAYGAAACACAGCTTTGTATTTCACACACACACGTGACAGAAGTTCCAGCAGTCCCTGCATATGACTGACCCCACATTTACACAGATCCCAGGATTTTCAAACCCTGCACCACCCAAACCCCCCATGTTCCCCCGGTCTCACTGCTCAGCTGGCTCGAGGGTGGCAGCAGCAGGGCTGAGTCTAGGTGCTGCTGGCAGTGGCTGGAAGCAGGGCTGGACACCTCCAGGCCACCTGGCAGGTTTTCCTTGTGGTCCCTCTTCAGTCTCTTGGTATCCACAGGGACCTCRGGACAGCACTCGGGGCTCTGCACGAGGAGCTGTGGCCCCGCAGCGCTGCCGCCATCGTCACCCAGCAGGGCCGGCCCAGACCGGTATCACCGGCCGGGGTCTCTGTACAAATCACAAACGGGACGGGACTGCTGTGGAACGTGCCTTGAGCTGTTTTATTTTCCAGCATCAGTCTCGTTACATGGTTATGATAATGGGAAGATGCCAGCAGCTCACATCCCAGGCAGCAGACCAAGAACTTCATGTTACAACTTACTTTATAAGTTTTTTGCCCAATCACAGAAAGCAAAAGCACATTGACAGTAGTTCTATCCAACTACTGTAAGCACATGTACCTTTGGTTAAACAATGCTTGCTTATTTCAAACACAATACCTGCTTGTAAGCCTTAAAACACAATGCACAGAGCTCCATTATTAAGCTTCAAACTTCCTAATATCTTGCTAGATAAACTTTTCTGTAGCTTAGAGAGTTATTCTAGACAAGCATTAATACACAGACCATTGCTCTCTTTGTCSTTGCTATTRTACTTTTTAAATAATTTTTCTGCTGACCAATCTCATGGCTRCTGCTTWGKTCYAATCACARTTCTGCTGTCTCCGAGGCCTGCCTTTTGCAGCTTTCCCAAAACCCTCTGATTCTGTGTCTTCCCACAGCCAGGAGCCCGGGCAGTTCCTCCTGCGCAGGGCAGCCCTCCTGGCGAGGCACACCAGGTGGAGCTCTGGGAAGCACCGGGAACACGAAGTCAGCAGCGGCTCTCGGCTCTCGGGCACGTTTCCCTGGGGCAACAACTGTGCTTCTTCCAGGGATTGTGAAAGATGGCTGGAAAAGCAGACTCYCACTTGGGAACATGAGGCTGCTCTGCAGAGAACAGCAATCCTTCCAAAGTTTTCCAGATTGTAAAGTTTTGAAGTATCCCCATAAAGTCGCAGCACTCACAGTGCAAGTGGCACCCACAAGAGCTTCAATCAGTCCCGGCTCACACAAAGAACCCCAGCCCTGCTCTTTCCCCGTGCTGACAGAGCCCGCAGTCCTCACTGAAAGGGCTGAAGCTGAAGGGTGCTGCRAGCTGAGTCATGAACCAGCTCCGTTCCCCGGCCCTAAGGAACTCCCTCTGCAGTGAGCCACAGCTCCTCCAGCCCTGCCACCAGCTCTGGGAGGGAAAAAGCTCCCTGCGAGGGAGCTGCAAGGGTGCATCTGGAATGCAGACCAAAAGGGCTCCCTCTCTCCTCTGAGGCCTTGCTAAGCTGGGGACCTTTAGGCTTTTCCTTTAGTTACTGGATTGGAGAATTGTTTGGCCTCAGGTGTTCTGCTGCTTGTTTTTCTCCTGTGTCTCAGGACAGGGATCAGCAGACTGGCACCAAATTTAGGTAGTGATTTGAGACAAGTTTGGACTTTTGCACTGGCTTCATAATTTTGGTGGGGTTTTTCCTGTTGCTGCAAGAGTCACCCCGCTCAGTGCTGCCTCCATAGCACTGCCCATTGATCCATGGACGTCAGCTGGCAATGGAGACATCGGGGTTGGTGACACAGCTCCCACAGGTCACGTTCCTTCATGCCTCTGTTGCCACACGGTGTTGGTGGTGCCAGTGCAGGATTTGAGCCAAAGGCACAGGAGGCAGCGACGCTGCAGACAGGGACTGAACTCTCCTATCTCCCTTCCCGTGTGCCCAGCTCAGAGCAGCCCTTTCAGAGCTCTCTGCAGGAATGTGGCCTCTCCTCTTAACAGGCTCCTCAGGAATCCAGGGAGCTGTTCCCTTTGCTTGTGTTACCAGACACAGCTGTCTTAGCTGCAGCCCTGTTCGCAGGCTGCTCTCTTGAACACTCAGAGGCAATGCTGACATCCTCCTTAGAAGAGAAACAAAAACAAGTTAACCAAAGATCATTCGGTATTTTCTTGGAGTCACTTCAGGCAYGCAGTAACTGTTCTTCTCCACTCCCAAGGGACGTGTAACACAAGGAGAGCACTGCCCTGGTGGTTCACATGACAAGTGTTTTAAACTGCAAATTAAAGTTGCCAACAAGAAGCCCAAGCTGTCAAAAAAATGACCTMCTAGGCAAAATATGAACTGAGAAAACCAGAATACACCAAATGAGGGTTCATGCCCTTACACTGTGACTCTGGCCTATCCCACAAGGTATAATCAGTAATCAGCCACCAGAAAYCCAGGCGCTGTCCTTGTTCCCACCATGGCTGAGCAAGGGCAGATCTTGCTCCAGGCACTGCCAGGACCTTGTGCTGCAAACCCAAATGCAAAACACACATTTGTAGCTGTGAAACTCACCCCAGCCCACACAACTGCTCGGACATGATATTTTAACATGCTGCATTTTGGAGCCCTCTTCTGCTGCTCCAGATGTAGTTTGTAGGCAAAAATACCTTGAAATTTGGCATTTCCAGGAGCATGTGGCAAAAATCTGTAGGCTAAAAAGCACCACTGCCCATTAAAAGATGAATGAAAGAAACCTTTACTTCTCCAGCCTGCAAGAAAGCCCAGACCCTAGCACTGCCATTAAGCAGACTTACCTCCAGAAACGAGGCCATTTCAGGCTGGAGCACTGAAAGCTTCTCCTCAAAGAATCTGCCAACCCTTCAAGAGCTACWGAGCTCGGCCTGATGGCTGCAGGTCAGGCTGATTCCCTCAGTGCGGCGGCTGCAAAGAGCCTCCAGTGCC
Source organism: Sporophila hypoxantha (assembly GCA_002167245.1). NCBI lineage: Eukaryota > Metazoa > Chordata > Aves > Passeriformes > Thraupidae > Sporophila > Sporophila hypoxantha. The sequence goes on from NDFG01001437.1 coordinate 581,692, forward strand.
CTCAATGCCCTCCCGAGCCGCCATCGGCCTCAGTGCCACCACTGCCCTCAGACCCACAGTGGCACCACTGCCCTTTGTGTCCCCAGAACCGTCACTGCCCTCAGACTGGCGGTGCCGCCATCGGCCTCAGTGCTGCCATCGCCCTAACCTCTCCATGCTACCCTCAGAGCCACCATCACCCTCACGTCTCCATGCTGCCCTCAGTTCCTCTTCTCAAGCCACCATCAACCACGTTCCATGCTGCCCTCAGAAGCCGCCATTGCCCCTCATGTCTCCGTGCTGCCCCCAGTGCTCTCAGTGCTCTCATCGCTCTCTCCCAATCCCCCTCATTCCCACCGCTGCCCTCAGCCTCCCCAGCGCCGCCACCGCCCCTCAGCCCCCGGCCCTCGCAGCCGCCGCCATGGCTCAGTCCCTCAGTCCCGCCGTGCCCCTCAGCTCCCCGCCCAGGCCCCTCAGTGCCGCCGCTCCCTCCCGGCGCGCCGCAGCCCCCGCAGGTTGCTCCTCAGCCTCACGGGCCTCCTCACGATGTCCCGCGCTGCCCTCCGGCCCCGACGTCCCGCTCAAGCCACCGGAGCCCGCGGCAGCTCCGCCCCGCTGGCAGCGGCTGCTCGGCCCGGCCGGGGAGCGGCCACAGCGGCACCTCCGGGGGCACTCGGCAGAGGGGGATCCTGGGCTGTATCTGGGGAGAAGGGAAGAAAATGGGGAGCGGGAAGGGCCGGGTGTCACTGAGGGAATGCATCGCATCCCACGGGAACACGGTGAACAGGAGGGTGCTGAAGGAGACTGTGATTCCTGCTGATCACCCTGGCTTCGGGCGCTTCAGCCAGGGACAAAGCACAGTACGAGAGAAAGTCCATCGAGTTGCACGCAGGAAAAGGCTTAATTCGAATGGTTTTCTCACCAAAAAGGGTTGTCAAACTATGTTGGAACACACTGCCCAGGACTCTGGTGGTGTCACCATTCTGAGGGATTTCAAAAAGGAGGAAAAATGGTACTTGGGACATGACTTAGTGGTGGGATTGGTAGTTTCGGGTAACGTTTGGATTGGTGACCTGAGAGCTTTCTGCAGACCTCACTCTGTGTTGTTCCCTTCACTTGGGGATTCAGGGTCCCCATCACTTCCACAGAGAGATTTGTCACTGACAGGGACTCAGGTCAAGCTCCCACTCTCACTCCAGCCGCCAAGCCCAATTTTTTTGTCCCAAGCGGGCAGAGGATGCAATGGTGGCCCTTGGAGACATGGCTAAGTGTAGGATTTCATAGGTTTGGGTTAACGTTTGGATTTGATGACTTGAGAGCTCTCTGCAGACTTTGATTCAGGACCCCACCACCTGCACAAGAGAAATTTGACGCTGCCAGGGTCTCGGAGCAAGCTCCCACCTGGGGACGCAAACGGCGCACCCACGGACACGAAGGGGACACGCGCCCAGGCACTGACGCCTACCGCGCCAAACCGACGCCATCGCAGGGACCAGCACACGCCTCCTAAGTTTTCTTGCCAAGCGGCCTTTATAAGTTGGGTCACTCCCGCAAGAGCCTTCCGCGCCCTTGGACAGCCGCTTGCTCTGCCGCTGCTCCTCGCCGCGCCGAGGCTGACGAGGCAAGAGCCCCCGCTGCTGCGGGGCTCAGCGGCGAGGCGCGGCGTCTCGCGGCTGGAGCGTGGCGTGAGAAGACTCCCTGGTCGGTGGCTTGGTGATCTGTTGGAAGGACACCCTGGGCCTGGTAGCGGAGCGCAGATAGCCCGGCGCCTTCCTGCGACCGCCCCGCGGCGGGAGGGCGGGGCGCCAGATCCTCGCCAGGTGCTTAGGCTGCGGTCTCTGCCCGTGAGCCGCCGTGCGGGTAGCGGTCCCACCTAGCTTCGCCCGCCGGCGGCTGGGGGCCGGCGGCGCGCCCGCTTTTATAGCGGAGCGGGGCGGCCCCGCCGTGACCTCAGCGGGGACGTCGCCTCTGCYATGCTCTGGCATCACAAAGGGCTCCGCCGCACCCTCGCTTCCCTGGGACACTTCCATTCGCTCGGAATGAAATCCGAGGGAATTACAGAGAGCTTGTTTTACCTGACTCTCCTCTAATAGCAGCAGCCTTTACAAGGCAAAGAAAAGAAAAAAAATGCGTAATTTAGTTTAGTCATCTGTCTTGTATAGGACAGGTTAAGAACAGATGCTGAGATGGTGCTTGTGGAAATGGAATGCAGCCATTTGTTAYACASYGAYCTCCTGGTACTGCTGAGGTTCATCTGTCACATGCTTTCAGCTTCCAGGAGAAACCTGTGTTGGATCACTCGAGAATCAGGAAAGCAAACGAGTATTGTCTGTTGATCCAGTGCTGCAGCTGGGAAGGATGCTGGAATGGCACATCCCAAGTGGAACTGGCACTCAGGAACACCCAGCAGTGCCCGGTGCTCAGAGACAC